>CM053031.1:107073912-107201096 GCA_028564925.1 Lithobates sylvaticus | reverse complement strand
AATAAAAATTAAATTCTGTCCACCCAAGATCGCACATCAGTGACTTTTTCTTATAGTGAAAAAAAATCCTCTTCTGATAATCCCACACAATGTGATCACACTTCTCTTCTCTGATATCCACAGGATACACAGTTTAATCCCACCACCTTTACTCTGATGCTCTCACCTGAGCAATTGACCTAAAAGAATTAGGTCCTATGCACTTACCCCTTTAAGTGGGGTGACTATTACCATGACTGATCATCCCCATTATGGATTACTGGCTTCCTCAATCCATTCCCATCCAGATTCATCCTAAGGTTAATATATATCAGAAGCTCAAAATAGAACATTATGCACGTAATGCTGTGACGTAACACGCAGAGAGGAGCCGATAATGTCACGCCACACAGACTGGAAGTGAGTGGGCTGCACTTTAGAGTTTCCAATGCCTGTGAGGGCCTTAAGGGGCAATGTACGTGCTAATGCTGTAGTGTTTGTGCACTTTACAAGTCGAGTGGCTTTTTATATAATGGTTTTTAACCGCTTGCCGACCAGCCGCCGTCATTATACTGCGCAAATCGCTGTAGGTGTAAGTTGGCTGCTTTAAGAGCTCTAGGGGGTGCGACGCCAGGGCAGATGCGCATTGGCTGGCGGCCACCATGTCTGCCGGCGACCCATGATCGCTGCTTAGAGAGCCAGAATGGGGATCTGTCAATGTAAACAGTCCCAAAAAGTGTTGAATGTGTCCGCCACAATGTGGCAGTCCTGTTAAAAATCGCTGATCACCGCCATTAGTAGTAAAAAAAATTAAATTATAATAAAAATGCCATAAATCTATCCCCTATTTTGTAGACGCTATAACTTTTGCGCAAACCAACCAATATACGCTTATTGCCATTTTTCTTTACCAAAAATATGTAGAAGCATAGATATTGGCCTAAACTGATGATGAAACGTGTTTATTTTTTTGGGGATATTTATTATAGCAAAAAAGTAAAAAATAAATGGACACCATTGTGTGGGATTATCAGAAGAGGATTTTTTTACCCAATAAGATAAAAAGACACTAATGCAAGATCTTGGGTGGACAGAATTACATTTTTATTACGCTTTTTTATTTTTATTTTTTTTGTGTATTTTGGTTTTGTCATTTTTTTATAAGAACATTGTGTACTGAAGGAGTAAGGGACAACTATACAAAAAAGTTTGGTGAGTTTGGAATTTTGCACTATTGTTTATGTTGCCTTTTATAGTTTGTTTGCTTTTGATGGTATTATACATTTTTAAATATGATATAAGTTTTATGCCAATACAGTGCAGCACTATTTTAAACATAGGATATCACTGAACACATGTAAGAACACACAGAGTGTGGGTATCAGTTTAGATTGTGGCACATTAGAGGTTGAAATAGAGATTATTGATTGTGCTGGGGTTTTTTGGTTAATAATTTTAATTTCCAAAAACTTGTGGCACAAAAATGAAGTCTAAAGACTCACCATGCCTTTTAAAAAATACCTTCTGGTGTTTATTCTCCAAAATGCAGTCATTTTGTGGGTGTTTCCACTGTCCTTGTGCTCCAGGCCCTCCAAAAATGTGATAGGTAGTAAGGAAACTAGATGCAAAATGTATGCCCCCCTAGAAAGCCTGAAGGTGCTCCTTGGATTTTGGGCCTCTCTATGTGGTTAGTCTGTGAAAAAGTCTCACATGTGGTATCGCCACACTTGGAAGGAATAGCAGAATGTGTTTTGGGGTGTAATTTTCAAGTGGTTGTAAACTCTATTGAAAAAAAAAAAAAACCCTGCAAGACAAAGGCATAATGAGCTAGTATGCATAGCATACTAGCTCATTATGAATTACTTACCTGAGATCGAAGCCCCCCCCCCCCCGCAGCGTTCCTTGTTCAGCGCTCCGGCGGCCGACATCTCCCGGGGACTTACTTCTGGGCATCGCGGCTCCGGCGCTGTGATTGGCCGGAGCCGTGATGACATCACTCTCGCGCGTGCACACAGGAGCCACCGTTGCTTCAGTTTGCTTAAGTGCGCATTTGCCGATGACGTTGGCACATGCAAATAGAGGGATATCTCCTAAACCGTGCAGGTTTAGGAGATATCCAGTGTAGCTACAGGTAAGCCTAATTTTACACAGTTTAAGGTTAAACCTCTTTTCTTCTAATTTTAGTAAATGGCCACGTGTCTTATTAAACTCCCTTCTGCGAAAACGTTTTATCCCTATTGTGGGGTCACCAGTATGGTATTTGTAAATTTAAATCATATCCCAATGAAGCGTCTCTTCTCCAGAGAGAATAAGTTCACTTTCTTCATAACTAATATCCTCCAGGCCCTTTATTAGCTTTGTTGCCCTTCTTTGTACTCGCTCCATTTCCAGTACATCCTTTCTGAGGACTGGTGCCCAGAACTGGACAGAATACTCCAGGTGAGGCCGGACCAGAGTCTTGTCGAGCGGGAGAATTATTGCTTTATCCCTGGAGTTAATCCCCTTTTTAATGCATGCCAATATTCTGTTTTCTTTGTTCGCAGCAGCTTGGCATTGCATGTCATTGCTGAGCCTATCATCTACTAGGACCCCCAGGTCCTTTTCCATCCTAGATTCCCCCAGAGGTTCACCCCTAGTGAGTATATTGAATTCATATTTTTGCCACCCAAATGCATTATTTTACATTTCTCTACATTAAACCTCATTTGCCATGTAGTTGCCCACCCCATTAATTTGTTCAGATCTTCTTGCAAGGTTTCCACATCCTGCGGAGAAGTTATTGCCCTGCTTAGCTTAGTATTGTCTGAAAATACAGAGATTGAGCTGTTTACCCCATCCCCCATCCTCCAGGTCGTTTATGAACAGATTAAACACCCCTGACCATTCTGAGTATTCCCCATTTATCACCACCCTCTGAACTTGCCCTTGTAGCCAGTTTAAATCCATGTACTCACCCTATGGTCCATGCCAACGCACCTTACGTTGTACAGTAAAGTTTATAGTCTACTGTGTCAAATGCTTTTGCAAAACCCAGATACACCACATCTACGGGCCTTCCTTTATCTAGATGGCAACTCACCTCCTCATAGAAGGTTAATAGATTTGGCAAGAACGATTCTTCATGAATCTATGCCGATTACTGCTAATGATACCGTTTTCATTACTAAAATCTTGAATATAGTCCCTTATCATCCCCTCCAAGAGCTTGCATACTATTGATGTTAGGTTAACTGGTCTGTAATTCCCAGGGATGTATTTTGGCCCTTTTTTAAATATTGGTGCTACATCTTTTCTCCAAGCAGCTGGTACCATTCCAGTCAGTAGACTGTCAGTAAAAATTAGGAACAATGGTCTGGCAATTACTTGACTGAGTTCCCTAAGTACCCTCGGGTGCAAGCCATCTGGTCCCGGTGATTTATTAATGTTAAGTTTCCCAAGTATATTTCTTATTCTGTCCTCTGTTAACCATGAGAGTGCTTCCTGTGAGGTGTCATGAGGAAAAATACTGCAGTTTTGGTTATTGAAGCCCCCCAATTCCCTCGTGAAGACTGAGGAGAAGAATAAATTCAATACATTTGCCATCTCACCATCCTTTGTAACCAGATGTCCTTCCTCATTCTTTATGGGGCCAATATGGTCTGTCCTCCCCTTTTTACTGTTTATATACCGTATTTATTGGCGTATAACACGCACCTTCAATTTAAGAGAGAAGTTTCAGGGGGAAAAACTGTTTTTCAAAATAAACAACTTTGAAGCAAAATAATGGTCAGTGCCCATCAATGCAGCCTGATTAGTGCCCATCTACAGCCTCAATGCAGCCTGATCTGTGCACATCTGCAGCCTCAATGCAGCCTGATCTGTGCCCATTTGCAGCCTCAATGCAGACTGATCTGTGCCCATCTGCAGCCTCAATGCAGTCTGATATGTGCCCATCTGCAGCCTGATATGCGCCAATCTCCCATCAATGCAGCCTGATGCCCATCTGCAGCCTCACCATCTCTCATGCAGGAAATCACCGAGCCACCATCTCCTGTTTACTCGGCTGTCAAATACACAGTCCCACCTCCGCCATCGGCATTGGACCAGCTCCTGTGATTGACAGAACACTGGTCCAATGCCAGTGGCAGATGCAGAACTGTGTGTGTGATGTCAGAGCCGAGTGAGAGACGATTATACAGGAGATGACAGCTCTGTGAATTCTGGTGGCGCTCATCCCCCTCTTTCCCCTACGAGGTACACTATCAGTGTATAACACGCACCCGTGATTTGCCCCCTACTTTCAGGGCGGAAAAGTGCGAGTAATACGCCGATAAATACGGTACTTAAAGAATGTCTTGGGATTTTTTTTTTGCTCTCCTCCGCTATGTGTCTTTCGTGATCTATCTTAGCCGCCCTAATTGCACCCTTACATATCTTGTTGCATTCTTTGTAAAGTCTGAATGCTGATGATCCCACAGCCTTGTATTTTTTGAAGGCCTTCTCCTATGGATTTTTACATTAGAGTTAAAGCGGTGTTCCACCCAAAAAAAAATAAAAATGAAAAGCCAGCAGCTACACATACTGCAGCTGCTGGCTTTTAATAATAGGACACCTACCTGTCCTGGAGTCCAGCGATGTCAGCACTGCTGCCGCCATTGCGGGTAAGAGTACCTGGCAGTGTACCGCCGGGAACCCTACTGTGCATGCACGAGGCCCCACTCCTCTCTCCTACTGGCCCGGGGACAGGGAGAGGAGGAGGGGGCCCCACGGTGATGTCACGGGCCGCGTCCCGTCCCGGAAGTGGGAACAGGATACCAATTGTGGCACCGGAGGGGGAGAGGAGACAAATGAGCGGAAGTTCCACTTTTGGGTGGGACTCCGCTTTAAACCATCCAGGACTTTTGTTCGCTCTTTTAAATGTATTTCCCAATGGGATGCATTGGCTAATGCCCTTATTTAATATGCTCTTAAAGCAATCCCATCTCTCCTCCGTGTTCTTTGTTTCTAAGATTTTATCCCAATTTATATTTTCTAGCAAGGTTTGTAGTTTAGGGAAGTTGGCTCTTTTGAAATTCAGTGTCTTTGTGTTTCCTATTTGTGTGATTTAAACTGAAGCCAATTGACGCGTGATCGCTGTTTCCTAAATGACTCCGTATTTCCACATCCGTGATCAGGTCTGTATTGTTGGTAATCAGTAGATCTAGTAATGTCTTGTTTCTAGTTTGTGCGTCTACCAGCTGACCCATGAAATTGTCCTGCAAGACATTTAGGAACTGGCGAGCCTTAGACGAATGCGTGGTTCCCTCCGCCCAGTCTATGTCTGGATAATTAAAATCTCCCATTATGATAAAACTTCCCATCCTTGCTGCTAATCCAAATTGTGATAGGAGGTCCGTCTCCCCCTCCTCCCTCAGGTTAGGGGGCCTAGCATACTCCCAGTATTATTGTCCCCTTAGCCCTTGTATCCCTTTGGAGCTCTACCCATAAGGATTCCACCTCTGCCCTAGCTCCCTTATTGATGTCATCTCTCACATTCACTTGTACATTATTCTTGATACATAGGCATACCTCTCCCCCTTTTTTAACCTCTCTATCCCTGCGAATACCCTTGAATGGTTGCCACCAGCCAATCATGAGAGCCGTTGAACCAGGTCTCTGAAATTCCCACAAAATCAAAATCCTCCTCGTTCAACAGTATCTCTAGTTCACCCATCTTGTCCGCCAGGCTCCTGGCATTGGTGAACATGCCATGTAGTTTAGACCGGTCGCATACTATTATCTTATTGGGTGTTCCGAGATTGCAAATAGTACTTGTTACTATACTTACCTCGCGTTTATGTGCTTTAGTGAACCTGCCACTAATTCCCCCAAAACAAAAATTGGCAAAAAAAAGTATCAAAAAACATATTTTTTTGGGCTGGCGGCTGCGGGGGGGGGGGGGGGGGGGGGTCTTTGTCCCTGAATGGCAGTTTGGAAATGTGGTCACCCTAGCACTCACAGCCCATGTGCACTCACAATACACAGGTACTAATGATCCACACACACTACTCAGGTACTCATAAAAAAAAAACACAGGTACTCCCAACACCCACAATACTCCGGTACTAGCTGACACTAATACTCAATACAGCTCAAGTGCACTCGCAGCACTCGTGTACTTACAATACCCAGGTACACACTCACGCTACACAGGTACTTTGACCCCTGTTATAACCTCCTGTTTTGCACTCTGGTTTTTAACTCACCACTTATACCCCTTTCACACTGGGGCGATTTGCAGGCGATACATCGCTAAAAATAGTGCCTGCAAAGTGCCCCGAAACAGCCGCTGCTGTATCTCCAATGTGAAAGCCCTGAGGGCTTTCACACTGGAGCAGTGCGCTTGCAGGACATTAAAAAAACTCCTGCAAGCAGCATCTTTGGAGCAGTGTATAAACTGCTCCTGCCCATTCAAATCAATGGGGCAGCACAGCTATACCGCCGGCAAAACGGCCGGGGTTAAAATACTGCTGGCAAAGCGGCCGGGTTTAAAATCGCCCTGCTAGCGGCAGAATGGCGCTGCTAAAACGACAGTAAAGCGGAACTAAAAATAGCGCAGTTTTACCTCCAGTGCCCGCACCTGCCCAGTGTGAAAGGGGCCTTACTCCAGTTCCACTTGGTCTACGTTCCAGCAAGGTGGCAGGCTCAAAATTAGTTCTACAGAAAGTTATATAGGTCTCAAGCACCTGTGACCAATTAACCACTCCCCTTAATTAGTAGGCTGAAGGAAAGAAGAAAAAAAAAGGCTGTTTAAAAAGTGACAGAAAAAGTGTTAAAAAAGCTGCAAGGAAAAATCACCAAAAGAACCTAAAAATGCAACACAGCAATCACCAGCAGTCAAAAGCAAAACTTGTTCACACTCTCCACTCAAGGTTCCCCTTGTTCAGCTTCCAACCAGCAAGTTTGTGTGGTGTGATCACTGTTTACATATGCATGCAGAAGTAAAGTATGCGTTCGCAATTTGCATGGGGGGAGGGGGCACTTTGATTTCTTTTATTATTGTTATTATTTTATCCAAAACTTTTTTCTAATTTTTTTTGTATTAACTTTATTGCTTTCACAAGGGAAGAACAAAATCCCTTGAGACAGCATGGGCCGTGACAGGTCCTCTTTATGGAGAGATCTGGGGTCTATTGACCCCAAATCTCTTTTCTGGCCTCTAATGCAGCTGATCAGACACAGATCTGCCTGATCGGCTGCTTTTCTGGCCAGTAATGACCAGGTAAACATACTCGTCACTTCCAGATTCACAGAGAGGGAGGGACAACATCAGTTCCTCTCTCTCTGTGCTGTCCAGCCATCACCGCTGGTCGCATCACTCCCAGGCTCCGCGATCAGATGGCAGAACCCTGAAAGGTGGCAGTAGCGATGGGATGGGGAGGAACCCTTTCTGCCACCCGCAGAAGTGATCGAATGGCTGTTCAGCCACTTGAATCCCTTCTGCAGCACAGGGAATCACTGGCTGAAAATTTTCATACCAGAATGATACCTGCAGATGCAGGTATCTTCCCGGTATATCCACTGCAACCCGAGGATGTCCATGTATGTAAAACATATAGAAAACGAATGCCTGGCGCTCGGAATAATAGGTACAACTGCTCAAGAAATGGGTATCTTTCACCCAAACTGTAAAATAACAGCTGTACAGGGCTGTTTACATGCTGCAGCCATGGCATTTTTAACTTTGGTTGTAGAGTTCAGCAAGTGACACCACTTGAGGCTGTGTGCAATGCGGTTGTGACATTAAAGGGTTAAATCAGGTGGTGAGGAGGCAATGTAACACCTTTCAATGCCTATTGAAAAGCATTGTGACTGGATGGAGAGAACCTGAGATTGAGCAGGGATTTCTGCATATCCTGACTTGGAGTGAAGAACAGGCACATGGCTCCTGAGGTTTGCAGCGTGAGGGTAGCATAGTGGTGGGAGCGGGACATCTCCTAGGCCAGTGGTTCTCAACCCTGTCCTCAAGTAGCCCCAACAGGCCATGTTTTGGGAATTTCTCTTAGATAAAATAGCTGTCCAAAATACCAAGCCATTGACTCTGATTAAAAGCACCTTTGCAAGATAAAAGGAAAACCTGCAAACATGGCCTGTTGGGGGTACTTAAGGACAGGGTTGAGAACCACTGTCCTAGGCAACATTCTACCACAGATCGAGCCTCCCTGCAGTACCAATCAGCTTCCCAGGCTCTCCTTCCAGTTCTTGCAATTTTCCACACGAACATCTGTCACAGTGCCTTTCTGAGCATGTCAGCTTCCTCACAGAGAGGCATGCTAATAATAGATGCATCAAGGGACAGCCAAAGCTCTGTATGTGGCCCTAGGGCCGTAATTTGTCCAGGTCTGATTTGTAATTACAATTTGGGAGAAATTCAGAAAATTCCTAGGGGTTCAAAACATTCTTTCTCTTTATTAAACAAACGGAATGAGTGACCAGTCAAGGCAAACAGCACCTATGGTACCTTAGGAAAAAACATTTTGTGTTAAGTGAAAAATCATTTTTCTTCTAAAGTAGAACTATAGACAAAAACTATTTTTTTTGGATAGAGTAAGAGAGGGTTATAACCCTTTTTTTATTTATTTTTTGCCATCTGTATCCCATTGAGGAAATTTGTCCCATAGCCAAAACAGGAAGTGAGAGGAAATCTATGCAATTTAAGGGAATCCCTTGCCCCCCCCCCCCCCCCAGGTCACCAGAACTAGTGTCCCAATTGGAAAATGTTCCCTCTATTACTTTTCTGGGGTCTCAAAATTTGTGATTTTCTATTACTTTCACTTTCAATGATAATGGTAAATGGGACAAATAGAGAGGGTGAATCTCCCTAACAGGGGCACAGACGGCAATACAAAAACTGACAGTGTTCTAATCCATCTCTGCTCTATCCAAAGCTAAAAAAAATTATTTAGAGCCCCTTTCACACTGGGGCCACCCGGATGTTCGCGCTAAAGTGCCGCTCGTTTTAGTGACGCTTTACCACTGTTTAAGTGGCGCTTTTCGGCCTCTAGAAAAAGGGGTTAAAAACTCCCGTGTTGCGGCACTTCGGAAGCGCTGCCCATTCATTGCAATGGGCAGGGGCATTTGGGAGTGCTGTATACAGCACTCCCAACCCCCCCCAAAGATGCTGCTTGTAGGACTTTTTCTAACATCCCGCAAGTGCACCGCCCGGGTGTGAAAGCACTCATTGCAATGAATTGAAGGCAGTTTTCAGGCGCTATTTCTAGTGCTAAAACGCCTGAATACTGCCTCAGTATGAAAGGAGTCTTATGGTTATTCAAAGGGCAACTCCACTTTTGTGGGACAAAAGTAGCAAATAAAGAATAAAATATATACCGTATACAATTGCGACACAAGTCATATTGTAATTGATTGTTATTAAAAATGACCTTTCCGTTTCAATCTGCAGCGCTGTAATTTTCTGTAAAATGCAATATGGCTACCTGGATGTGTTCTGTACACAGAATGTGTACAGAACGCTCCCTAGAAACATAATTTCCTGCTTGTGTGATTACAGATTTTCCCAGAAGTCTGCACTAAGATACAAGTCAGATTTCAGGCATCCCCTGCAACAAAAATGTAATATTTGGTGAGATACTCCCAACGGGAAATCACGTCTAGGGGTGCAGACCCTGAAATTTTCCTCATTAGAGCACTGCAGGTGCAGCAGCTGATTGATAATTACAAAACCACTCCCATTAGACTCGCTCTGTACATGGACACAGACAAATACACATGTATTTCTTCAGAACAAAAGGTAAGAATCTGCAACAAAGTTTGTAAAAATCCTTGTAATGTACATAGATCACCCAGAGGGGAATGTTTTTTCTCTGCAAAAGCGGAGTTACACTTTAAGGTATAAGCTTTAGTTATATTTTAAACCATATTATTAAACTTGTGCAGAGCAGCGGTCCATACTCCTATGTGAGGAGTCAGCAAATAAAGACGCTTACAACTCAGTAAGGTACACTGGCTTTTAATTCCATGCTTTTGTTTGATTTGATAATCAATCTGATTTCCCGTCCCCATACAAACAAGAAGGAAATGTCACATAGGGCCAATGATAGATGTAGAAATAGGACAGAAAGACACAATCGATATGGAACAAAGTCAGGAACAGAAAGAATATACTGTATGTCACAAAAATGGCTTTACACAGAGGATAACTTATGTGGCCACTGACCCCCTACTAACAGAATGTGCTGCCTAACTTTGACAATAAATGTACAGACCCGATCTTCCTTAATGCAGAACACGTGGTACTTTTTTTTAGGGATGCACTGCCATCACAGAAAACCAGCAGCTGGCATTGAAGGGGTGCTACATTCCTACCCACATTCTTAGTGCACAGCATTATTTTCTACAGTGTTGCTTTGCACCTTCTATATACCTACATAGAGCAGAGTGAAGGAGAAAATCTATATATAGATTGGGGAACTATAGTTAACAGAAGTCAAGTGAACCTCTCAACTACACACAGTGAAAAACGAACAGTAAATCCAGATCACCTGTCCTCCAATTTTATATATATATATATATATATATATATATATATATATATATAGTTTATTTTTTAGTTCTAATGATAAAGGATGGCCCATTCTAGAATGCATTTCAGAATTCTTGGTAACTATATTCAGTACTACAACACTGCCACCTTAAGGTATAAATAAGCTTTGCAATAGTCACTATTTTGTGACAATCAAGAGGAGGCCTTTTTGTGAATCCCAGGGATTTTCATGACAACTGTTAATTCATACGGACAAATGTATTCAGTGGTAAGGTTCTAGTAGAGCAACCCAGAGCTACCAATCAAACAATTCATAGGACTGCAATGATCTGTTTTGTTGCAATGGGTTATTACGCTTTGCAAGCCATCAGTGATTTTTTTCATTGCTTTCCTGAACAGACCTTGAAGTGACATATTAATACTAATATTAATTAGTAAATTTATGAACATGACTTAAGAAACTTACACATCATTGCGGCATCTGGTTATTCCACAATGTGCTTCCTCTGTGTGTATTTGCAAGGCCCACTCTAGGTATAATTAAATAACTTTTTCAGATATATGGTCTGCATTAACAGCAATACAGTAAACTCAGAGACCTTTGATAACATTTAACAGCATTTTATTTATTTATTTAGCACAAACATAATGGGAGGAAAATCAGAAACTTTTTCAAAGATGTATGTGTCTGCAATCCTCATGTATGTTTATTAAAATGATACTGTATATTAGAAACAAGCGAGACATAAAATCATCTCAAAATGTTGGTAAATGTATAATAAGAAATCCACTGCTGTACCTCCAACATACAGTTATATTTGGAAATCAGACGGAAAGGGATCAAATACTTTAGTTAGCGCAAAGGACAAATGGTGGTGTGGTGTCGTACCAACCAATCAGATCCCATCTGAACAATTAAGAACGTTACGCATCAGTCTGGTTATCATCCCAGTTCTATCACGACTCCTCAAAATCAGTTTGTTCATAAAATTAAGATACAATTCTTGGAATTACAGCACCTTCCTAAGCAATGAATGACACTCTAGACGTACAAGTAAACATAATTTAAATTGATCATGAAACCCATTTGTTCCCTTTCTAAACAAAGGAATCATTGTGCTGCCCATGATGAATGTTAAACAAAGAAATTCTGATCTACAGAAAATAAATCACAGAAATAATATTAATTAAAATGTTGCATAACTTAAAATTGTAATGTAGTCCTGCTACATGACCAAAAAAAAATAAAATTAAATAAGGTTCTTACAATACTGTCCCATAACAACAAAACATTTCCCTTCATTCGTCCTAAGGTGCTACACAAAGATTCACACTACCTTTTCTCTAGTAGAGAGCACTGCAAAACAGCAGTTGCAGGACCCTCTGGCACCCAAAAAGAACACAATTTTTAACCCCATTGCTGCCGGAAACATAGCGAGTCAGATTCATGGAGCAAAATATGCAACACAGAATAAAAAAAGGACAAACATAAGCAAGTTCATTGGATGAGGTGTCATGCGGGGGCCATGTATAGAATTCTAACAGGCTATGCAGTTTCTATGTTTATTTTATTAGCCTTTTCTTGCACTAGTTTTCTTAATGACCTACTTGTCTCGGAATGGAGATAGAAATTAAAGGACCAGTAACTTAAAATCCCTTTCTATAAAGGAGCCAATAATAAATATTGATGCAAAGGGTCAGAGCAGTTATATGTTACATGGGCAGTACTGGTGTTTATGATTCTGCCCAGAAAAGAATGCTCATACATGTCCATGTGTTTAGTTGCACAGGCTGCTGGGACAAATGCCACGTACACACGATCGGAAATTCGGCCAGCAAAAGACTGATGAGAGCTTTTCATCGGAAAATGCGACCATGTGTAGGCTCCATCGGACTTTTGCTGGCGGAATTTCGTCTGTGGCAATTCCGACACGCAAAATTCCGACGCATGCTCGGAAACAATTTAACGCATGCTCGGAAGCATTGAACTTAATTTTTGTGGCTCGTCGTAGTGTTGTACATCACCGCGTTCTTGATGGTCTGAATATTGTGTGACCGTGTGTAGGCAACACAAGCTTGAGCGTAAAACCATCCAAGGCTTTTTCAACGAGAATTCCGATCATGTGTACGCGGCAAAAGAGTCCTGGAAGCTGCCGTGACTTCACACCAAGGAGCTCTGCCTCTGCTTTTAATAAATATCCACTGTTTGTCATCTTTAGATTTCGATCTGCTGTGCTAAATCGTGAGATCTAAACACGGAGAAGGAAATTAAACCACTCATTTATTTTTTTTATTTTTTTCTAAATATTTTTTAGACACCTATAAGCTGTAAATTTGTATTTATCTTTTCATTTATCACCGTCACCTGTCTCTCTTTCCCTAGAATAGTGATGGCGAACCTTGGCACCCCTGATGTTTTGGAACTACATTTCCCATGATGCTCATGCACTCTGCAGTGTAGTTGAGCATCATGGGAAATGTAGTTCCAAAACATCTGGAGTGCCAAGGCTCGCCATGACTGCCCTAGAACAACCCACCAAATTCAACCCTCCAGACTCCAATTTAAAGTGTACCTTTGCGTATGGCTGTTTTAGCCTATTGTAATCTAATAACATTTGTATTACACTGCTGACTGCTTTACACGCTTATCCATGAATGTTATGGTACATAAACCCAACTGAAAATTAGTGGTTTATGAAATAAAGACTAAAGCTGTCTACGTGCAAACAGATGTGAACTAACACAGAGTATGGTAGGAAAAGGAGAAATGGAAAATGAAAGCAGATGAAATGCCCATCAACAAGACTAAAATAATCCTACAATACCTAAGAGCTGCCTGTCCCATCTTAAAACAAATACTCTTGGGACATATTGTGCATGCAATTTGTACATCATTGTAAAATATCATTAAATTATGGATTAGCACCATCTTAAAGTGAGTTGGTCACATTGATGAAGGCAGCCATTGTATGCCTGAGCCAGTGTCTACCCTGGTAAATCACTAGAAAGCAATGGCATCACTACAGCACAAGCAAACTTCTCTCTGTATAGGTAATGGCTAAATTTTGAGACAGTAACAAGTCTATATAAGAAAGTTTTTGCTTTTTAACTACAAATGACAAAATGCAAGAGCCATTGGCTAAAGATGCCCATACCTGCAAAAATTATCAGGTAGTTAAGACTGTTGTTCACTTCATTTGCTGGTACCTAGACCATCTTGGGTATTTAAAGTATAACTAAAGGCAAAACTTTTTTTTTAGTTTTCTAGAGTAGAGAGGCATTCAAACACGTCAGTTTTTATTGTAGTCTGTTAGGGTGATTCGCCCTCTCTATATGTTCCGTTTACCATTATCATTGAAAGTAAAAGAAAATCCCAAAAATTGGGTTGTCCCCAGAAAAGTAATAGAGGGGAAATATTACAATGAGGACACTGGATCTGGTGACCTGGGTGTCCCCATGGAATTTTCTTAATTTGCAGGGATTTCCTCTCACTTCCTGTTTGGATATGGGACAGGGTGTGAAGAGAAATCTCCCAATAGGACACAGATGGGAAGAAAAATTTTGCTCTAAAATTGAAAAAAAAAGTTTTGCCTATAGTTCTACTTTAAGGCTACACAACACACAACAAAGCCTGGAGCTGAATTTTTCATCATACTGTGCTACACTAGCTCATGTATACTGTTCTTGAATGATTCTTGCTGCCCTTTGTATCAACGTTTTTGTACTAGTACTAGTAGTACACTGCTTATGCACCCTTATGGAATTTCATTCATTTCAAGTATAAAATGTCTGTAGGTTAGATACTGTATGAGCAATACTTATCCATTATGGCTAAAAAAACTTTCTGTTGGGCGGCCCCATCTGCCGGTGTATAGACAGTTTTGTAAACACACCTTTTTTTCCCACATTTTTGGAAACTGTAAGGCAGAGCAGTGAGATATTATAGAACAGCGTTTTTCAACCAGGGTGCTCCAAAAAAGTCCTCAGGGACGCCGTGGCAAAGGGACCAAAAACTGCCCTAACTAGGGCAGGTAACTGCTAAAACATTTTTCACACCCAGAAGTTAAAATGGAACTTCCCCTACAAGGGGAAGTTACTCTTTTTATCCTCCTCCCCCCCCCCCTCCCATATTTGGAATTTTTTTTTTTTTTGGGGGGGGGGGGGGGGGGGGTACATAAATTTTGACACGTACCTGCTCCCACTTTCAGTCAGATCAGCGTGGCAATGGGCTGTTCTACCCACAGAAATGCAGGGAAAGAAGTCCCCAACCCCTTGTTTAACATCGCACTGCACCAAAAATGCACCGCACTTGCCAATGCCTGAGGGTACCATTAAAAATGAATGGCACCCCTGCTTATCTGCTAAACAGCAGTGCGTTTGTCGTCGTGTCGGGAACGTGTGCCATTTTGCGTGTGTTCCCTGACACATAATAATGTCAATAAGCCCTAGACTGGGGTGCCTCGAGACTAAAAATTATTTCTAAGGGTGCCCTGACTGGAAAAAGGTTGAAAAACACTGGGATAGACTGTACAGAACACTATTTACTATCTGTTTTGTTGTTTGTGAATGCTGTAGAATTATTCATTTGATGTTTTCAGATTATTTCTACTACAAATGTTGGCTGTCTAGAGTTATTTTTGCGGTTAGCACCTTATTATTCTGACAGATCAACAATTTAATTGATTATGTTTTGAATCCCAAGGTCACATAGCACCTGCAAATATATATATGGGTGTATTTATAAAGACAAATGAATAATGTGTAGAACGCAGTAATCCACAGCAACCAGTAAGTAATCCTATTCCACCATCAGTTAACTGAAATCTGATTGGTAGCTATAGATTACTGCACTTTGTAAGCAATCACTATTCTTTATTTTGCCTTACTAATTAAGCCAAATAATGTGTTTTTTTTTTTGTTTTTTTTAAGTAAATTCAAGCCTTTTTTTACAATATTTTGCCCATGATCTCACAGAATTGCAATAAATCTTCTACGTTGCTTGTGATGTTCCCTCTGGCAGCAGATGGGTTAAATTCACAGAAATGGTGTAAACAAATTTGTAGTAATAAACATGTGCCAGATTCAGGTGCTTGAGCCGTGGTTTACACTGGAAGAAAACTGTGCTCTGAATTTAAAGTGGACACATCACTGACACTTCATCGAGGTAGCCATTTTGTGGATTGCACTATTTTCTGTGACGGGTACCTTCTGACTCAGTTATGTCACTAGTGAACTGATCGGCTGCATTCCCATAAATGTTAGTCCAGCCTACAAAATGACTGCCTGCAGGTAAAAGGTCTCCTCTTTAAATCACAAGTCACCTGAGTCTGGGTCCTGAGGTTTTCAGGGAAATAAATTACCTGCCATAGTAAAAATATGGCTGAATATATACAAATACAAAATAATAATAAGAAAAAAAACATAATACGATCAATGGAAGAATGATCCACTTCCTATGTCGAATTCTGATTGGCTAATTAACTTTGGAGATATGTCACAATAAAGTAGATTCTTGTTGACAAGGTGTGACATGCAGAACTCTTGACATAAATACGATCTTCTCAGAACACAATATGAATGAGTTTTTATGAGGCTTTAAACATAAATATGTTTGCATTAGCCAATAAGAAACTCTGTTCCCTGTAACGTAAGTGAAGTGCAGTAGCTCACATAGGGTAATTGGATCATATTTCTGAAGAAAAAAAAATGTCCAGTCAACATTATGTGAAAAGAGGGGAACGGTAAGCCAAAAAATATATACTTCTGGGTTGCAATATGTATTTGATTGCTTCCTTTCAGTTTTCCTAGGTTGTTAAACACTGACACTTCCTGAGGCCATGAAGTGTCCGGTCTGTGCGGTGTCTTGATGGTTGGAAGTGCATCATGGGATATTAGTCAGATCACCTCCTCAGCACATACCTGATGAATTCTGACTGTTCTTCGATGCTTCACTAACCTTGAATAATATAGGCATGCTTGATTCCCAACAATCCTGTAAATTCACTTTATGTGCTTTTAGGCAATTATGAAAGTTGAAATAATGACATCATCTCTATGGGAAGCGGACCTGTGTGTATGGAGAGAGGGGAAAGGTCACCGTCATGAGGCAATGGACAATATGGCTGGGAACTCTCCTGAGTGGGATGGTAGGTGACCTCTTAGCCCCCTAACGTCTGATCTATATTATTCAGGAGAAACAAAAAAAATACCTAGACATCACAGGAGTTTTCCAAGTGCTGGTGTCTTCAAACAAAGTCTTCAAAAGCTTGCCCAAAACATACCCCCAATGCAGCTTAAAGATGGCTGCACTTCTGCTGGTCCGGGTTTCACTTGGATGGGCAAAAAATGTCCTGTAAGTCATTGATACAAGGGCCTGAAAAGGTAAGGGATTTGAAGAAGACAAGGTCCACTTCTTAACCAACAGTTCTGTTGAAAAACAACCCTACTTGGTAAGAAAATGCAAAACGATAACTGCCAGTCTTTGTCTTCATTTTTTTTTTTTATCTGCTAGCACGTTACTGTTTAGACGATCATGCAGCAATACTAACAGAAGTGACCAAGTCAATTTGTCCACAAGGTTATTTTCAATGATACTGTTTTCCAAGCTTTGTTCTTAAGCCTCTGCATCTCCCTCTGACTTCATATTGAGAGGGCAAATCTTCAAGACAAAATAAAACTGGAAAAAATAAAGTCAATATTTGGTCCCTAAAAAACAGCAGCAAAACCTCTAGGCATCTCTGCAGGTCCATCAGGAGTCATTGCAATGCTTTTTTTCCTCCAGTGATCCGTTCATTTAGTGCCAATATACTTTTCACCTATTAGTCTATCTTACAATAAAAAGGGTCCAAACACACACAAAATAAAAATAAATATGGAATTTTACAGTACCTTGAACATTTTGCTTAAATATTTATCCCTGCCATTCATGGTTTGAATGCTCCCTTTAGGAAGCTTGTTCATTTAGAGGAGGGCTCCTCCATAAGTCTTTGGGCCCCCGTTATTGCAGACTTCAGTTATTCCTAATTCTAAGAGGGTGGGAATGGAGGACCAACAACATATTGCTTTACAACAATTTGCTGCCCCTCAACTAGTGGTGGAAAGGTATTAGGTCGGAAGGGGAAGAGGATGTAGAGGGTCTTTTCTATAACAGTTCAGGACTAGATGTAGGAAACATATGGGCAAGTGAATAGTCCTCATGGCAGACTGAATACTTTTTCACCAGGTAGAGGAGTTGATAGGGTTGTTGGTTCGTACAGTGGCATCAGAACACTCTCCATCTGATGAGTCACAGTCAGACTCAAAATTGCCTGGGTTCTGTAAAGAGAAAAAAATACTAATTAATACTTTTGTAATATTTCATGTTAGGTGAGAAAAGTCATGGCATAAACTTTGGCTTAGTTTGAAAATGGCCAGATGTTCAAAGTCCAGTGCTACTTTTCTTTTAAATGACTAAATACATTTAATTCGCTTTCTTGTAAAGTAGCCATATCCAAAAGTAGAAAAGCCTGGCCCACAAATAGCATGCTCCAGAGGAGCACTGCTGGTCTTTCTATGGAAGCATCAACCTGACATGCGCAATTAAGTTAGAGCTAGGGCTCTCCAATCAGCAGGGATGATGAGCTTTGCTGGGTGTCCAGTGCTCCCCTGTGCCTTTAAGGAGGGGTGGTCTCCCTCCAGGCTCACCTGCCCTCTGCCTATACATTACAGTGCATGTGCTTCCACTGTGGAGGCTCTTAAAATTTAGAGTTAGGACTACAAAAAATATTGGGGTGCCTTGACGGGGCTCTGTAGCTTATGCATGTGTGCAAACCAATTTGCAATTCAGTTGGTTAGCAAGCTCGGTAAGTTGAGCCGGGACTCTCTTTGTTTTTTTTGTTTTTTTTTTATCAGAGAGCTCCGTATCGGACTCTGGGGGGGGGGGGGGGGTCCCTGCACGTCAGACAGCTGCACCAAGACTCACTAAACAGTGAAGTTTCATCAAAGGGCTTCTGACCATTACATCAAGAACATTAGAGACCCACTAGAGCAGGGGTCTCAAACTGGTGGCCCTCCAGCTGTTACAAAACTACAAGTTCCATCATGCCTCTGTCTGAGGGAGTCATGCTTGTAACTTTTGGCCTTGCAATGCCTAATGGGACTTGTAGTTTTGCAACAGCTGGAGGGGCGCCAGTTTGAGACCCCTGCACTAGAGACTGCTCTTGTACCTTACATGTACATCTATTAGAAGGTACATGTCTAGCAAGCATTTTACATGGCACCTGCTTCAACTTAGTTGAATCAGCAGAAGCTGACAACTAAACTAGGATCTGAAATTTTCGAACCAATCTAGTCATCAACATAACCTTTCAAGGCAAAATTACCATCATTAGAGCCTGTCGGCGCACAATCCTTGCCAACCAAGGCAATGCCCTCTGCTAGGACCACCTCTTTTACTTTTTCTTGTTTAATTGATTCAAACCTGGCTTATAATCTTGTCACTGTGTAAATAAGTGAATAGGAGAAGAGTGTATTTCTACCGATAAAGAATAAAAATCTGCTGGTGATAAATATAAACTACCTTTTTACTTCTGTTGCCTCTAGGAAAGGCCTTGCTTTCTTAAAGTGGCTCTGTTGGTACATTTGGCTACCACCTGCCACAGATATACTGCGGCAGAGCGCCCCCCTCTGCGCCGGATTACATGATCCGCTTCATCTGGGTAGGGGGCGTGTGCGCACGCTGCCTCAGCTATGCTGCCATTCGCTGCAGCACAAGTCAATCAGTGGGTCCCAGCCAATGATTTATGGTCGGCAGCCACTGATCGGCTGAGCGAATGGCAGAAGAGAGCTCTGTGTTGTTTACCAACACAGAGCTCACTTCTGTCAGAGGTGATGTGCTGTTTTTACTGGCACATCGCTAAAACATTGTTAGGCGCACAGTTAACCCTTTGATTGCCCCTAAATATTAACCCCTTCCTAGCCAGTGTCATTAATACAGTGACAATGTATATTATTAGTACTGATCACTGTATTAGTGTCACTGGTGATGTCAATGGAAGTTAGTCAGCTCCTCCCCAGCGTCAGATAATGTCAAATTTCCCGCTGCACTATCACAATCCCACTATAAGTTGCTGATCGCCACCTTTAGTAATATAAAAAAAATCCAGTATATACAGTTGTTCTCATAAGTTTACATACCCTGGCAGTATTTATGATTTCTTGAGAATTCATTTTTCAGAGAATATGAATAACACAAAAACTTTTCTTTCACTCATGGTTAGTGTTTGGCTGAAGCCATTTATTATCAATCAACTGTGTTTACTCTTTTTAATCACAACCCTGATCAAAAGTTGACAGCTTGAAGTCTTTTGTGGTATTTGTGGATGAGGCTCTTTATCTTCTCAGATGGTAAAGCTGCCCATTCCTCTTGACAAAAAGCCTCCAGCTCCTGTAAATTTGTGGGCTGTCTTGCATGAACTGCACGTTTGAGATCTCCCCAGAGTGGCTCAATGATATTGAGGTCAGGAGACTTAGATAGCCACTCCAGAACCTTCACTTTATTCTGCTGTAACCAATGACAGGTTGACATGGCCTTGTGTTTTGAATCTCTGTCATGTTGGAATGTCCAAGTACGTTCCATGCACAGCTTCCTGGCTGATGAATACAAATGTTCCTCCAGTATTTTTTGATAACATACTGCATTCATCTTGCCATCAATTTTGACCAAATTTCCTGTGCCTTTGTAGCTCACACATTCCCAAAACATCAGCGATCCATGTCACAGTAGGAATGTTTACCTTTCATCATAGGTCTTGTTGACTCCTCTCCAAATGTAGCGTTTATGGTTGTGGCCAAAAAGCTCAATTTTGGTCTCATCACTCAAAGTGACTTTGTGCCAGAAGGTTTGAGGCTTGTCTCTGTGCTGTTTGGTGTATTGTAAGTGGGATAATTTGTTTCATTTGCGTAGTAATGGCTTTCTTCGGGCGACTCGACCATGCAGCCCATCTTTCTCCAAGTGCCTCCTTATTGTGCATCTTGAAACAGCCACACCGCATGTTTTCAGAGAGTCCTGTATTTCACCTGAAGTTATTTGTGGGTTTTTCTTTGCATCCCAAACAATTTTCCTGGCAGTTGTGGCTGAAATTTTAGTTGAAACCAAACCACGGTCAGGTAGACTCATTTTCCACTTCTTGATTAGAGTTTGAACACTGCTGATTGGCATTCTCAATTCCTTGGATATCTTTTTATATCCCTCCTGTTTTATACAGTTCAACTACCTTTTCCCACAGATCCTTTGACAATTCTTTTTCTTTCCAAATGACTCAGAATCCAGAAATATCAGTGCAGCACTGGATTAGAGGTGCAAGGGTCTGTCAGGAGTCCAGAAACTCATTGACCTTTTATACACACACACACTAATTACAAGCAAACAGATCACAGGTGAGGATGGTTACCTTTAATAGCCATTCAAACCCCGTTGTGTCAACTTGTGTTGTGTATCAGGCCAAAATCACCAGGGTATGTAAACTTTTGATCAGGGTCATTTGGGTAGTTTCTGTTGTCATTATGAGTTAAAAAGAGTAAACACAGTTGATTGATAATAAATGGCTTCAGCCAAACACCTACCATGAGTGAAAGAAATGTTTTAGTTTTATCATTCATATTCTCTGAAAAATGGCAAAAAAATCATAAATTCTGCCAGGGTATGTAAACTTCTGAGCACAATTGTATACCATCGTTTGTAGATGCTATAACTTTCACACAAACCAATCCATATACACTTATTGGGATTTTTTTTTTTACCAAAGACATGTAGCAGAATACATATTTATGAAGAAATTCGATTTTTTTCGATTTCCATTTGCTTTAAGGACATAGCAGTGATGTAGGAGTCTGTAAATGGAAGCACAGCACGGGACATGCAAGTATTAGTCCTTTTCTTTAAAGTCAGCAGTTTCTTAAAACTTTTTGATCTGAAGTCAGAGTTGCTTTAGAAAATGCCAATATGGTTTCAGAAACACAGAACATTTCAATCAGCTCAGTTCCTTACCTCATAACTGTGCTCCTCAGCACAAAGTTTGCCCAAGGACATCTGAGTCTTCACTCTTCTCACTGCACACTCCTTGTCCGATAACCCATCTGACTGTGTTGAGATCTCAATAGGGATTTCTGGTGTCTGGGATAGAAAGTCTTCCAACTTGTCCCCCAAAGGCTCCTTGCGGCTGTTCACCAAGTCATCTGGGCTGTTGGAGTGATCACTGGTGTTCCCCTCTTCTCCATCAGACACAGAGAAATTTTCTGAACTGAAAGTGGAGTAGGACTGGCAGCTTTTCATGCCTCGAGGTGGTCGGTGTCTTCGGGGAAACTCAACTTCACTGTCTACCTCACCCTCCTCTTCCTCAGATGATTCATCTCCATTCTGTGAAACAGACATACAAGTAAATTTCAGAGATCCAAGATGCAGTTAGGATCTCCCAATTTGAAATTATTAGCAGTTTGTAGAGCAAATAATAAAAAAATTAAAAAAACCTTCAAACATGTTAGAGAGTTTGAAATTGCTTTGTCTTTTTAGTATGATATAGCTCTGGTCAATGTTGGTGTGTAAGATATGCTTTGTACAACATCTGGACTAAGCGAATGTCATGAGTTTCAAGTCAGAACACTCTCATTGCTTCTGCAAATTGCAGGCTTTTTCATTTTCTCCACGTCACGTCACGGATTTGAATATCCCGGCGCCCATTGTAACAAAGTCCCGCCTCCTATGATACACGTTACACTGATTAAATTTATCATTGGATCAGTGTTCCATCTATCTAGGAGGTGGGACTTTGTTACAGTCCTCCACCACGCACAGACTGGCATTCCCTGGCGAGGACATCATCACATCCGCCTGTCACTGAGAAGAGAAGACAGAGCAGCCCGAGCAGCCGCCGCAACTGTACTCCATTCGGGCACTCGATGTGCTCTGTCTTTTGTCTATGAGCGACAGGCCCAGCCGGGAGATCGCCTGTCGCCCAGTATCGTAACATGGTGGCGGCGATGGGGGGGGGGGGCAGGTCAGACATTTCCCACCCATTTTTTTAAGGGGGGGTGCATCATATGGAGCAAAAAATACGGTACTTCATTACAGTTAGCTTACTAAAGCTATAGAGATTTTTTTTAGTTAAACTTCACCTTTAAATTTGCTTGTACAGGGTTCTTATTCCCATTGTTTCGTGTACAGTACCTGCATATGTTATTACATTATTGGTTTAGGAAAGTATATTGAGTGCAATTGATAATGAATTAACATGGCAGGATCTTAGTCCTAATCATTTCTTTGTATTTTGCCACATCAAATACTTCCAGATATTGAGCTGTGAAAAAAGACTTTAGACCCTCAAGTTAAATGATAGGAAAAGTATGTATAACTAAAGGCAAATTTTTTTTTTTAGTTTTGGACAGAGTGGAGAGGGATTAACAACTGTTTTTATTGCTGTGTGCGCCCCCATTAGGGAGATTCACCCTCTGTTTTTGTTCTTTTTATCGACTGAAAGTGAAAGACAATCCCAAATTTTCGCAGGAAAAAAGGGTACATCTTGGGGAAACTACTTCTGGTAACCTTTGTGACAACCAGGGATTCCCTCACTTTTTAGGGATTTCCTCTTACTTCCTGTGAAGTTTGCCTTTAGTTCTACGCTAATGACATCTTCACAATAATGTAAGAGAAGTTAGGTTTTGCTATCTGTAATGCATGGAGGAAAGCCTATAAAAGGTAAGAGACTGCTTCCCTACCTCAGGGCTTAGAAGGTATTCTTTGAGGGATCAATGATTACAGAGTTGTTTTGGGAAATTCTATAGCAGATTATCACAGCGTAAATTGATCCAAAACTCAAAGTTCGGCAATGGCAGCCTCCGTATTTTTTCATCCATCTTATATGTTGCTTCTTCAATAAGATTGTATTTATATGGACGTCTAAGGTTGAAAATGCTTCAAATACATAGAACTTGAATTAACCAGTCCTTCTTTAGACTTCTCTTGCTAGTAGAGAATGCAAGTGGAAAATTTAGATCTTATCCATCCAACACTTCTTCAGATGACAGACATCAGTGGAATCTTGTTGCCATTAAAGTGGTAGTAAAATAGTCCTTTACTTAAAAAATTTACAGGCAGGGTTTTTTAGAACAGAAGAGACCCTAGTGGTCTCTTCTGTCATAAATGTACCCTCTGCCTATCAGCGGGTAATGTGTTCCCTGATGAGCTGCACATGCAGAGTTCAGAGCACGTTTATGGCCCACTCTCTGTGCCACGGCGATGTGACTACTGTGTGCATGCGTGGGAGTGACATCACTGGAGCCAGGCCAGTCAAGTGACCGGAGATATGAAACCGAAGATAAAAGTGCAGAGGGAGCCATGACATTACTTCCCTGGAGGGCTCCATTTTTTTTTAATTTAAGAGATTACTTTACTACTGCTTTAAGACAGGGGTGTCCAAACTTGTGACCTTCCTAGGCCACATTGGAAGAGGAGGAATATTCTTAAGCAACACATAAATTACACTAACAATAAGGATAGCTGATGAGCAGAAAAAGCCTGCAGATAAAAAGTTAACGATCACTGATATAGATAATGTATCTATTAAACTTCATTTTTTTTTTGTAATACTTTTTATTATAAAAGTAAAAGAGGGCAACATAAAACAAGTGTGATATTTGACAATGTTATTGACAAACTAGCGCATCAATATTTGGTTGGTTGGATGTAGTAGCAATACTCAATGAATTCTGAAGGTGCTCATCAGATATTTTGGTTCTAATGTTGCCCTTTGTGTGCTTTATCCTTAAAAATACTGTAGTTGCTCAAAAATATAGGTGCTAACAAGAACTGAATAAGGTGTAATTGTGAAGAGTGTGATATTTTTTTATTTTGTATAAAAAGTATAAAAGTCCAGTAAAGAGACACTGTCAAATTTTTCTTCAGCCGCATTTACACTTAATCACTAAGTGTAAATGAATTTTTACAAAAAATTCACGAAAACAAAAAAAAATCAACATTTTTTAAGTAAGTATACGATTTTGTTTTGGGCTACATTCATATCTGTCTTGGGCCCCTGAACACCCCTGCATTAAGACATATATTTACTAAAACTTTATAGCCCACATGCCCAATACCTTAAGCAGATAAAGTATACATTAGATATGAGGCTAAAATTACCATTGTTACAATTATATAAACTAAAATAGACTGCAATTACCTTTCTAAGAGTGCGTATCCTTCGTGGGAGAGCAGGTGGTGTTGGGATGGTTAAAGAACTCACTCCGACTGCTGCCCTGATAATAGGAAGCTGATCTAGCCCACTCATCTGAGTTCCTTCTTGCATATTATTGTGCCTTGGTGACTCTGGTGGGTTTCTCTCAGAGTTCCGTATCTCTGGATTTTCACTTCTAGAATTTTCCCAGGATTCTGGGTTTAGGTTGGGCTGAGAAGAGGCTTCAGCACAGTTCAGGCAAGAGTCATAAGAGTCTTGCTGACAGGGCTCCCAGTTTTCTGTTTGTAAGCGGCTGTCAGCCTCCAGGGTGCTGGAGAGAAGGTCAGGGCTAGAGCCAGACATACACCTCTGAGCATGACAACTCAGAGGACTTCTTAGTGCAGCTGCAGGGCCAAAGTACCGCAGGTTGTTGGCACAGTTGGCAATATTCTGCCCATGCATATTAAGGGTTTGATGCCGAGATAATGCAGGCTGGACTGGATCATGGCGGGGACTTGGTGGGGTAAATGGGGGAGATGCAGGAGAAAGATGACGAGCAGCTTGAGAAGGGGAAGGAGAGTCCTGGTTTTTTGAAATGCCCATGATGAAGTCACCATGACTGCCCTTGCTGTTCCCTCGCCGATGACGTGGTTTGCTTCGATACCGGCTCTTCCCACTTGATGATATCTTTGGACTTCCAGATATGGGAGATGAACTGGGTACATTTGCCTCCACGCTAGATATGCCATCTGATTTCAGTAGGTCAGGCCTGATAAACAATGAATTCAGGGTTATTCTCTGATAGGGTAAACCAACCCACAATTGTAACTTATTTTTCAAGGTTGCTATTCATTTCAAACTTTAGTAATAAGATCTCCCCCCATGATCCCTCCTCCATCTTGAAGTATCTATTATTAAGTAAATTAGGATTCCAGCACTATGCTCTGTAGATTCCCCAAGATGAGAAGCTAGTGGCATATATATAAATTATATTTATTTATATATATATATCCATTTATTTATTCCGAATGTACTTAGCTTTTAAGTAAAAACATGGAGGGTCATAAATCTTAACAGCTACATACCGTCTAGTGTGAGATGTAGATTTAGAAGGTACCCCTTTCTTTTTGATCAATTTCTCAACGGTATTTGGATGAACTATCGGGCGGACAGGGTGGCGCTTATAGGTTCCGGGGTATTTTTTCTCTACAACCTGTTCACGCCTAGAAAAGAATGCAATGTTGTGTTATAAAATGTATATGAATCAAATTGGCTTCATCATACAGTAAACTGAAGTGCACAGGTATGATTGCTGCAATATGAAGATCATCATACTTCTACAAATTTTTGCCAATATATATTCTTGAATATGAAGGATGCTACCATTCAATAAATGATTTTGCTATGGAAGCAGACCACTAGCCAAACCTTATTTTTTTTTTTTTTAAACAATAGTAACAACACAGCAACAAAAATCAGTATGAGGTTCTACAGAAACAGAATCAAGTAAAAAAAACAAATCTGACAAAGGTTCTAACTATCTCCACTCCTTCCAAAACGGAAAGATTATATTTTGACTAGAATTCCACCTTAACCACTTTCAGACCGGACCATTTTGCTGGCTTAAGACCAGAGCACTTTTTGCGATTCGGCACTGCGCCGCTTTAACTGACAATTGCGCAGTCGTGCGACGTGGCTCCCAAACAAAATTGACGTCCTTTTTTTCCCACAAATAGAGCTTTCTTTTGGTGGTATTTGATCACCCCTGCGGTTTTAATTTTTTGCGCTATAAACAAAAAAAAAGAGTGACAATTTTGAAAAGAACACATTATTTTTTAATTTTTGCTATAATAAATATCCCACAAAAATATATAAAAAAACAGAGATCAGTGTCACTTGTTGCTAGGCAGAACGGTAAGATGCTTGTTTACTTCAGCATCTCCCTGTTCGTCCTCCCCGTTAGACGATCGTTAGGGACCCACGATCAGACTCACGGAGATCGCGACTGGCCCACGCCACCGGCGCACGTGATGGCACGGTGGCAAATTCAAAGGGACGTATCTGTACGCCCTTATGCCTGTCTGTGCCATTCTGCCAACGTACATCGTTGTGCGCCGGTCGGGAAGTATTCAGCAAGTACAGAAATATCCGTTGAGTGGTAGTAAAGGCCTTTATTTATATCTTCAGGTAAGCCTATAATAAGGCAGAGATATTTAGAGAGTTTAGGAGATATTTACTTTAGCAGCGCCGGTGATGTTACCGGTGCATGCGCACTGCACTCCTAATGGACGGCGTGTGCGTGGAAGTGATGTCATCACGGCTCAGCCAGTCAAAGGGCCGCAAAACCCAGAACCCAGAAGAAAGACCAGGTAAAGATGGAAGCCTTAGGGGAGCCCTAAGGTGCTCCACTGGAGGGATGTGTTTTCAGGTAAGTCTTTCATAATGTGCTAGTATGCGATGCATACTAGCACATTATGCTCTAAAACTTGCAGGGAGAAGTTTTTTTTTTGTTTTATTTTTTTGCGGTTTGCTATCGCTTTAATAGAAAGCACAATAATTTTTATATTTTTTGAGTTAAGTACTAGACTTATCAATCCATCATGTAATAGAAATAAATAAAGGCAGATATTTTTGAAGCTCGTCCTGTGTGCCGAACATGACTGCCCCCATTGGTACAATGCAGAAAAAAGTGCAGACATGCATGTTTACCTGCAAACACACCTCCATATTTTTGTAGTATTGCCAGGTAAAATGATAAAGGAAAAAACAAATCCAGCAACCAAATCTATGGACTGGTAAGCTGCAATATACTAAGGTTTTGAGTTTAAATATGATTTAAGCTTGCAATTTAAAGTGAATCTCTACTTACTTTAAGCCTTCTAAACTATCACTCGGCATGAAAAATAGACATTGAGACATACCTGTATAAATGATGGCAACTGGTAGAGATACCCATAAATCCATAATAAATAAATAAATGTCCAGGCACTTTATTATGCAAATCTCAAGAAGCTACTGTAATCCAAAGCTCGTATCCACCCTAGTTCACCATTAATACCCAATTATTGGTTACTGAGGCTGCCCAGAAATACTATGGACAAATAATGAGGCACATAAGGCTACAGGGGTGTAACAATGCTCTTGACTACATGTAGCTGGGTGAGATTTGTGTAACAGAGCACCCTGGGCTGGAGGACAAATAGAACAACCAACTGAATACCTGAGAATTCATCTTAATAGGTGCCAGGTAAAGAAAGCTTAACATGAACACTGCTCATTTAAACTTAGTGAACTAACTTGTCTTTAAACAATAAATGGGTACATACTGTATATAAACGGTTATTGCTACCTACCATTGGCATTTTCCTAACATCTATGTCATGGTGGGACATTGCCTCCTTATGTCAATCTGTGCATCTTAAAGCGGAAGCAAACCCATCGATTTAACAGTCTAAAAAAAAAGGCATGCCGAGAATGCTAACTGCACATTGGCTGTGCTCTCAACCAAACAGTCAAACCATCCAATGGCTGGTGTCATAACGGATCACATGTGCAGCACTGTGGCAGTTGAAGATTAAACAGAGGCAAAGATGGCAGCTTCCTTGGCTGAAAACGATAGGGGGGTTTACTTCCACTTTAACTGAAACCTCAGAGGGCAGCACTTTCATACACAAGCCTGATTTTTAACACTCAAATCTAAATTGCTATTGGGGAAATACAAATTTTTCATAAAAATGTTTGTGATTTGAGTCAAAACAAAACAACCCTAATTCAGGTACCTGATTAGCTCCTTTTCTCGGACTTCCAACTGCAGCATGATAGCACTGAGCTCCATGTATAGGTTATTGGCTCTCTCCAGCTTACGTTCATAGTGTTCACGAATATCCAGTGCATGTCTATTGTAAATAATACATGAATTATTAAATATACATTTAAGCCATGGAAATTTAACTTTTAGGCTACTTTTACCATGGGGCGTCAGCGGTAAAGTTCCGCTATTTTTAGCGATGCTTTACCGTAGTTTTTGCGGAGGTTTTCGGCTACTAGCGGGGCGTTTTTAACCCCCACTAGCGGCCAAAAAAGGGTTCAACCCGCCGCTGCAGTGTCGCTTTGCCAGCGGTTCGGTGGCATTTCCCATTGATTTCAATGGGCAGTGGCACTTTAGGAGTGGTGTATACGCCGCTCCTACAGCGCTGCAAAGATGTGGCTTGCAGAACTTTTTTTTACCATCCTGCCAGCGCACCGGCCCTCAGGCTTTCACACTAGAGTGAGAGGAGAGGCTCTTTACAGGCACTATAGTGCCTGTAAAGCGCCTCAGTGTGAAAGCAGCCTAATGCCGCGTACACACGATCGGAATTCTTGTCGGAAAAAGCTCTGAGGGTTTTCCCGACGGAATTCCGACGAAATTCCGCTCAAACTGTCTTGCCTACACACGGTCACACCAAATTCCGACCGCCAAGAACGCGGTGACGTACAACACTACAACGAGCCAAGTTCAATGCTTCCGAGCATGCGTCGAATTGTTTCCGAGCATGCGTAGGAATTTTGCGTGTCAGAATTGCTACAGACGATTGGAATTTCCGATAGAAACCTTTTCCGTCGGAAAAATTGAGAACATGATCTCAATTCTTTGCTGTCGGAAATTCGGCTAGCAAAATTCCGATGGAGCCTACACACGGTCGCATTTTTCGATGAAAAGAGTCTCACCTGTCTTTTTCTGGCCAGGATTCCGATCGTGTGTATGCAGCATAAGACTCCCGATCTCAAAAGTGTTTGTTTCTTTCACGTTAACAGGCTGAGCTAATGAGCAACCAGTGAGGAATAATCTTTTCCATCACTCATCAGTATTAAATTCTGATTGTTCATTATGGGTTACTTCACTCTACAGATGACTTTTGCTCATTGCGCTAACTGATTAAGACCACAGGTTTTCCAACAAAAGTTAATGTATATATATATATGAACAAAATATCAAGTTAAGAGTCTTCTCAGAGATGTTTGAAAAACACGCTTTATAACATATTGTTATGTGTTTTCAGACACACTATGCTGCTTTTTATTCTTAATTAGACTTTGTTGAAGATAAGGTACAGAATTACAAGAACATTAACAAAGAGAAATCAAAAAATTGATTATAAGACATTATCACCATGTATCCCAACGGAAATGGAACTTTTATGCAAGTTATTCCTGTAAGACAACATTTTCTCAAACTGGGGTTGGGCACTGACCATATTGTTGACATCAGAAATGTTGGATCCTAAGGGTTGCCTCCATTAGCTAGTGATCGATAATCTAGCCTAGTGGTCTCCAAACTGCGACCCGTGGACTGGATGTGGCCTCTGCTTGCCTTTATCTGGCCCTAAGAGCACTATTCCTCCCACGGACACCAAAAAGGGGGCACTATTCCTCTCACTGACACCATAGACGGGGCACTATTACTCCTACTGACACCATAGATTGGGTCAAATATTTGGACAGAGGCCAGCATCAAAATCTACAAAAAGTATGGCACCAACATCTCTTTAGAAGTAGAGAGAAAATTTTGGTGATATGGGACTTTATGTGTGCATTTCAACACAGAAATCACTCGAAAGTGTATGTAAAAATATATATAACATTTATTATAAAATGAACAATATCATAAAACCAATGCATGCAATACAGTCGTAGCCGTAGGCGTGCACAAAACCTATTGTTGACAATGATTTACTGTAATCGCATTCATGTTTTCATCACGTTCATATTTCTGCCATTTTTCGCCATATGGCTTCCTCAGGAAAGAACGTGAAGATTAGTTTATTAAGTATGAAAACCTATAGTCAAACAACTATAAATGTGCACACAAAAAAAATGAGTACATCAAGAATTGACACATCATATATTCATACACATATGGCTACAGTTGTACACACAACAAGTATCACCTAATAAAGCAGCAGGCATTTTGTTGGGATCCCTGGGAGCCTTGTGCTGATCGTGACAGGACAAGGTATTTTTGGCTTGGAGAAATGTTTGAGGTGATCTTCTTATCTGACACAGCAAGCGATAGCAGTGCAATACCTTCACTGTGTCTCTCTTTAATAGGTGTAGCCATCGTCTGCCGTGAGGGGCTTTTTCCTCTTTGTCTCTTTCTTTGCTGGTTGGAATATAACTTGACCCATGGATGGGCTTCATTGATTTAACATTGAGGCGAGTTATTTGTGAATTAAATCATGTACTTTAACAGGTCTTTTTGCACTGTGACTGCTGTATGACAAGGGTCCCCCTTTTTACCCTTATGTATCCTTAGATTTATATAATGGTCATCTAAGCTACCAGGCATCTGGTGTTACCTGTCAGCAACCTTGGCTCCCAGTATACATTACTCTTGATGAGAAGTCAGGTTTGAGTGTGTTAAGCATATATTTACAAGTCTGCCTAGCATTCATCTATCTCACTCTTATCTAGCATAATTTGACGTGATTATCGTATGTTTACATTGGCAGATCACCTGTGGAACTGCTCTTCACCATGACGCGTTACACCCAGGGCTCAAGTCCTGCGAGAACGCATGGGAACGGAGTTCCTGTACTTTTTCCACAACAGGAACTCGTTAGCAGCTGTGTCCTGCAAGACTTTGAAGTATGCAAGCTGTGTGGCAGGTGCTACACCAGCAGCTGCCGACACAGCTCGCAATAGTAAGTGCCGCATACCTGACCATTCAGGCATTGCCAGTAGGGGGCCCCATGACAGCTTCCGCTTCGATCTACCTGTCAATCACAGCTAGCTGACAGGTAGATCAGGTTCCTGCTGCTAAGAGATTGTATTTAGTCAGACCTCTCGCGATGCGCTCCTCCCCTCCTGATTTTCTGTCTCCTCATCTCCCCCCCCCCCAATCTCCTGCATACTTGCTCTGTGTGTCCCGCTGAATCCCCCCTTCCTCTATCTTCAGTGCCATATGATGAGAGAACCCAGAGGAGGAGCACAGCTATTCTGCTCACAGGACATGCAGGGAGAGAGGTTAGCTGATGGAGGAACATCAGTTTGGGTGGTAAGCTGAGCACAGTACCTGGCAAAGTTTAATGCCAGGAGGGAATTTTATGTGGAAATATGTGAAGGGTTGGAATAGCAGCGAGTGTGTGTTGGAGCCCTTCAGAGTTTGCAGCTCCCCAAGCTAACATACATCTCCTAAGCAGGAACACATCACTATCTCCCCAAGCATTCTTTCCAGATAATGTGCAGTTAATTTATGACCTTTCCGTTTAACCCTGTGTTATCCAAACTCTGTTTAATGAAAAGTGTAAACTCACCACATAAACGCTCTATATACAAAGTAAAATTCCCCAATAAAGATCAGAACATGATGTTCACATTTGCATGGAAGCACAATTGAATGAATGCTGATTATTCAGAGAATTACCATATTTATGTTTATTGAGGATTGTTTTTTTTTTTATGTACTAACAGTTAAGCTTCATACACACAATATGAAAATTGGATGAAAAATACCACTTTTGAAGCGTTCGTACATTTGAGCGTATCATTTTTTTTTTTTGGTGGGGGAGTGGATCTTGGGTGGGAGTTCCCACACTTTTCTCCCCAGGACTTGACCCCTGGTTACACCCCTCCCTATGGGAGACCCAGCAACTTTTGTGCATTTTTGGCATTATGCGATACCACTCCCTATTTTAAGTTTCTCAGTCAATGAGGTAGGGCAATACTTGCCGTGTGTACAACTGTAGCCATATGTGTATGAATAATATATGATGTGTCAATTCTTGATGTACTATTTTTTTTTTGTGCACATTTATAGTTGTTTGACTATAGGTCTTCATACTTAATAAACAAACTTTCACGTTCTTTTCTGTGGAAGCCATATGGCGAAACATGTCAAAAATATGATTGTAATGAAAACATGAATGTGATTACAGTAACTCATTGTCAACAATAGGTTGTTTGCACACACCTATGGCTCTGACTGTATTGCATGCATTGGTTTTATGATTTTGTAAATTTTCTAATAAATTTTGTATATATTTTTACATGACTTTCCAGTGGTTTCTGTGTTGAAATGCACCCATAAAGTCCCATATCTCCAAAATGTTCTCTCTACCATAGATTGGGCACTATTCCTCCCACTGACACCAAAAATGGGCCCCATTTCTTCCACTGACACCACAGATGGGGCACTATTCTGCCCACTGACACCAATGATGGGAATTATTCTTCCCATTAATACAAATGATGGGGCACTATTCCTCCCACTAATACCAATGATGGGGCACTATTCCTCCCATTAATACCAATGATGGGGCACTATTCCTCCCACTGACACCAACAATGGAGCTTGTTCTTTCCCTATTACCAATGCCTCCTACTGCTCATAAGCTTTATGTAATTATTTTAATGCCATTGACCACCAAGTCTAAGGCATTACCTCAGTCCAGCCCTCCTAAAGTCTGATTGTCAGTAAACTGGCCCTTTGCTTAGAACGTTTTGCAGCCCCTGATCACTATTGTCTTGTAACATGGAAGGTAAGAACCTATACCTATGCTCATTAGGGCCAATAATGGAGAGAGTTTTATGCTGCATTTTTTAAGGACCTTGTTCAATTGCTGAACTCCTTATTAATGCAAAGCAAAGCAGCACATTAGTAAAAATGAGCCTTATTAAAATGCATGACAAAGCATCCCAAGATTTAAGCTGGCTGTATACTAGTAGAATTTTGTTTCCATTTTTTTATTTTAGGAGCGTTAGTTCGCTTTTCTAATCGTTAGTTGGGTCAAATCGGCATTCGTTTTTCACCACAGTGACAAGGAAAATTTGCAGGAGCAAAATTGAAAATGTCTCTTGAACGAACACATTTCTAACAATGTATGTAGTTTTTGTTTGGCAAGTCCATTCGTTCCAAAATTGAATGCTAAAAACACATGAAATTTTGTCATGCCGTATAAAGCATTCAGAACTTTCATACAAATTTTCATACAAAATGTTTATATGAATGTTCCTTTGAAAATCTAGCAGTGTACATCCAGCTTTACTTGCAAAGCTTAGTTACCCATAGCAACCATAATTTTCACTGACATATTATACACGTTTTCTAGAAAGATAACCCCCATAAACGTTATGTAGGAGATCTTACCGTAACTCTTCTCTCCTTCTGCGGATCAGTTCCTCATCCAGACGGTGGATGCAGGTCCCCTCACTTTTAATCTTTTCAAAATGTTTCTTTACTTCCTCCCTCCACTCAGCCTAAAGAAAAGACAAAAAACAGTGTAAATAGTATTTTAGTAGTAACTGCGTAGAAAACAATTAGGCTGGGTTCACACTACTGGGAATTGGATGCGGTTTCTCTACATCCAATTAGCATGTCAGGAGATTGTGACCGGCTCTCTATGGAGCTAGTTTTCACATCTCTGGAGAGGCTCTGGTGCGAATTGCACAGGAGTCCTGTGCATCTTCTGGTCCATTTCAGGGCCAAAAATTCGGACTGAAATTGGACCTAAAACGGTGAACAGGGACGTACCGGAACTTTGCTGTGAGCCACTCCATGCTACGATGTGAACCCAGCCTTAGAAGCAAATAGTCTGCAGTCACATCTACTGATGTTTTAGAGTTCATTTAATTAGTAATGTACTATATCACCAGGCCACCTTTTGGTATTGGGGCACAAAAGGTGCAAGAAGATCAATTTCATGGAGACTAGTACTAATTCTAATAAAGCAGGATAATTATGTTCAAAATTATATTAGGAACTTGATAGGTGTCAGCAGTGGACGGTCCTCTGCCTTTGCTTAGTTCCAACCATTTAGCCTTCTATCAAGCTGTGACTGACTATCATGCTTAAAGCAGAAATATACCCCCAAATTAAAATACTAGCCTCCACCTTCCAGTGATGTGGTGGTAACATCCCTCGCCAGCTGCTGTCATATTTTCTACGGACACTTTCGGGTGGCGGATTTTGGCCTCCTGATTGGGGGAATGACTTCATCCTGCGCATGTGCACAGGAGTCAGTCATTCTGGCACAGCCAGGGTGTGCTGGGAATGCACGCTAAGCTGCATATGCTTAATGGGGTCTGCTCACAGTTTTAGAGAGTTGAATTTAATTCCACAATGTGGTAGTAAAAAATCTAAGACTTTGTCCTAATAGAAGCTTCCTGTAATCCTCTGTGCAGAAACCCTCAGAGTGATAGAGAGAGGGCAGCAACAAGCCACAACTTTATTACTTTGCAGTCGGTTTGAAACTAAAATATGCTTGCAGGAGGACAGAGCAGAGTAAAGACGTCCTTCACTGTCCAATCACAGACTATGGGGCAGGTTGATCTCCACATAGCGAAAAGTAAAGTCACCACCCTGTCTGTGAAGTCTAGCAGGGGTGCATGGGGGGGTGGGGTGGATCTGTTCACTTTGCAAGTGAATTTTTCCCAAAGCTTAGTGAGTGTGAAGAAATTTCACTTTGCAAAATGGACTCAATCACATGCAAGGAAAAAAAAAAAAAAAAAACTTGTGATTGCACTTGATTGGATGATGAAAGTCAACAGAGCGTCACCTCAGTCACTAAGCTCTAGGAAAAATTCCCTTGCAAAATGAACAGTCTATTTGCCTTTAGTAGATTAACCCCGATATATCTCTTTAGGAATGTAGTGGTAAAAACTCCATCAAAGGGCTCCTGATTCTGCTCACACCTACCCAGATGAAATATTGAGCTGCTCAGAATCCTTCAGTAAAATCTTCAATACTATATGAGCCTTATTAAAATGCATGACAAAGCATCCCAAGATTTAAGCTGGCTGTATACTAGTAGAATTTTGTTTCCATTTTTTTATTTTAGGAGCGTTAGTTCGCTTTTCTAATCGTTAGTTGGGTCAAATCGGCATTCGTTTTTCACCACAGTGACAAGGAAAATTTGCAGGAGCAAAATTGAAAATGTCTCTTGAACGAACACATTTCTAACAATGTATGTAGTTTTTGTTTGGCAAGTCCATTCGTTCCAAAATTGAATGCTAAAAACACATGAAATTCTGAAGTAATTTTGTCATGCCGTATAAAGCATTCAGCATAAAATAGAAATTCCAACAGAAAATGTAGGACCCTCTAAAAGCTATGGTAGGTGTGCAGGGAATCCGATAACTCTCCTGTATCTAGCAAAAATAGCTTAAAGCAAATACTGTAGCTGCTGACTTAAAAAAAGGACACTCACCTGTCCAAGGATCCAGCGCCATCCTCACCTGGGATGGTTCTTTGCTGGTCTTCAGGTCCCCAGCGCTGGCATGTTTACCAAGGGAAGCCAACTGTGACTCCTTGCAGCTTCACAGCTGGCTTCCCAATGCGCATGTGCTTTGGGTATGGTCCCGCAGGAGGAACCATACTCAAGAGAGGAGGGAGGAGAACTTCTGCTCCAATTACCTAGGCCAGTGATGGCGAACCTTGGCACCCCAGATGTTTCAGAACTACAATTCCCATGATGCTCCACTAGAGTGCATGAGCATCATGGGAATTGTAGTTCCGAAACATCTGGGGTGCCAGTGTAGTGGCGCATCATGGGAAATGTATTTCCAAAACATCTGGGGTGTCAGTGTAGTGGAGCATCATGGGAAATGTAGTTCCAAAACATCTGGGGTGCCAAGTTTCGCCATCATTGGCCTAGGCAGTTGGAGCGGAAGTAAGAGCATGTAACTGCTAAAACCTGGCGCCTGCCACTCCAAAAAAAAAATCCTCCAAAAGTGGGAGAGGAAGGGGGAAGGAGGTGTAAAAGTGGAGCTTCCCTTTTAGGGGGACGTTCTGCTTTAATTTCTGTATTTCTATTTTAATATAAGGTAATAAACCCTCTATCTCAACCTGCATTCAACTCATGTTATTCAAAATTGTCGAGGGAGGGGTGGGTGGTTCTAAAATGGAACCTTTACCTTGAACCCAAACACCAAAGTTTGATAGTAGCCAATGGATACATCATGCAGCTTGCATTAGGGACACTATGCTAACAAAATGAAAGCAAGCTAAAGATAAAACCTCTGTGCTGCATTTGGTAATTCTCTACATGTTTTAGGCAGGAACTCAATTTTTTGTATCAAATAATGAACACTAGGAGAAGTAATAGACAGAGGTTTGACTGTAGGCAGCCGAATGTCTTTAGGTATTCTGACACACTAGTTTAGTAAAGTGGTAAAAGAATGGGAGAAAGATGGGAGGCTAGGGAAACTGATGTACTTCAGCTCTACAAAAGCTATTAAAGCCCTTTTAGAGGAGCTGACAATACAAGAGGAGCATAATATGCTCACGAATGCTGTAGCCACTTCAGCCGTCATCAGAGCAGAAGAAAGGGCTATTTTTGGCTCCTGCTGAAAACGTCTGAGTCATGCGCACCATGAGGAGGCAGCATCAGCTCTCGTATTATCTGCACCACTCAAGACGCACACTGACTCACCTGGGGGCTGCGGGAGCCTGGATTCAGCACAAAAGAATAAATGGATTGCTATGCTTCCCCACCTGATCCAAAGCGACTAAAACACACTGAATTCTATCATTTTCTATAAAACATGGTCATTTGCTCATTAGGTTATAAGTTTATGCATAGACAGATTCAGAAGCATGAACCTACACAAGCTCCAATTCGTCTATGCAACCTCAACCACATATTCTGTAACATGAGAGCGAGGCTGTACACCAAGGAATCATATAACAAGAGGCTGTGGTCTCTTGCTTAAGCACTGTAATAAACCCAGGAAATCTGGCTGCACTGTACAATATACACCTGACTTTTATTCGGTCAATTGAGTTGAAATTCAATGTTAGCACAACTGCCAAGTTTCTTGGATAGAGTTTGCAGTTCACTAGTTGATATTTTCCAAGATAACAATCAATAGGGGGGATTTACTAAAACTGGAGCACACAGAATTGGGTGCAGCTGCGCATAGTAAGCAATCAGCCTCTAACTTCAGCTTGGTCAATTGAGTTGTGACAATAAGGCCCCTTGCACACTGGGGCGTTTTTCAGGAGCTACAGCGCTAAAAATAGCGCCTGTATAGCTCCTGAAAAAAGCGGGTCCTTTCACTCCAGTGTGAAAGCCAGAGGGCTTTCACACTGGAGCGGTGCGCTAGCAGGACGGTAAAAAAAAGTCCTGCTAGCAGCATATTTGGAGCGGTGAAATCCATTGAAACCCATTGAAATCAATGGGACACCGCAAAACGGGGGGTTTTAAACCTTTTTCGCCCGCTAGCGGGGGTTAAAACCACCCCGCTAGCGGCCGCATACCGCGGCTTAAACGTCAGTAAAGCAGCGCTAAATATAGCGCTGCTTTACAGTCGCCACCCGCACCGTCCCAGTGTGAAGCCGGCCTAAGGCCCTTTTCACACCAGCAGACTGATTGGGTCCGCCTGTCAGTTTTTCAGGTGGACCCAATCAGACGACTCATTGTTCTCTATGGAGCGGTGGATGCAAGTGGACATTCGTCCGCTGACACCCGCTGGGCATCCGATCCGATAAAATCCGATAAAAATGGACGTATGGCACTATGTTCACCATCTATCCAGCAGATTGGATGACATGCAATATGTTTCCATCTGACTGCCCCATAGAGGAGAGCGGGCTGTGTCTGTGTTTGCTCTGCCTAGTGGAGCGGACAGGACCCTGTTATCCCCCACTGAGCAGGAGGATTCCGCTTGGACGGATCTGCTCCATCTGAAATGGGCCTAAAACCTAGAAGCTGATTGGTTACCATGCACAGTTGCACTAGATTCTGGGTGCACCAGTTTTGGTAAATCCCCCCCCCCCCCCCCCAATATTTCAGAGTATCTCTGCCAAACTGTATGCTTCAGAACACCGCACAAAGAGTCATACTATACTGTCATACTATTAATTATCTAGCTATAAATCACTACCCATGGGACATTCCTACAAATGATACAGCACAATGGGTGTTGGCAATAGGCAACAAGATGACCTTCCAGGACTCCAATGCAGTGAGTTTTCAACCAGGGTTCCATGGAACTATAGGGTTCCTCCAGAGGTTGCTAGGGGTTCCTTGAGCAATGAGCAATTTCTGCCTCTCTGATAAGTTCCCATTGACACCACTGATCTTTTTAGCTATCTATAAGGGGGTGATTCTTCTCAATGACCACAAGTGTAAGGAGCATTCCCGATTTTAGTGTTTTACCCGGTTTCATTTTAATTCAGACTAATGTTGTTTCTTTGTTGCTGTGTTGACATCATCCTATTCCCTATGTACCCAACATACGGTTCTACTGTTATTGGTTTGTGTAATGCCGCGTACACACGATTGGAATTTCGGCCAGCAAAAGACCAATGAGAGCTTTTCATCTGAAAATTTGACCATGTGTAGGCTCCATCAGACTTTTGCTGGCGGAATTTCGGCCAGCAAAAGATTGAGAGCATGTTGATTGAGAGCATGAGCAAAGTTTATATCGGAAATTCCGTTCGTGTGTATGCAATTCTGACGTGCAAAATTCCGACGCATGCTCAGAAACAATTCGGCGCATGGTTGGAAGCATTAAACTTTCTAATTATAGTGCCGTCGTATGTGTTGTACCTCGCTGTGTTATTGGCCGTCGGAATTTGGTGTGACCGTGTGTATGCAAGACAGCTTGAGCTGAATTCCATAAGAATTCCGTCGGAAAAACCTTCAGACTTAATCCCGACGGCTAAACCGGTCGCGTGTACGCGGCATAACAGTCTATGCTTATTGTACCATATATCAATGCTGTATTTGTATTGGCCTTACTGGTGCACACAATTAAACTTTGAAAAAAGGAGCATTGTTCCCACTGACCATCACACTAATGCAGGGGTCAGCAACCTGTAGATCAGGTGACTGGTAAATTGCGGTCTGGGCTTGCTAACCCGCCATCCCAGAGCATCAAACAGAGTGCAATGCAGAGGGACTATTTGTAAAGTTGGAGCTGTAGTAGGGAGCAAGATTTGCATAACCCGATGCCTCCCCTGTAGTGCTAGCTCCTGTCCCATGCGGAGTGATACCAACTGCACTCTACCTCTTATCCCGGCTAGGGGTCTCCAGGGTGGTACCAGCAGCAGGAAAGAAGAGATCTTCAGGTCAGTGTGAAGCAATACACTGGGCATAACAGTATAGGGCTGCTTTCAAACTGATGTGCTGTGGTTTACCCACACCACGGGTGTAGTGTAATGTACCTGCAGCTTTTCTGTTGGTTTGCTGAGCTTAGCCATAGACTTCTATTGTATCCTGTGGGCTTGGTGCACTTTCTAAAAGCGCACCACACCTGCATGATATAATGGAAGTCTATGGCAAAGCACAGCTAACCCAGGGAATTAGCAGATGCACTGCGCTGCACCCGCAGTGCAGGTAAACCGCACCACATCAGTGTGAAAGAAACCTTATAGGGGGCTCAGAACAGTAAAGTTTTATTTACATTTGCCGTTTGGAAGTGGTAAAACCCCATAGCTAAGATGTGTTTTTATCAACCCTGCCCTAAACTGTGCTTACTATGCTTCAGTTTGTCAATGAACAGGAAGCCACTCGGCACAGAGCACTTGCCATTCATTCACTGCCCTGTACAGCTGAGTCTGCAGAGAAAGGCATGTGTGTTTGAGCTTTGGGGTGCAAACTCTAATGCAATAGGCTGCACACACCTATAACTAACATATTGAAGCTGAACTCCAACTAATACTTTATAAGCAGTTACAGCAAACTGTTTCTTTTCCTTTTGGGATAAAGGTCATGCATAAATCAATTAAAGCTGACCACTGTAAGCACCTCTGTCAGTATATGATATGTCTCAACCCTCTATCTGATACTTTGTCTTACTTAGTAAGCAAGTTGAAATATAAATTAACAAAAGGCTAAAAAAACAAAACAATGCAGCCACCACAACTAAGAATTGTTAAGTTGTAATTTAATATATTTTTGTTTTTGGGTGAGTTCCAGCCACCTGTGGAAAAAATAAGAGTCAGCGGCTGCTGACTTTAAAAAAAAACAGCCACTCACCTGACCCACGATCCAGCGATGTGCTCACCCTAGTCTGTCTCACCTGCTGTCTCTTCAGTCCCCGGCACCGACATCTTCACTATGGGCACCCAGCTGTGACAGCTTGCGGCTTCACATCCGGGTTTCCACTACGCATGCATGAGTCGCTCTGCGCATCGCGATTGGTGGATGCAGTCTTCTGGGACCTCTCAGTGTCCCAGAAGACTGCGGGGGGGGGGGGAGAGAGAAGAGAGAAGTGAGAAGCAGGTAACTGTCAAAATCGGGTACCTGCTCCCCCCGCTCCTCAAAAATGGCAATTGTGCAAGAGGAGCGAGGGACGAGTCCTTAAAGCAGAACTTCCCCTTTTGGGTGGAGCTCTGCTTTAATACCATTTTAAGCTCAGGTGAACCCATTTCAACCCACTGCATGTCAACAGCTCATCATGTCTTAATATCAAAGTTATAAGACAGCTGTAACTTCTTGATCCCCCCGGTCAGCAATGTCTACATTTTCCTAATTCACATTCCTAGTTCACACAGCGTATGTGTTTAATAGTCAAAGTTCCCATATTTAGGTTGTAATGTGTAACATGCTCCAGATCTGACCCCCCTAAACCCTCCACTGTGACAGGAGACAGAGGGCCCTCTCCCCGCACTTGCTGTCACATTTTGAAAACAGCATGGCTGTGAATGAGAAAACTGCCACCATGGCAGAGGGCTGGTAGTTTGCCATGGATCGTGAGCATCAACACGCTCGTAGTCCATTCACACTGCCTACAGCACTGTAACACAGTCCGTGAAGGGGTATGGGAAACAGAGCTGCAAGCAGTGTGTGCAGGAGCCTGATATTGCTAAAAAATATTAAATGCATATTTTTTTTCCAAAAAGATTAACTTATCCTTTATACTTTGGGATTTTACAGGAATGTCATGAAGCTGACCCTGGAAGTAAGATTTGTGTTTACAGCCAAAGAATATTCATAGATGACAGATTACACATGAATTAAAACAGAGGACCAGATAAAAATGTTATATTTACAGAAGGTTAAGTCTCAAAACATACAGTTGTTTCAGGGATAGATACCTGTGATTTAAAATATGTTTCTTGTGGCGTTCCTAGGACGTCAGATGAAGCAATGTCCAGGTGCATAAGAATCTGCCTGAATGATGGCCGGTTTCTGGGCTTGCTTTGCCTAAAAATGTAAATTCTCTGTTAATTCGCATCATACTTACACTGAAGCTATTCTACAACTTCTAACATATCAGTACAAACTTCAGGATTACTGTTCAATACTGAATGCGGAAATGTTTGCTGTGGATCTTCTGTTGATCGTCTTGATATTAAAGTTCAATGTGTTATATTTCTGTTCTTGTTTAAATGCACTGAAATGTAATTCAGTCCAGCACAAAGGAAGCAATCGGGAAATTGGTGACAGCAGCTAAGGATTTTTTAAACAGGATAATCTCTTTGATGACTGCAGCTATTTTAGTATTTAACTTCCATTCAGGGAAACCAACGCACAAAGATATAAATGTAGAAAAAAAATATGCTGTATATACTCGAGTATAAGCCGAGTTTTTCAGCACATTTCTTTGTGCTGAAAGTGCCCCCCTCGGCTTATACTCGAGTCAAGCACTTTTCTGCAGCAGAAAATGACTTTTTCCGACCTGACTTTGGGGCCCCGTATCTCAAGGCCACTTAGTGCTAGGAACCCCATTTGGTATGCCAACCCAGTGGACCTAGCTCTACAACATATCCAAAGATGGGCTTCCTAGCACCAAGTGACCCCGAGATACAGGGCCCCAAAGTTGGTCAACTGTGTCCACCTGCATTTTGGGACCCTTTGGGTCCAGAGACCCCAAATTTTGGCTGCAACTAGCGGGCATTTAGGAACCCTTAACTACCAAGTTTGAAGTTTGGGGGACCTATGGCTGCAAATAGGCACAGTGAGGCATGCAAATGGGCACAGTGAGGCTGCAAATGGGCATTGTTGACCCTCTTTTCCACTTACAGTAGCTGCGCATTTCTCACCCTAGGCTTATACTCGAGTCAATAAGTTTTCCCAGTTGTTTGGGGTAAAATTAGATGCCTCGGCTTATATTCGGGTCCGCTTATACTCGAGTATATATATATATATATATATTTATATATATATATATATATATATCCTGTGTACTGATCCTTTAAAGATTTAGCTTAACAATAGAAACTTCAATCATAAATTAACAGCGCATCATTGGTGTAATTATCTGTATTTAACATTTTATGTTTAAAATTTTAATATTATAAATATATATATATATATATATATATATATATATATATATATATATATATATATATATATATATATATATATATATATATATATATATATATAGTATATATATTGTATATTATATATAACACACACACACACACTTTTTTTTATTCAGTGCTTGCTAATGCAGATGTAATTTATGTAAAAAGAAGTATAATTAAAATCTCTGTGCATAGAAGAGTAATGATTAAAATTGAGGTGCTGACTTGATTAGTTGAGATACCTACTGTGTAAATAAATGTAAATGTTTGAGAAGAGCAAGAGCATGTAGCATATGCTGTCTGATTTATTCTCAAATCTGTTTCATGAATGATAAAGTATAGTTAGTATTAAGAGTTGAAGGTAAGGCACCACGAGCAGTGTCATATTTTTTATAAGTCACTTGTGGGATTGGTAGGTAATGGTGAAACTCCTAAACAAAGGATAATCATTTCAGTTCTCTGTTTTATTAACACTAGATTTTTGTTGAATAAGGTCAATTGGTTACTGTCTCCATTTATACCTGAAAAGCTGTTGGTCATTTAGTGTAAGCAACCTTCCCTGTGTAGCTGCTCGATTTGAGCTATGGATTGATTTTATTATGATAATGGTGATGAATATTATTATTAATATTATTCAGGATTTATATAGAGCCAATGGTTTGTGCAGAGCTTTACAAATGAAATGGAGACAGAACAGTTACAATACAATGGGGTTTATTTACTAAAGGCAAATCCACTGTGCACTTGGAAGTGCAGTCGCTGTAGATCTAAGGGGGACATGCAAGGAAAAAAAAAACACATTTTTGCTTGTACATGATTGGATGATAAAATCAGCAGAGCTTCCCCTCATTTCAGATCTTCCCCTCAGATCTAAAGCGACTGCACTTCCAAGTGCTCTTGCAGTGCACTTGTAGTGCAAAGTGGATTTGTCTTTAGTAAATCAACCCCATTATAATACAAGAGGATTCACTGGGCCCTGCTCATGGGAGCTTTCAATCTAAAAGGGATAGGCAAGTAGTGCAAAAGGCAATAACTGTAAGGGGTGAGCTAATGGAAATGCTAGAAGTACAGTTTCTAGGTAGCAGCTGGATAGGGTTCCCCAAAGAGATGAGTTTTCAGCAATTGCCCGAAAGGCAGACAGAGTAGGAGATAACCATACATACTGGGGTAATGAGCTACAGAGGATGGGAGAGGCTCTGGAGAGGTTGTGTAGGTGACCATGTGAGGCGATGACGAGGGAACTATAGAGCAGGAGTGGAGGGGTGGAGTGGAAGGTTTGGGTAATATTTTGAGAGAAGGTTGGTGATCTAGTTGGGGCAGAGTTGTGGATGGCTTACATGTTGTATTTTATATGTTGGGCTAGCAGAAGCCATTGGTGAGATTGGCCGGGAGGGGTGGCAGCCATGGATCAGTTAGTAAGGTACACTGAAAGGGGGATAGCCCCATGAAAGATAGATACAGAAGGGGGTTGCCATGGTCGAGGCAGGAGATAACCAGGTAGTAGTAGCTTTGTGGTGTCTTTAGTAAAGTAGTAAAGGAAAAATATTTTGGAAATGTTACAGAGGTTAAGGTGGCAATATTCGGTCAGTAATTGGATGGTTAGCACAAATGAGAGGTCAGAGTGTACTTCGAGCACCTTTGTATTTATGGAGGAACTAATGGTTGTACTACTGGTCTTGATGTTAAAGTCAGGAGAGGGGAATCCAGGGGGAGGAAATATGGGCTTGGTTTTTGACAGATTCATTTTGAGGAAGTGATGTGAAATCCATACTAATATGTCTGTCAGTAAATTAGTGATGCGTGAGGAGATTGAAGGGGTGAGCTCAGGATTAGACATATTTAAATATCCTTGTCATAAAGATGGTATTGGAAGTGGTGGTGGTCAAATGTATACAAGGCAGTTGAAAGGTCTAAGGGTACTGAGTATGGAAGAGTGACAATTGGTTTTAGCAATTCATTTTAGAAGGTTAATCTTATGCGGCGTACACACAAAGGGACAATCCCGCGGGATTATCCTCTGGACTGAAGTCCAGCGGATAATCCCCTCGTGTGTGGGCGCCGGCGGACTTTTTGGCGCCAAAGTCCGGCGGACTTTTTCGCGCCAAAGTTTTAAGTTTGGTTTTAAAATTATCCGCTGGACTTGGCAGTCCGGCGGACAATCCCGCCGTTAGTAGGCAAGTCCGCGGGACTTTTGAAATGAACGGACTTGCCGCTCATCGGCAAGTCCGTTCATTTAGCATGTGACTTCAGGTTACGTAGCTAGCGTAGGCAGTAAATGCCGCCGCGCTAGCTCCGTAAGCTAGCATGGATTTAAAAGGACTCCCCACGCCGAAAAAACGGCGTGGGGGTTCCCCCCAAATCCATGTCAGACCCTTATCCGAGCACGCAGCCTGGCAGGCCAGGAAAGGGGTGGGGACGAACGAGCGCCCCCCCCTCCTGAGCCGTACCAGGCCGCGTGCCCTCAACATGGGGGGTGCCCTGGGGAAAGGGGGGCCGTGCGGCCCCCCCACCCCAAAGCACCTTGTCCCCATGTTGATGAGGACAAGGGCCTCTTCCCGACAACCCTGGCCGTTGGTTGTCGGGGTCTGCGGGCGGGGGCTTATCGGAATCTGGGAGCCCCCTTTAATAAGGGGGCCCCCAGATACCGGCCCCCCACCCTATGTGAATGAGTATGGGGTACGATGTACCCCTACCCATTCACCTAAGGTGTAAAATGTAAAGTACAAAAACACACACACTTTTGAAAAAATATTTTATTGCACTGCTCCGGGGGTCTTCTTCCGTCTTGGGGGTCTTCTCGCCGGACTCCCCCGCCATTTACCAAGCTCTTTTACCGAGCGGGGAAGTCCGGCTACCTTCTTCGTCGTCGCCGCCGTCGTCTGGGGGTCTCGATCCGCCTTCGGGGGTCTTCGGGGGTCTTCCGGGGGTCTCTTCTGTTCTTGCGGCGGTCGTCGTCTTCCGCGCCGCCGGCGCCTTCTTCTTCTTCTTGTCCTTCTTCTTCTTCTTGTTCTTCTTCTTCTTCTTCCGATGTTGACCCGATGCTCTCTCTGCCCGGAATGCCTGTGCCGCTCTGCACTGGGACTTATATAGGGGCATGGGGACAGGGTCACATGCTCATGTCACATGGTGACCCCGCCCCCTTGCGATGTCACAGTCCCAGCATCCTCCGGGACTGTGACAACACAAGGGGGCGGGGTCACCATGTGACATGAGCATGTGACCCTGTCCCCCATGTCCCTATATAAGTCCCAGCGCAGAGCGGCACAGGCATTCCGGGCAGAGACAGCGACGGGTCAACATCGGAAGAAGAAGAAGAACAAGAAGAAGGACAAGAAGAAGGCGCCGGCGGCGCGGAAGACGACGACCGCCGCAAGAACAGAAGAGACCCCCGAAGACCCCAGAAGGCGGATCGAGACCCCCAGACGACGGCGGCGACGACGAAGAAGGTAGCCGGACTTCCCCCGCTCGGTAAAAGAGCTTGGTAAATGGCGGGGGAGTCCGGCGAGAAGACCCCCAAGACGGAAGAAGACCCCCGGAGCAGTGCAATAAAATATTTTTTCAAAAGTGTGTGTGTTTTTGTACTTTACATTTTACACCATAAGTGAATTTGTAGGGATACATCGTACCCCATACTCATTCACATAGGGTGGGGGGCCGGTGTCTGGGGGCCCCCTTATTAAAGGGGGCTCCCAGATTCCGATAAGCCCCCGCCCGCAGACCCCGACAACCAACGGCCAGGGTTGTCGGGAAGAGGCCCTTGTCCTCATCAACATGGGGACAAGGTGCTTTGGGGTGGGGGGGCCGCACGGCCCCCCTTTCCCCAGGGCACCCCCCATGTTGAGGGCACGCGGCCTGGTACGGCTCAGGAGGGGGGGGGGGCGCTCGTTCGTCCCCACCCCTTTCCTGGCCTGCCAGGCTGCGTGCTCGGATGAGGGTCTGACTTGGATTTGGGGGGAACCCCCACGCCGTTTTTTCGGCGTGGGGAGTCCCTTTAAATCCATGCCAGCTTACGGAGCTAGCGCGGCGGCATTTACTGCCTACGCTAGCTACGTAACCTGAAGTTACGTTCTAAATGAACGGACTGCTCCGTGTGTGGGCAAGTCCGTTCATTTTCAAAAGTCCCGCGGACTTTTGGCCGGCGGATTATCCGCCGGAGAAGTCCGTGCGTGTGTGGGCAAGTCCACACGCTCGGAAAGTCCAGCGGACCCAGCTGGAAAGTCCGGCGGGATTGTCCGCTGGACTAAGTCCGCCGGCAAAAGTCCGCACGTGTGTACGCGGCATTAGTGGAATGTTGCAGGTAGAAACTAGACCGTAAGCTGTTGAGGAGGTTGTTATCAGTGAGGTAGCAGATTAAACAAGGCATTCAAGAAGTTTGAGAGCAGGCAGCGGGCAGGAAGATGGAGCTTAAGTTATTCAAAATGGTGGGGCTCCATAAGTAATTTTTATGTATGGGGTTGATCAACCAATAATTGAGAGCAGTGGGGAACATGCCAGTAAAGAGGGAGAGATTGAAGATGTGAGTCGGAGAGGGTAGAATAGAGAAGGTGGATGATCATAGTAGTTGTGAGGGAAAGGGGTCCAAGGGACAGGTGGTTAGGTGAACCTCAGAAAGAAGTTTAGCTAATTCCTCAGTGGTAACATGGTCAAAAGAGGAAAATAACAAATAAGGTGGTGGACATGGTATGTTGCTTGGGGGAGATGGCTGGACACTTATGTCAGCTGGTAATAAACGTTCAGTGATGTTAAAGCATAAATACCCATGCAAATGCAAGTAAACACATTTAAACACATGTTTTCTGAATTAAATAAACGGATTATGGGTTTATTACTTTATAACTACAATAGAACTAAAATAGAAAAACAACATGAAAAACTAAGGGCACAATACATCTTTTTTTGTTACTTCTTTTAACATGCCTGTGATTGCTGAGTGAAACTTACATTACATGAGTAAAGACTTGTAGGTACATCCAGCAGAAATACATGTTGGGGGGGGGGGGGGGGACTAGTGTCTACTTGAGGGTAGGAGCCACAAAACTCTATGTGGACTAACAAAATGTAGCCCCCTCTTTTATCGCTGCAGGCTGTACAGTAATGGAATATAAGAGCCCTGTATATAAAACATTTCTGCTTCAAATAGCACATTATGGCTTCATTGTTCACAATAAGGAATATAGTGCATGGCTGCTGGGAAAAGAGAAGCTTGTATGAATGGGAGTATCATTCATGTGTGCCTAGGGCAGCTTGAATGCTAAATACAGGCCTCCATGTGCCTAGCAAGAAAGTCCATTGAGACAAAACACGTTGGACTGGAGCCTTATGACATCAGAGTGGAAGTGGAAGTTAAAGGGTTTGTGCACCTTCTCAGCATAAAATAAAAAGATGAACTAACACCCTACACCCTTCCCACACACTCCTGCACTTACCTCTGTGGGTGATACTGTTTCACCATCCACACAGCCCAATGCAGTGGTCCTGTGGTTTGAAAATCATGCTGTTTCTCCTTTTTTTCCTTAGGGATGCCAGGATGAATCAAAATGGTTCTGATTGGTCAGCACAGTCTTGTGCCAAACTGCTCTGATACATCTCAGCGTTCCTAGCAAAAGAGGAAGACGACGCGTTTTTCAAATCCCAGGACCATTGCACTGGGATGTGTAGACTATCACCCACAGAGATTAGTGCAGCATGGACCGGGGGTGGGGAGGGTGTAGAGTGTTACTAACTAACCCTTTAACCACTTCAGCCCCGGACCAATTTGCAGCCAAAGGACCAGGCCCCTTTTTGCGATTTGTCACTGCGTCGCTTTAACTGACAATTGCGCGGTCGTGCGACGTGGCTCCCAAACAAAATTGGCATTCTTTTTTTCCCACAAATAGAGCTTTCTTTTGGTGGTATTTGATCATACCTGCGGTTTTTATTTTTTGCGCTATAAACAAAAATAGAGTGACAATTTTTAAAAAAATGCAATATTTTTAACTTTTTTCTTTTAATAAATATCCCCAAAAAATATATAAAAAAACCATTTTTTTTCCTCAGTTTAGTCCGATACGTATTCTTCTACTTATTTTTGGTAAAAAAAAATCGCAATTAGCGATTATTGATTGGTTTGCGCAAAAGTTATAGCTTTTACAAAATAGGGGATAGTTTTATAGCATTTTTATTAATACTATTTTTTTTTACTAGTAATGGCGGCGATCAGCGATTTTTTATGTGACTGTGACATTATGGACACATTTTTGGGACCATTGTCATATTATACAGAAATCAGTGCTATTTTAATGCTTTAATTCAAAAGCGGTATTTTTTGTATGATTTTCTGACCATGTGTACTAAACTTTAGCTGGGAGAGTGCAAAGAAAGGTGGAGCAGATTTCAAAGGATTACTGCCAGGAAGGGCTTACTAGCATTTTTTGCTTTTCCTTACAAGGTATTAGGCCTGTTGAGTGCTATTTCAATTTGAGGTGTAGGGTACACTTGGTTTGAAGATGCATATTTAATGAAGATTGACTAAATATAAAATATAAGAGGGTCTTCACTTTTCTTTTTACAATACAGGAGGGCCATAACGTTATCAAGTTTTTACATTTGGAACATATATACATTGTGGATTAAAATGTTGGATGATTTTTTGGAGTACATGGAGTTTTTTTTATTACAGTTGGTGGTGGGATGTTAAATTGGTGTAATGTAAAGTGCTACTTTTTCATGTCCCTATCACTGCATGAAGTAAAAAAACAGTCCGGATCCCCCCCGAGTTAAAAAAGGGTAAGCTTGCATAAAATACCTATGACATTTCTTATCTGAAACACTGACCAAGTGACGTAGAAGTGAGGTATGATTTGTATGGAGAACACCCACTCTGACAACACAGAAATCTTAACTATTGTTTAGTCTCACCTATATCAACATGAACCTTGTAGCAGGATAACAGTCAACCTTACCATGTCTGCTTCATGAGGATTTTGAAGCCGTCAGGGCAGGTAGAAGGAACAGGAAGATGGAGGCTGTTGCTGCCCACTCCCCAGATAATGGCTGATGAATCCACATCCTTGTATGGGATCTCCCCAGTCAATAACTCCCAGAGCAAAACTCCAAAAGACCTGGAATACCAATGATATGTTACTGAAGGCATGAGCAAAGTGCAAAGGACTTATACTGTAAATGATGCAATCCAACACAGGTGTAACTCGAATGCCCCGTACACACAGTCGGATATTCAGGATGGAAAAAGTCAGATCGGATTATGTTGTCGGAAAATCCGATCGTGTGTGGGCTCTAGCGGACTTTTTCCGTCGGAATTTCCGATGGAAAAAATTTGAGAGCAGGATCTAAAATTTTCCGACAACAAAATCCGATCAGACTTTTTACGATCGTGTGTAGAGAATTCCGATGGACAAAGTGCCACGCGTGCTCAAAAGAAATTTGGAGAGAAAGCTATTGGCTACTGGCCTCTACGTAGTCCCGTTGTACGTTTTATACGTCACCTTGTTCAGAACGATCGGATTTTCCGACAACTTTGTCAGACCGTGTGTATGCAACACAAGTTTCGGCCAAAATCTATCGGAAAAAATCAGACGGATTTTGTGGTCGGAATGTGCGACCGTGTGTACAAGGCATAAAAAGGTGGACAGAAATTTTGTGAAAAAGACATTGAAAGATGATAGCTGATTGGTTGAATACTGCACTTTTCACATAATCACGTAGTCCCGTTGTACGTTTTATACGTCACCTTGTTCAGAACGATCGGATTTTCCGACAACTTTGTCAGACCGTGTGTATGCAACACACGTTTCGGCCAAAATCCGTCAGAAAAAATCCAACGGATTTTGTGGTCGGAATGTCCGACCGTGTGTACAAGGCATAAAAAGGTGGACAGACATTTTTGGGAAAAGACATTGAAAGATGATAGCTGATTGGTTGAATACTGCACTTTTCACATAATCACTGAACTTTGCACTACTTTATTACATAAAACTAGTTGTCTCCAAAGAATCCAATTTTAAAATGAGGGAAACTGAAATACATTGTGCACATGTATGAAAGGGTAATCTTTCCTTTTGCCCACATTGCTGCATGTCAATAAAAAGGGGGGTGTAGCTGAAGCAGTGCTGAATTTCTGTAACATGTAAGAAAACGGTATGCATTATAACGTACCGTAACTGCTCTACAGCAATCAATAGGGTTGATTTACTAAAGCTGGAGAGTGCAAAATCTGATGAAGCCCTGCATAGAAACTAATCATCTTCCAGGATTTTTTGTCAAAGCTTAATTGTACAAACTGAAGTTAGAAACTGATTGGCTACCATGCACAACTGCACCAGATGTTGCACTCTCCAGTTTTAGTAAATCAACCCCAGTGTTTACCATAAAAGAGCAAGATTACTATACAGGTTGGTTTCCTGCATTACACGTTATGCTTGAGAATCATTCATTTGCTACAAAAATAAAGATCTTGCATCCCTTCATACACGTGGAGCTTAGTGTATAACACTATATTAGATTTTTGAACTGTGGAACTTCATCACGTTCTTGCATTGCTTTTCATCTTACAACATGAAAGACAATCCAGTGAAGCCAACAAGGCCAAGCATGTTGTTGCAGAAACAAAGGAACATAGAGAGGAACTTAAGAGCAGTGGATATTCAAAACAAAACCTAATAACCCTGAATGAATAATGAACATCTTAGATCAGTTGTTGTAAACCATATAGTTGCAGTGGCCATGTCATTCTAAGGAAGCATTGCAAATTTAAAAAAAGACTTCCCCACCTCCTCATCTCACTGAAGCTGACGGAACACCAGTACATAGTAATGGCTCCTGTCTGCCAATTTATACAAAATGTAGAAAAACACCAGCACTCAGCTCCAGATCCTTACCAATGTTTATTCATTAAAATGGCATACAATTCCAAACATGACAATCCTACTGACATGTTTCAGTTAATACAGCCTTAATTACAGCATGATGAAGGCCTTATAGGTTTAAATGCATTAACAGGATTGTCCTGTTTGGAATTCAATGTCATTTTACTTAATTAACTTTTGTAAGACTCCGCAGCCCAGTACCAATATTTTCCACGGCATTTCTATGGCAGTACTTTCTGCATTGATCAAGCGCTTGAGGAAGATGAACATTATAATTACCATGACAAATATTAACTTTTGTTTAGCGACTAGTAAGAATAATATAAGTGCCAAAGGCAGCAAATATTATCTATGGCACTTATTACAACACAAATACAAAACCAGCTGTGTTATGTGCATGAAATGTATATAAAATAAATAGAGTATGTTTAATATGCAGTAAAACCACAAGAGTTAAGATAAGATTTGTATGTAAATCAGTAAGGGATTTGCCTGTTAATTCAAACAAGACAAACATCAAAGCCATTTAAATGTTTAACACCACTGCCTTGAAACAGTACACTGTAAATTACTACAGATCATAGCCATATGGTGCATACTAACCAGATGTCCACTTTTTCTGAGACAGGCTCATTGCGGATAACTTCGGGAGCCATCCATGCCACAGTGCCAGCAAATGACATTGTGGTGCTTTTGTCACTGAGTTCTTTGGATGTTCCAAAGTCCGAAATTTTTACCGTGTCTGTGTGTGTGACTAGGACACTATGAAGGAAAAAGATATACCAATAAATATTATTTGCAATGTACAAAGGGCCAGGTTTAGAAAAAAAAAAGGCAGTTCAATTCTCTCTTTTTAATGATTATTTCTATTTGTAAAATCCCATCTGCTACATTAGAGTGAACCATTTATTTATTTCAAAAGAACCTATAGTCAAACCTAATGCCGTAAACAATAGCTTTACTATTACTTTATTTTTGAGCAATAAACATACACTGAATACTCCACTACAAATATAAAACATACATACAGTAACTGCTACAAGAGTGTTTTTATTAGGTAATATTACAATTATTTTTCCTTATTGGTCTACAGCCATTGTGATTTTCTAAAGCTGTTGAAAAATAAATAAATAAATGTAGCCTCCTTGCAATATGACAACCTGAAGGTATTCTGTACATTGTATATGTATAGAACCCAATATGACTTTTCATTTCCTGCTTCAGTAAATCTGCATACCCAAAGAGAAACACTCAAATACAAGCTAAATTTCATTGCATCCCAAGCAATAGGAGTTTCATTTCTGGTGAAATAATTTCTAAGGTTCATCCTCACCTAAAGGGTGCATACAGTGCAGCTTCATATACTACAATACTGAAATTGGTTTAAGAGAGGATACAATAATGCTAAACTCCAGCTGCTTCAGAACAAAAAAGTTGTAAATCTGTAAAAAATCGGCTAAACTATACAATTTATATAGTTCACCTGGAGTGGACTGCTTGTTTTTACAAACAAAATCTGAGTTTTTTTGCAATCACTGGACCCCATTGCACGTAGGGGTTGATTTACTAAAACTGGAAAGTGCAAAATCTGTAGCAGCTCTGCATAGAAACCAATCGGCTTCCAGGTTTTATTGTCAAAGCTTAATTGAACAAGCTGAAGTTAGAAGCCGATTGGCTACCATGCACAGCTGAACCAGATTGTGAGTGCACCAGTTTCAGTAAATTAGCCCTATGGTAAATGTCACTGAAATTACTCACTTGGGTGATTTGAGGTCCCTATGAATGATCTTGTGCAGGTGGAGGTAGTTCATGCCACTAGCGATCCCAGTTGACCAGTCCACCAGGAGTCTTGGGGTTACCTTGCGCCCAGCCCTGAGTACCTCATAAAGCTGTCCATGGGCACAGTACTCCATAATAAGACAGTAACATGGGGCCTGTGTACAAACACCTCTGTGGAGAATTAAGGAAAAGGTCAGTTGGCATCAAAGCTGTTGAGAAAAACTTCAAATTAAGAGCAGTGTTTAAATGTCTACATGTTCCTGAAAATAATTACAAAAATAATATTTTATTATTCAGTCTTAAATAAACATTTATGATTTATAAGAAAAGAAACAGAATAAGAAGAGCTTTCACAATGACTTTGGGAGAAACTCCACACTTTTTTTATGGCTAGGAGTTTCCAGAACTGAGGTGGGGTGTTGTAATGCAATGCCACTATGAAATAAAATTTTCTGTACAGGAGGGCTGCTTCTCTCTTATGTTTTTCATTGCTAAAAATGTTCACATTTGACTATCATGTTCGGTAAAAGCAAACCTTTAATTTAAACCAACTAAACAGTCACTTTCATGCAAAATCTGGTACATTCAGGTGTCTGCAGGCAAGGTGAGCTCCCCAGGAACCCTGAAACCCAGATCGCACTATTAAATAAACTCTGGTTTCACCTAGAATGCTGGTGCTTGCCCCATCCTCTATACCATTCCTCAATGATCATCAAGCACATGTGCATATGCAAGTGCCAACTGAATGGATGAAGTCTACAATTTGCATTATACCCAGGTTTTGGGGTTTCCCATGCACTCAATGACAAAGTGGCACCTGTGGATAAGGCTGGTTGTTTAAAAGACTAAGAAAAAGACAGCTGAAGTTGGAAAAAGTATTCCAGAACACACGGTCACATTGAGAAATAAAAATGTATTTTATCACTATGCTTCCATTTCTGCAATATAAAGCTCAGTTGGTTATTTCTTGTCCTTCATCAGGGCCCAGCAACCATGAGGCTCGATTCACACTAAAAACGGATGCCGCTGACAGCAGGGGTCCGGTGCACCCCTGTTCTCCGTTCCAGGGACAAAATCAGGCCCAAGTTTTTGCCTAAATTTGGACCTGAAACTGAGCCAAAGACACACAGGACCCCTGTGCAATCCGCACCCCAGCCACCCCGGAGATGTGTGAACCGACTCCATTGAGAGCCGGTCACAATCTCCTGTCATGAAAATTGAGAAAGCTTCTGACACAGATCACATGAATTAAAAAAAACAGAGCATGGAATAACCAATGAAACTTCAAGTAGACTAACTGGTGAAGCCTGAGGACAGGAGTATTTAGATTTATACCCTGCACTCTCCCTGATCACCCCCCCCCCCCCATTGCTCCCTACAATAAAAAGAGAACAATATTTTTGTAACCTGATAAATGGATTTAAACAGGACTTGCATTAAAATACAAGAACAAAAATACAATGTAAATGTAATCTAGTTGTCATACTATCCCCATATGTTTTTCAGCTGAAGTTCGATTAATTTTGATTACAAGGTTAAAAAAACCAGGCCAATTAATTTCAGCTACAAAAGGGCTCTCTGAATAACAGGGGGCAGATCTGAGGGAGGAGGACACGCCCTCCAAAACATGTTATCCTGACAACTACAGTGTCCTCTGTCAGTTGGCTTCACCAGAGCTCTCCTGTTGGAGGCGCTCCACAGCCCTCTCCTGACTGGACGTCTCTTTAGTCAATGAGCGGCTCACTTGCGGCTTGTCGGCAGCTGCTTGATGACCCTGTGTCTGTGGAGCCAGCCCATCCATCCTTCCAGCGGTCTTCTCATCTACTCTGAAGCGCGGATGTGTCCCTCGCTAAGGCTCTCTATTGAAGGAACTGTTTGACGCTGTTTATTCACCTTCACTTGTGAGTGTATTGATTTTATTCTTTTATATCCAATAAAAGACGTTATTGCACCATGAGCCTGTGTGCTCGTATTCCCTTTTGTTTTCAATAAAATGCAAGGTCTGCCTTTTAAGTTGGGCCCTCTCCTCCTGTAGGAGTACTTGAGTACAGTTGCTACCTAACAGTATTTGAAAAATTAACCGGAAAAAAATGTACTGTAAAAAAAGAAAAAGTTAGATTAGATACTTACCTGCCTTCCGTGTTGCAGGGTGTGGTATCACTAACTCTTTAAGCTAGCTTCCTGGGGAACAAGGATAACCCTATACCTTGCGAGTAGGCACTCCAGTCCAGTGAAAGAGTGTCTTCTCGCAAGGTTTTGGCTGCTCTGCATTTTCCAGGTTTTCATTGAAAAAAACATGCCAATCACCCTCTCCTAGTACTGCAGTCATGAGACTGGGGTAAGTTAAGAATTTGGTCTAACTTTTTTCTTTACAGGTATATATTACAAGTACAATTAGGAACCAGTTGTTACCCAGTTGGCTAATAAAAGTGACAATTCTTCATCTCTTTTACTATTTTTATAAATATTTCTCATGAGTTAGTGTCCCTATTTTTAAGCAGATATTGCTAAAGCAAGTAAGCTCTAGATGCTATTTTTACAATGAAAATCAAGAGTTCTTACAATTTACCTTGTAATCTCTGTTATTCAATTTTAACCTGTCATTTCCTAATGAATACAAAGCTGACACCCTTCAGATAAACTGGTATTCCTTTAATCAGTATGATGGAGGAGATGATGGTGCAGTGTGCATCTGCATAAAGTATCTCCTGAACATTCCAAATTGCCAGCCTTCCTTACCTTAAATGAACTCACACGGAGCTTGTTGTTTACTGTACAGACTAAAGAAATAAAGATAACAGGGATAGCAAAGCAATGACTGAAACAAATGCACACTGTGAAAGGGACTACAGAGCAAATGTAAGTGAAAAGGAAAAAAGCAAAACGGCTGACGAATGACAAGCACATACTGTATAATGTATATCCTACTGAAAATGATATGGTCTATAGAGTTTATTAAGGCATTCTGTTTTTATACAGTAAACATATATGCATAGAAATGCTAAGTGTATTTAGAAAGTTCAGTGTACTGGAAAATCATAATACCTTTAGATATGCAGATGGACAAAGACCAATCAATACAGACTGAAAATGGACATTGACTTACATACCCTAACAGACACAACTGACATATTGGTAGACATACAGTGACAACAGGTGGGTTATAGGTGGAGCTGAACTTGACAGTGACTCTGTTTAAATCCCCTGTATTCAGAGTGTGCTGTTTGTACATATATAATGTACAGGAAAGGCCATAGAAACCTAAAGTGGACCTGATCTTAACAAGTAAAGATTTGCTGTATTAGTGAAAATCTCCAAAAGAATCTAAAAAAATATCCTAAAAATAAAATAGCTGTACTTTCAGACATGTGACTGTGCCTAAACATTTCTGTTCTATGGTTTATTAACTGTGTATCTGCAGTGTAAGATCATCTAAGGCACTGTGTCTGAGACTGCTATTGGTGATGTCACTCTGTCACTGTTCTCCTAAGGGCTTGCTGGAAAAGTAATTTTACCTGAGGACCTGCAGTACATGCATCTTCCTGATTCTGCCTATGTTGATCTGTGCTTTCTGCACATCTCCTGCTGCTTTTTGATTATTACCTCATTAGTCATAAGATCACCAGTTAACAGGGGGCAGCGCTGACATGAGGCAAAGCCCTGCCCCTCTGCCAAAATGTAAATTGAAAGAAACAAAGTGCTAAAAAATAAAACTAGATAAATCAAACACCAAAATTGGCAGAGAATCCTCCACCAAAATGCCTGCCCTGATAAAGGACAACACTGGAGTCAGAGTGATCATACGAAAAGTTTGTGCAGGCACCTCTACATGGTACTGCTGCAGCCTAGTCTGTACTTTTGCAGAACGGACATGTAGTATCTTTGATGTTTTTTATTTCAACAAGAGATGATGTGGATCTACTTTTTCATATATAAGTTAGGGAGCTTTTCACAGTATAGCTTCACTTCAGGGGAATGACTTATGAAATGACATCTACCTAAATTACTGATAAAAAAATTATTGTTCCCCAGCCCTAGCACTACTAAACTTAGGAGTTGAGCAGTGGCCGAGAGAATACCACGCTATTGTCACGCACATTCTCTTGGCAGCCAGAATCACGACTGTTAGAAATTTGAAAACCTAATTGTCCCCTATTCCTTCAGAGGCACAGAACTAACTTTGGTCAGAACTAACTTCTCTTATGAAAAGGCCCTTGCCATTAGTAACAATTTATACTCGACCTTCCCAAAGGTTTGGCAACCTTAAATAGAGTGGAGTTTTGCTCATGAAAACCTAAAATTAAGATTACAGAATCTCCTGGTCTCACTGATGCACTGTTACCAATCTGTCGCTATTTAATGATCCAAATGAGCTGTGTAGTATTGTTTTGTTTCTGTTATTGTTTTGCTTTCTTCATATTCTTTTGTACTACATATGGCACCCAGGCACCTTGGCATCTGCGTATGCAACTTCCTTTGTACTTGCTAAACATCCTAATGAAAATTTTATTGATGAAAAAATGATTGGTGAATTTAAACAAAATGGAGCCAATGTAATGTACTTTTCAGCAATATTTATTTTACTTATTTATAAAGAACATGTGTATTCCATTTAGCTTTAGTAAGAACATGGCACCATTCACATTCTTGCAGTTCTTGCTCCAGTGGAGCTGGTAATCTAAGATTAATTATGTTAATGAAACCGTCACAGTCCATGCATACTAGAGCAGGTTTAGGCAGAAGCCATTACCATATCAGTATGTTTTTAGATTGTGGAAAGAAACTGAAGAACACAGGGGAAACCCATACAAACGGCAATAAAACAAACACCACTTATGCCCCATACACACGGTCGGATTTTCAGACGGAAAATGTCCTATCGGACAATGTTGTCGGAAATTCCGACCGTGTGTAGGCTCCATCTGACTTTTTCCGTCGGATTTTCTGACGGACAAAGTTTTATCTCCTGCTCTCAAATTTTCAGACAACAAAGTCCTATCGGACTTTTTCCGATCGTGTGTAGCGAATTACGACGGACAAAGTGCCACGCATGCTCAGATCACATTACAAGACCAAAGCTATTGGCTACGAGCCTCTACGTAGTCCCGTCGTACGCAACGAACGTCACCACGTTCAGGATGATTGGATTTTCCGACAACTTTGTCCGACCGTGTGTATGCAACACCAGTGTCGGACAAAATCCGTCGGAAAAAATCAGACGGATTTTGTGGTCGGAGTTTCCGACCGTGTGTACGGGGCATAAGACAGTGTTCCGTGTGAAATATAAACCAGGAGCCTAGCACCGCAAAGTATCTGTGCTAATACACCAATAAGAAAAATCTACCAAGAATGGCAATCCATATTGTCCTGTCCACAATTTTTATTGGTTTTGTCAGAAATAAAATACAAGTTAGAAAAATTACATTTATAGTGTGTACAAAGTACGTGTATCATGTACAGTTAAAATGTAGGACAACAGTGGTAGTCAGTAGAAGCAGAAACAGCTCATATGGTACATTTTCAAAGGAGCAGCAATATGTTCCACTAGAGTGTTGAGAACTTGACTTCAGTGGAGAAAGGAAGAAAATAAGGAGGGAAGAAAGAAAGGAAGGAAAAGGGTCTTGGGAAGAGCGACTGACTAGAAGAAGGGTGGGGGCTAGAGGAAAGAATGGGAATGATGCGGCCTATCGGGGTGTCAGGATTATCCCTCTGCCCTAAATATGTAGGGTGTTTTGGTCAAAGCCTTTACTATGCAAAAAGTCAATCAAAGGTTACCAGGTTTTTAGAACCTTTTGTAAATGTCATTTAGCATAACTGTAAGCCTTTCATTGACAAACGCACCATTGAGCCTCTGTCTGACTTTCTGAAAGCTGAGAGTGGGATGCCTCCACAATCTAGTGATTGTCTGGCAGGTTGGTCGAAGAAGGATATTTGGTCTCAGACTTATTGAGGGATGAGAGTCGTTTGTTTAAGAGGACTTCCCATGGGCTCCTCTTCAGGTTGCAATGTAAGAGATCTGAGGAGGTTGTAAACTAAATCCAAAGTTTTTGATTTGGGGGGTGTATACTACAACACTGTTTGAGGTCAGATACTATTGCATAAGGATTTATAAGAATTTTTGCCACATTGCAAGTCAGTGTCGTCCAGTTCAACCCTCAAGTCTTCTCCCCATCTCAACATTGTACGGAAGTTAATCAGAGCCTTGTGAGAAAGTAAAGACCAAAGTGATGGGGTCATTATATGTGGGTGAAAATAGCAGGTTATTAATTATATCCACCAGATGAAGGTGAGACAATATACTGTAGCGTCAGAACTATTGAGGTTAAATAATTCAGTAGGCCAAAATCATATTATTTTACATAATTTTTTGTGGACATGAGATGAGCCATTTTGTGATTTTTCCTCTCTCCTCTTAAAGCGGAAGTAAACCCATCGATTTAACAGTTTTAAAAAAAAAAAGGCATGCCGGGAATGCTAACTGCACATTGGCTGTGCTCTCATCCATACAGTCAAACCATCCAATGGCTGGTGTCATAACGGATCACATGTGCAGCACCGTGGCAGTTGAAGATTAAACAGAGGCAAAGATGGCAGCTTCCTTGGCTGAAAACGATAGGGGGGTTTACTTCCACTTTAAGGTTAAAACTAAGTTCATGGCTGATGAATAGACACTGTTACTAGAGTTTGTGCAGATTCTCCAAAGTTATAAATCTTGAGGATTCTTAGTCAAATGGACAGCCACATCAGATAAGACACTAGCCAGAAGAAGAATGTGATTCCAAGGTTTCAAATAACAATAGACAGGAACACGTATAGTTTTTTCCCTCTTTTCATGATTGATAAAAGGGAAGAGGCATATTCACAAAGTGTGTTTTGCAGTGTTTTGTGAAGTTATTTACTGCAAATATACAAAATTAGCAATAATTCTCATTATCTTATGTTTTACATTATATTGGAGAGATTATATGCTAATTGAGTGAATCATTTTACATATATCTTTGGTTTAGGTATTTTAATAATATATTATATATATATATATATATATATATATATATATATTCATAATATATTGTTTGGATATATTCTTAGAAATATATTGATATATCTTTATTCATAAGGATAGCATGTTTAGAACATTATGAATATTTTTTAATGAATGGGAATTCTGGGTGTGAAATTGTGTATATAATGGTTATTGTAGATCCAGCCACAAACATCTCATTCTCCAGAGATGTGAGGGTTGAAGTTAATTATGTGGATTTGACATTTTAAAAAACATATATCTGAGTTCCAGACAAAAGTCTAGCAAAAGTGACATATAAATGACATCTTCTCATGGCTTTCTTTAAAGACTAAGTCAAAAGGTTATTCAGGAATTAAATTTGGTATGTTACAAATATTTAATTATATATTGTAATACAGTACTGCCCCCTAGTGGTAATCATGGTAAAATCCAAAATGGATTCCTAATTAGCATTGCCATGGTCACATGGTAAACATCACGTCAATTGACGTCATTAGTTACGTCATTAGTTACGTAATGGTGACACACACACACACACACTTTTTGGGTGGGATAAAAAAGTGCATACACATAGTTGAGACAGGAATTGAAAAAACAACGGAAGGAGGGAGAGCAAGAGAAAAACAGAACGGAGAAATGTAGGAATGGTAGAGAAGTCCTTTGGGACACCCAGCTGATACCTCTCAAAACAACAGATTTCTTAAATCTACTGTAAAGTATTAATTTATATTTTTAACTTTTGGTAATTGAAGTTGTTTGAGCATATGCTTAACTAACCCAATCAATGTTGGTAGTTTTAGTTTTGGAGTGAAACGAATTCTAACTGCAGCATGAATTAGTTTGCCTTTTAAACAAATAGAGATATAGATCTTATTAAATCTCAACAAAACTAACTTCAAAGTCTTAGAATTGGTTTAGTTATAATATGTGTTGAACCATAGATTCATTCTAAATGTATCTTTATTTAAAAATAAATCTTGGTTAAATTACCAAACTCTGTGCACAGTATAACATTTTGTCTGTGCATTTTAAAGTGTAAGCTTGAATGTCTATTTGTTTGAGAAGAAATCACACGTGTTGAATCATTACCTAGTTTGTTTTCATAAGTCTGTAAAGCCACGGAAAGCTATTTACTAAGCCGTCATAAAGTGTTAAGACATGGTATTTTTGTAACAAGAGCTTGTGGTAAAATTTCTCATCATTTCTATCACCCATATAATTGACATATGAAGTAATATTCTTTGTATTATCACCAATTATATTTGATATTATTTTGCACTGAATTTTAGTTAATAAATATATATATTTTAGCACACCGATTTATTCATTTTGTCTTCAAACTAGCATGGATAAACAAATTAGAATTATTTGGTTGATTTGTGGAAAGACGTGAAAATCTCCTGAACCATAGATTTTTGTATATTTCCATAAATATAATACTGTTAATTTTTCAGTATAAACATCTGACAGTAGGTTTGCTAGGGAACTTCAAGTTTTACTAAACCCACATCATAAAAAACTATCAATAAATGCTGTTTTACATGCTGTTCATACTCACTATGAGATTAGTTTTCTGTATTCTGCAAAAAACCTGGTTGTTCCTGCTGCTCTCTATCTCCACCTTCTCTTCATGTCCCAATTTCAGCTACGGATTTTGCAGCTGTGATGGCAACTCTGCACATGCTCAGTTTTCGGTGACTATATCCACTGTGTGTATATAGATATATACACATAGTATATAGTCCCGTACTCATAGTGTGTATATATATATATATATATATATATATATATATACACATATACACACACACACACACACACACAGTATCTCAGATAAGTGAGTACACCCTTTACATTTTTGTAAATATTTTATTATATCTTTTCATGTGACAACACTGAATAAATTACACTTTGATACAATATAAAGTAGTGAGTGTACAGCTTGTATAACCATGTAAATTTGCTGTCCCCTCAAAAAAACTCAACACACAGCCATTAATGTCTAAACCAATGGCAACAAAAGTGAGTACACCCCTATGTGAAAATGTCAAAATTAGCCATTTTCCCTCCACGATGTCATGCGACTCATTAGTGTTACAAGGTCTGAGGTGTGAATTGGGAGCAGGTGTGTTACATTTGGTGTTATCGCTCTCACTCTCTCATACTGGTCACTGGAAGTTCAACATGGCACCTCATGGCAAAGAACTCTCTGAGGATCCGAAAACAAGAATTGTTTCTCTACATAAAGATGGCCTAGGCTATAGGAAGTTCGCCAAGACCCTGAAACTGAGCTGCAGCACGATACAGCAAGACCATACAGTGGTTTAACAGGACAGGTTCCACTCAGAACAGGCCTTGCCATGGTCGTCCAAAGAAGGGACAGCAAAATTACATTGTTATACAAGCTGTACACTCACTACTTTACATTGTAGTGTAATTTCTTCAGTGTTGTCACATAAAAAGATATAATAAAATATTTACAAAAATGTGAGAGGTGTACTCACTTTTGTGAGATACCGTATATATATATATATATATATATATATATATATATATATATATATATATATATATATATATATATATATATATATATAAAGGGGGCAGACTTGATGGATCGATTTGTCTTTTTTCTGTGCTCTGCTCTGCGCTTTCGTATCCACTAAAAGGTTTTTTGTAGATCTCATCTTGATAGTATTCACCTCTGTGATTGTGCTGGGCAAAACCAGTCATAGGGATCAATGATCTGTACAATGACACATGGAGACTACGGGGGTTATTTACTAAAGGCAAATCCACTTTGCACTGCAAGTGCACTTGAAAGTGCACTTAAAGTGCACATGGAAGTAAAGTCGCTGTAGATCCGAGGGGGACATGCAAAGAAAATAAAAAACAGCATTTTAGCTTGCACATGATTGGATGATAAAGTCAGAAGAGCTTCTACTCATTTCAGATCTACCCCTTAGATTTAGAGAGACTGCACTTCCAAGTGCACTTTCAGTGCACTTTCAGTGCACTTGCAGTGCAACGTGGATTTGCCTTTCGTAAATAACCCCCTACACCCTCAGTTGAAGTGTTACTAAACCCAGGACCCTACATTCACTATGTCTAGTCTCCCACAGTACACAAAACATGAAATGCAATTATTTTGGTAAATATATACTGCTGAATACCTTTTCTCATCAGCAGTATATAGCACTCATATGACTTCTATCAGTGTCTGGTTAACCTCCCTGGCGGTATTATTATGTCAGGAATTTTGTACCAAAAGCAGTACAATTATTTTGCATGGAAATTTGGCGTTTTATATTGTAGGCATGCAATTCTTAGGAATAACTCACTTAAATCTGTCCAAACCAGAGTCTAGTAGACATCCTGGGTATGATAAAGTTTGAAACACAAAATCATAAATTATAATATAATTAATAAATATAAAAATTATTCAATAATGTAATCAAATCAAAAACACAGAAATTTACTCAGTTGCAGAATTGTCGCTGTCATTAGATTTCGTTTTTGACGAATTGTGATTCTAATTTATTATCGCTGTTTTCTAGCTGGTCTAAAACCACTTTTGACATAAAGGGACACTTTTTGGTTGCTATGGACAATCTCCAAATTCCAGGCAGAAAAAAAAATGTATTTATAATATAAAACTACATGCAGGGCACTGGACAGACCACTAGGGACAAAGGGGATGTGTAATTTTTTTATACAGTACTGTAATCTGTAAGATTACAGTACTGTATGTGTTTTGTGTGTTTTAACTTTTTGGAATTTGGCGCCGATCTCCACTCCCTTGCGTCGTAACGTCGCAGGGAACGGAGCTCAGCGGCACTCGGCACTGTGTGAATCGAGCGGAGGAGCTCGCACACACAGCGGGGAGACATCACAGGATCCAGGGGACAAGGTAAGTAACTTCCCCTGTATCCTGCAATGCGATCCCGAGTCTGGCTCGGGGTTACCGCTTATGGTACTGAAGTTCCACCCCAAGCCAGACTCGGGATTACCGCCAGGGAGGTTAAAGCTTGTAGGAGTTTTCATTCTCTTGTAACTGTCCTATGACGCTGCAGGCTCCCTCTGTCTGGACAGTGCTGATTGGCCCTGTGCTGATCACATGCACCTTCCCAATAAAAAATCTCTCTAGCAATAAACACCAAACTGAGCATTTGCAGAGCGCCCCCAGGGCTCTGTCCTATCCACAGATGGATTGGGGGGCTGTGGAAGTAGGGGAGGATCAGAGAAGACAGGACCAAGCAGCCTTTTTACACAATGCACAGGAATAACCCCTTAGGTTCCACTGTGAGTATAACCAGCATGCTTTACTGCATATACAGGTTGATTTTACAGTTTTTTTTTAGTAACACTTTAATATGTTTTATAACAGAACAAACATTAAAATCTAGCCAATAAATGAAAAAACAAAATGAGTTTGTAGATTGTGCATTTGGCTGACAAGCTAAGGCTAGCTATAGATGGATCCTTTTTTTTTCCGTTCAGCCAGCAGGCTGAATGAAAAAAAATGAATGACTCCTTCATCCACACAATTGTGATTGATGGAGGAATTCTCTTAGTTGAGACACTGCATTCCAACAGTGGGGACTCAGAATACACTGCTGATGATTGAGAAAAAATTTGCAACAAGCCTGATCGACTTCTGTTGAGCAGGAGCAGCCACATATCAATCAAAATTCAGCCAGTCCCTGCTGAACCGGCTAGCTTAACTTTACTTCAGTTTACTTTCTAAGAGATATAGTGGTCCCATATTGTCTCTCTTACCAAGAATGAACAGAGCTATTATTGCTTGTGTCCACTCATGCTACAAGCTCCCACTAGAACCCATAGACAACAGCCCTAATGTTATGATTCAGTGCAGAGCCGGTACAAGGGGGGGGCAGAAGGGGCGGGACAAATTATTGGGGGTGGGGGGGCGCAATGAAGTCCTTGTAAAACAAACAGGCACAGCATACATTAAATGGCAGCCCGTGCATGGACCGAGCGGCGCTCTTGCCTGGACCGCCAGTGTATTAGCAGTCACTGGCTTGCTGGGACTGCGGGTTTCCCAGCAACCAGTGACGCTGCGTGTGTGCGCCCCGCCTCCTGACCACGTCTCTCACTCCCAATCTTCTGACACAAGAGCGCCTGGCCGGGTGAGAAGTCACATGCATGCTCCGCCCGCCCCGCCCCCCCCCCCCCCTGCTACTCGCGGCTCCCGGTTTTCAAATTCTGCACAAGAGTGCCCGGCCAGGTGTGACATCACGTGCGCGCTCCGCCCCATCCCCCTGCTACATGCGGCTCCTGTACTGACTCACTTGCAAGATATATCTTGCAGCTTTCCGCCCCACTGCAGCTTGTGCCGACTACTCCTGAGCTCAAGGTATGTGGGGCACATGTTTCCTAAGCTGCACACTGATGGCCATATTTTGTTAAGGGGCACTCTGATGGCAATATTTTCTTAAGGGGCACTCTGATGGCAATATTTTCTTAAGGGGCACTCTGATGGCATTATTTTCTTATGGGGCACTCTGATGGCAATATTTTCTTAAGGGGAACTCTGATGGCAATATTTTCTTAAGGGGCACTCTGATGGCAATATTTTCTTAAGGGGCACTCTGATGGCAATATTTTCTTAAGGGACACTCTGATGGCAATATTTTCTTAAGGGGCACTCTGATGGCCATATTTTGTTAAGGGGCACTCTGGTGGCCATAATTTGTTGTGTCCACCAGAGTGTCCCTTAACATAAAATGTGCCCATCAGAGTGTCCCTTAACATAAAATGTGCCCACCAGAGTGTCCCTTAACATAAAATGTGCCCATCAGAGTGTCCCTTAACATAAAATGTGCCCATCAGAGTGTCTCTTAACATAAATTGTGCCTATCAGCATGCTACTTATTTGCTCTGATGGGCATATTTTATTTTAAGAGCAACACTAATGGGCACATTTTGTTATGCCCATCAGAGTGCCCCTTAACATAAAATATGCCCATCATCAGCCTGACCCTTAACATAAAATAAGTAGCATGCTGATGGGCACATTTTATGTAAAGGGCACTCTGATGGCCATATTTTATTTTAAGAGCAACACTGATGGGCACATTTTATGTAAAGGGGCATGCAGATGGGCATATTTTGTTGTGCCCATTGGAGTGCCCCTTAACATAAAATGTGCGCATCAGCATGCAAGCTTTCGTTTTAAAAACAACCTTGATCCTTCCTTAAAAAACAGGGGGGGGGGGGTGTAGTTTGTCATCTTCGCCCTGGGCACTAAATGGCCTTGTCCCAGCACTGATTCAGAGACATAGCGTTCTACCACAAACTCCTCCAGTCAGAGCAGAGGGCAGCAATCAGCAGAAAGAGGAACCTCATGAACCTCATGAATACGAATTTTCATAAAGGAACTACAAACCTATGTAATGTGGGAAGGGGTAAGAATCACTTCAGAACTATTGTTGTCCTGTTCCAGAGGCATGAGAACATCAAAACTTTATCAGCTGTCATCTAAACATGGTGACAACGGTAACATTTTGGATTCACCCTCACTTTCTGTCCTTGAGGCAATAGTCAATATGATAAATGATGAGTATAAATCTCCTCAAAGGGGACACAGACAGCAATAAAGTCTAAGGGAAAAATGTTGGGCTACAGTTCTGCTTTAAACCGAAAACTGCTGTGCTCTTTAGTTGATCAAGTTAATGAACGACTTGTACCCTCAAGCCAAGGTTTTTCATTTTCTCTCAGGTAGAATATGACAAGTAGACCTAAAGTAATAATTATTACTGATGATTCATTCACAGGTTTAAAAAAGAATGTCAGTGATTCATGTAATATGCAACAACCATGATACATACTTGAACGCAATTACGTTGGGGTGCTTTAATTTTCTTAGGTGTTTAATGTCAGTTTCTTTCTGCTCTCTCACTTTCTTGATGGCCACTTCTTCTCCTCGGAATTTCCCCAGGAAAACGGCTCCTTGTGCCCCACTACCCAGCCACTGCAACTCCGAAATCTCTTCAAATGGGACCTCCCAAGTATCTGAGGGTGAAAGGGAACCATATTAGGGAACAAATAATGATAACTATAACATAAATGTAACAAGGTCTTTTAGGCCTTTTTACAACCAAAATATGTCAGTTCTAGGCTTCTGCATGGAAGATATTTTGTCCAATATAGAGAATGGTGTGATACAGTGTGGTCAGAGAGATGACATATTTTATTAAGTGGATATGAAGCCTAATTTTCTTTGAAAAGTAGCGCATACTCTAATTATATGGCAATAAGTCTGTGTTGGCAAAAGTGCAAACATCATCCCCAAAATACATTTATTTGCATCACTATTGATTAGTCATATGACTGTCTCTGGGTTCTAAAACATGTCCAAGGCCTGGTGGGTGTGTCACTACCTGTGACATCACCACTGGGTACAGACATGAAAGTAATGCTAAATCTTATTTTTTATTAAAATAAGAATGATGTTAGAAAGATATTGCAAAGAGCGGTGGCTTACCTTCTCTTTTTTATGCTCCCTGCCAGCACTCCTGTTTCTTTTGAGCGCCCCTCTGAGCAAGCCAAGTGCTAAGGCTGCACCTGTGTGGGCGCATTCCCAAGTGGGTGCATCCATAGACACACACAGTGTTGGTAAGCCACGCCCCCCCCCCACTTCCTGACTAATAGCAGCAGGAGCCTATGGAGCCTGTGAGACCAGGAAGAGAGAGCAGTGGTGATGGAGTTGGGACAGCACTGGATCAGTGAGAGGAGTCGGATAACTGTTTAGGGAGGGAGAAAGGAACCGATAGTGGGAAGTTTTTTTACCTTAATGCAGTAAGGTAAATAACGTTTTAACTTTAGAAGCACTTTAAGGCTAGATTCAGACAGCCGAATATCTGCAGTTAATTAGCTGGGGTCAGCTAAGCACGGTCTCTGGAAGCAGCAACACTATGTGCTATGGCCACATACAAGCTGGCCAATTACATGCAAACGCTCAGCAGAAACAATGACCCTGGATGCACACTATGGTAAGGTCGGTCAGAGGCTCTATTCTAATGTAACTGCTAGTATGAGTGGTTATATGCGAGCAGCAGTGACACATTCCACTGATTTGTACAATGGCAAGAATCTACTGATCCTTGCTGGAGGTCGCCCCTTGACACCCTTGATTTTCAGCCTTCTGCATGTAGTCTTAAAGCGGTTCTGCACTGTCTGTAGTGTTTTTTTTTTTAGTTCAATGCAATGGATTAGGAGATGTAATTTAAGTACTCACGTGTTCCATTTCTCTAACTCACTGCTGACGGTTTTCGTCATCTAAAAGAAGTTATAAAAATCCTTCCTGCTGGTTGCCATCTTGCCTGTGGGCATGTGAAACTACACAGGCACTTCAGATGGCCCAGCATGCACCGCCGTCACTGCGCCGATCTCGCGCGTGCGCAGTAACGGCAAAGTGTAGCTCATGTTCGCTGAAATCTTGCGAGAATTCGGAAGATGTGGCCGCAATCTCGCGAGATTTCGGAAGATGTCCGCACTGACTCCTGGCATCAATGACACCAGATCCCAGGAGACAGTGCGGCGTGACGAGGATCGACGCAGAGACCCCGCCCACTGCCGAAGAGACAGAGGAAAGAACGTCAGCAATTACAAGGTAAGTGGAAAAAAAAAAAAAAAAAAAACAAACACCTGATTTGGAAGGCAAAGAGATTTACTAAATGAAATGTGTGCAGGACCGCTTTAAGGTAGAACTAAAGGCAAAACTTTTTCTTAATTTTAGATAATGTTTCTTAATTTGCCATCTATGTACCATTGGAGGGATTTCAACTCACATAGCCAAAACAGGAAGTGAGAAGAAATCCCTCCAAAATGAATGAACCCCTTGGTTGTCACCAGAACTAATGTCCCCATTGGATTTACTCTCTATTCCTGATCTGGTTTTCTTTTACTTTTCCTCTCAGTGATAACAGATCAAACAGAGAGGGCGAATCTCCTTAACAAGCGATAAAAACCTGCCTTTAGTTAAAGGGGTTCTAAAGGCAGAAGTGTTTTTACCTTAACGCATTCTATGCATTAGGGAAAAATCCTTCTGGGTGCAACTCCCCCCAGCCCTCCTTTATACTTACCTGAGCCCCATCTCATTCTGATGTGAATGAGAGCAGCGGCTTTCCCGGGTCTCTCTCTCATTGGGTCACACAGCAGCGGGAGCCACTGGCTCCTGCTGTTGTCAATCACAGCCAGTGAGCCAATGAGGAGAGAGTGGGGGTCGGGCCAAGCTGTCCTCTGTGTGTGAATGGACAATGTCCATTAAAAAGAGCGTAGCTAGGGAGCCTGCTCGAGTGCCCCCATAGCAAGAGGCTTGCTATTGGGGGTACTTGGCAAGGGGGAAGAACCAGGACTGTAGGTGAGGGACCCTAAAAGTAGAGGATCGGGGCTACTTTGTGCAAAACCACTGCACAGAGCAGGTAAGTATAAAATGTTTGTTTTTTGAATCAAACCTTTAGAATAACTTTTAAGTCCAGCAGCATAGTACAATAATGTGTGCTGACTACAAGCATGCTGTTAGCTTGGCTCCTTGTAGTTCAACTTAAGCTGGGTTTCCCCACATCCAATGCGCATGACATAAAAGTGTGACCGGCTCTCAATGGAGCCAGTTCACACAGGTCCGGGGCAGCCGCGGTCCGCATTCCAAAAGGGTCCTGTATGTGTTTGGGTCCAGTTCAGGGGCGAATTTAGGCAAAAATTTGGACCTGAATCACACCTGAACCAGTAAACAGACACACAACGGGCACGAACCTGCGGCCACATATATGTGAACCTGGCCTAAGGGAGCCAACACAGAATAGCTACAATGCCACTTTTTTTTTTCTTGAAAGCCTGTGGCGTGCAAAACACACTCAAAAACTCACCCGGTGCATAAAAAATGTGCACAACATAAAGAGGTGCGACAAAAAAGTGCAACGGGTACACAAGACCTCTAAAATCAGAGGACCTTGTCCTGAATCCCCCGGGGCGTTAGGCTCCTGACAGGGACAAGGACCGTAAAACTTGGTCTTCCTGGCCGAAACCAGTCAGACCCCGTTCTCTGGAAGGTCTGCCGAAACAAACCCACCCAAATACTAGGTGAGGCTCTCCCGAAGAGAGACCCCAACCCTATGAGAGAGGGCGAACTAAGCCAGAAGGCCATGTCCACCCCCTCCCCGACTTTCAGGACAGGCCCTGGGACCTGTGACCCTACTCATCACACGTGCTCAAATCGTGTACCAACAAAAAAAGACAAAAAAGGTGACAAACAAAGGAAATAAATTAAATAAAGTGGGGGAAGGGATAGTGGAGAGGAGAGTGAAAGAAGTGGCCATTGTGTAAAACAATGACCAGGCCCTCCGGCCAGGAATAAAAAATTCCTCTGGTCCCAGCCAAAAGGCCCGGCCCAAGAGGCAGGTGCTAAAAAAGCGTGATATGGTGCAGTGACCGTGGTGCCATAAATCAATGTGTCCCTCACACACAGTGATTGTTTGGCACCCCTGGACTGCCACTCCAGGGGCACATACTCCATAGGCTTTCAAGACCGCCCTGGCCAACGGTCCGCACCACAGCAGCCCCCACCACAGACAGGAAGGCATGGAGATCAGGAAGCTTGGTGAGACCTGGGACACCTACAGGTTCACCGTCACTCCCATCACTCCTACCTAATTACATTCGGGAATTTACTAACCGATCCTCCCCCCTTGTAAGGGATTCACGGCGTTCAGTTCACCGAAAAACTGTCCGGGGCTAGAGCCACCCCAATCCAGGCCAGAAGGCCAGGTAACTCGACCCCCTGGATCCGACCAATAGCAGCACCCATCCTCACCAGGAGTACCCTTCCAGCACGGCTCAGACTCAGGCCATACGCTGCCACCCCAATATCCAGGGTACCCAGCGTGCCCCTACCGAAACCGTACCTTCCAGGCACTAATTACGCCATCGGAGAGCGAGCCTGCCACCCTCTCAATAGGGCCAGAAACATTGCCTCCTTTGGCAACTGATAAGAACAGATACTACACTTGATCTTAGCCAAAAGGCCGAGAAGCGACAATGCCACTACTGCATTGAAAGGTAGTGATGAGGGCTGTGTTTGTTGGTCTCCTGCCTTCTCACAGTGTGATGTGGAAAACCGTACTCCATATTCAAGATATAGTGACAACACTATACTTGTATCAAGTGTTTTTATCTCCTTTTTATCCTACAATGTCATTTGCTTCTGGGGCTGCCAGTTGGCATTGAGTGGTACTGATTAGTTTATGGCTAACAAATCCTAGTCCTTCTACTTGTCTGTTTTCCCCAGCTGCATTCCATTTCTTGTTTAGGAAGCTACTCAGCATGACCTAGGTACATAACCTTGCACTCATCAACATTAAATGTCTTTGGTACCATTTAAACCTTTTATGCCATAATGATAAAACATAAAAAAACATTTTGTAATCAGGAACAATGCCAACTTTGCTCTCTATTGAACCCATCAGGTAACTGATAAAAAAATAATTTAAAAGCTAGACCCAACGTTGATCCTCCTGGAATACCACTGCACACCTTAGAAAATTTGGAGTTTGTTTTGTTGGTTACCACCCTTTGTTATCTGTCCTGTATTTTATTACCCATGTACATATATTGTCCCTTCAAATTTGTATGAGAATATTACGAGGGACAGTATTTACATTTCTTTTAAACATTCCTATTTCTTTTGGTAAATGGATTTGCAATCTACACAATTAAAGTAGATGAAAAGGCTACATACACCCAAGTATTCAAATCATACCTCCCACATTGAACAGACATTTCCTGCATGGATTTTTATTTACAAAAGGATTTTAAATTTACCGCACAGAATGTGGTAAAATAGTATACCATCATCAGTAGGTAGCACATACCGGTAGTAGGTAAACGATGCACAATACAAGCAAGTTTACTGGATAGTGACAAAAAAGTTCAAGAGAGACTTCAACCTAATGTTGATCATGCTGATGATAAGAGTGATTATTTGAATGCTTAAGACAACATTATTACAAGAAATCTACATGGATTAGCCATGCTCCCATATAGCCTGATGTTTTTTGAAGAGAGCCATAATATAAATTGAGATGGAAGGCTTAATAATGAGCTAAACTGAGTCAACTATGGTGATCCTGCGTGGATTTTATTAAAATTGGCCAAAACCCCTAATATTAGTGCCACGTATGCCGTCATGTGGCCACAAACCATCCAGCTCACGCCTCTTCCACTGTGGCTGGTGGGCGCCTACTTTTGGCTGACTGGTAAGGCTGGGAGACTGCGAGGGGCTGCTTCATACTTGGCACTGTTTCTCCTGCATGGCAATGCATGAGCATCTGAGGAAGCATCCAATGTACCATGTCACGAATTGAGATGGCAAAGCTGTCAGACCCAGTCTCTGAAAATCATTTGCTGAACAAGGAATTGGGAGGATCAATGGACAATTTCTCAGTAAAAACAAGGGACTAAAAAAACTAGCATAATATGAATTTTTCCTAATTTTTCTGAGCCATGTACAGAGCAGAGCATGGTGTTTGTAGTACCTATAATTAATATTTTACTTAATAGTGACACAATTCACATATCATTTTGTAGTCCCTCTTGCACAAAGGTTCCTGGACCACCACATATGGCATCTAATCTTTGGAAATGATCAAATGCATAACATTCTGTCCTCTAGTTTGTTCATACACTACTTGGATAAGGTAGCTGTCTTGTAAGATAAGAAATCTGTCATTTTATGAGCACTACTGTTTGTCCTCACTGATGTTTGGGCAATTTTATTCACCCATAATAAGGACCCCGTTTCTATCTGCTGTCTTTTACAGCTGTAGCAGTATTTGAACTTTAGCTGTATTATTTATGCGGGTGGCTTACATCAAACCCTATGAGTACATTAGAGCTGTACTTTCACCACGTGTATTACTCATACACAGAATTCACCCTGTCAATGTCTTCAGAGATGTCTTCATTCAAAGATGATCTATCAGAATATTTTACGAAGAGACAAACCCCTCTACATTTTTTTTCTATCCTTCCTAACTAAACTGTAGCTTTCCAAATTCATTATTCAGGCATTGCTGTCATCAAGCCAGGATTCTGTTATATCTACTACATCATAATCTTGGTCAATTATGAGCAACTGTAGTTCATTAACTTTGTTTGGAATGCTTTTTTTTTTTTTTTTTATTTGCTGCCTTGCACTTTATATTTTTACCACCACATTTTATATCTTTTCAGAGAACAAGTAGCCTTAATCACCTCCTTACTGGCATTGCTAACTCCACCACCATATCCCCGTTTTCTCACAGATCTTAGTTTAGATAGACCATATCACCAGACTATTAATTTCAACAACAATCTTTCCCATAACATTATAGTTGTGATTTATGATATTTATGCTTCCCTTGTATAGACATCCAAAAGTCTGAAGACTGCTGTTGGCCGCCACCATCTTGGATGTGATGTCAGCAGCCCCAGAAGACTCAGCGCATTTACTTAAAGTGAAACTTTAGTCAGAAAATTAAAGGGGTTGTAAAGGCAAAAGGTTTTTTTTTTATCTTAATGCATTCTATGCATTAAAGGAGTTGTAAAGGCAGAAGGTTTTCATCTTAATGCATTCTATGTTATATATATATATATATATATATATATATATATATATATATATATATATATATATATATATTTATTAATACATTGCCTGCACTGACTGAATATAGAGTAAACACTGAATATAAAGTCTATGCTAAATGCAGATTATATATGTATATATATATATATATATATATATATATATATATATATATATATATATATATATATATACACACACACACACACACACACACACACACACACACACTATATATATATATATATATATATATATATATATATATATATATATATATATATATATATATATATATATATATATATATATATATATATATATATATATATAAGGGCTGTTACTGATTACAATTTTTGTGTTTGATTATTAATCTTTTTTTTTTTTTGATTAAGCGACTACGTTTTTACATAACATTTTGATTAAGCGACTACGTTTTTACAATACATATACGATTGTACATATACCCTGCAAGCAGAAAGGCGTTGACAGTAACAGATATTATCAGCTTTGTGTTCTCCTAGACCCTGCTCCCACCTTTCAACCCCAGCCTTGCCCTCCACATGACTATGTGACATGGACACAGGCTGACACACAGCCTCCTTGCTCAATAGCAGACAATAAGAACTATAATCGGTGTCCTGCTGCTGCAGACAATAGTCAGCGAAAGGGGAGGGGGTCAGCCATCTGCTCTGCAGGATCCAGCAAGACACACAAACTGAACTGCATCTCTCCAACAAGAGAAAATACAACAGTGTGTGGTACAATAATGCCATGGGCCTTCTTCACAAGATAGTATGTGTCCCAAGACTGGACAGAGTTTTATTTTTATACACAAACACACAATATGTATGAAAATGCTATAATATAACCATTAAGCTAATGAAATAGAAAGGACCTTCCCAAAATATTGATCACAGCCATATTAAAATGAATCAGTGTTGCCACTGCGTAGCAAGGTTAGGATTGGGCAGTAATACTTCTAGTAGTATCATTTCAACAGCTCAGTTACTGGTTGAATGCAAGAGAGGGCTAGAATTATATAATAAAATTAATTTAAAATGGACCTGAACTCAAACAGCGAACATTTGCTTTGTAAGGAAACATCTAGAAATGTTACAGTGGCTCTAAAGCAGAAGTTACCTAAATGCATTCTCCCCCCGCACCACCTAAATACTTACCTGAGCCTGAACTCGATCCAGCACTGTACCTGAGAGCGACTCTCCCTCTCCTTAAAGGGCACAGAGGCAGGAGTGGGAGCCATTGGTTTCTGTTGCTGTCAACCAAATCCTGTGACAAGGGAGTTAGGGGGGTGTGGGCGAGCTGCGCTGTCTGTGTCTATGGACACAGGCAGGGTAGCTCGGGATCGAGCCTTCACAAATACTCCCATAGGAAGCAGCCTCCTATGGTAGCACTCGCCAAAGAGGGGGAGCCAGGAGTGCTTACGGTGGAAACCCAGAAGAGGAGGTTCAGGGCTGCTCTGAGCAAAATGACTGCACAAAGCAGGTAAGTATGATGTTTATTGTTAAAAAAAAAAAAACACAAGGTTTACCATCACTTTACCCGCAGTTTAACACTACCATGAATAATGTAAAAATTCATCCTAAAGAAAAATCAGAACGCTCCCTATTATGTGAGTGTGCCTAGGTACTCCTGTGCCCACATCATCATATCTGTATACCTGCTGATTGAGGCCTAAGACATTACTGCTAGTTTTGGGCGTTTTGGAGTGAGATTTGGTGATGTCACTACTAGGTTGCTTGTTGTTCTCCTGGCTGGAAGCTTTAACATGAGAAAGCAAAGCCCTGTTTCTAAGAAGAGCACTGTAAATATGTTAAACATTCACTTTTAGCATTGGTTTAGGGGATTTATGTAATGAGTTTATAGGAACGTATGCCAAGCAGCAGGCCAGCCTTCTACATAATCACACAGTGTTCTGATGGAGGTTGGGCATTAGGGACATCACCAGTGCTGGAGTGGTCAAAAAAAACAAGAGATAACGTTGGTCTAATTTTTATACTGAAGATATAATTGTAAGCATAATCAGACATTGCACGGGGCCTGGGCCAGCAGAGGGGCCCAGGAAGCTGGGTGAATCAGATGAGGGCATTGCGGGTAATCGGATGTGGGCAGGGAGGGTGCTTGGTGCAGTGGGGAGGAAATGACTGGAACCAATCCCCTGTATGGCTCTCTCTGCAGCAGCTGAAAGCTGGCTTCTTCTCCTCTCCCACCTGTTGGCTTTCAGCTGCTGCAAAGAAAACCATACAGGGCATTGGTTTCAGTAATTGCCCCCCTGCCACACTGATCACCCTCCCTGTGCACAATATATTCCACCCTGCTAGCCAGGCCCCCCTGTGTTAGTGAGTTAAGAGTGTCATTGGATTCCAGCGGGTGCATAGTTTGGGTGGGAGCACAAGGTCATTTTGGGAGGTGTATTGTAGTTCATCACGTATCCCTTTTGGAGAAGAAACTGTGGTTTGGCAGAAGAAGCACTGAACAACTAGTGACACTTTTGATTACAACATTTTCTGCATAAAGATACGGTTGAAGAACTTTTTTCACAATGGACACAATATGATAAATGAGTATATATTTTTTAACACTGAATGGACATTTGTTTAAAAAGAAGTTCCTTTTTTTGTTCTTATAGTGTTACATATGCACAACACTGTTGATTTGTGGGTAGCACAGCACCTTATTTTTTTTTTGTTTTGGTTAATAACTGTCCACCCTTTAGTTAAAAGTGGATATACGGTTGTGGTGCAAGCAGCTTCCAGGAGCAGTAAAGTTACGCTATTTGAACAAGTGCCGGATCTCTATAGTTTATCCAGTAAATCAATATTATGAGGAATTCATTCTCTGTATGGGTCCTTTTACACTGATAATTTTTTGAGTTTAAAAAAAGCAGAAAAAAAATGCATGAAAAATTGCATCCCTTTAAATCTTATGGAACTCTTCACACCGGTCAGTTGTGTTTCAGTTGTGTTTTTGGCTGCTTTCACACTGCTCCTTTGTAAAAAAAAGAATGATGCATCCCTTTAAATCCTATGGAACTCTTCACACTGGTCAGTTGCGTTTTTAAAAGTCATGCTTGCTGCATTTTTGGTGCATGTTAGGGCCCTTTCGGTTTTTCATTTTTAAAAAAGCAGAAGATTCTGTGTTTTTGCAACAGAGCAGTGTGAAACAGCCAAAAACGCAACTGACCGGTGTTAAGAGTTCCAAAGGATTTAAAAGGATGCATTTATCATGCATTTTTCTTCCAGTTCCTTTAACTGAAAAAAACGATCAGAAACCGATCAGTGTGAAAGGGCCCCATGGCCACCATTAGAGAGCAAAACTAGATTTTAGGGATAGGTCCACTTTAATGTCATTCTCACTGTGAGTATTCGTATTCAATAAACCCTTCTATCAGCACATAGATTGTAGCCATTTATGTACACAAGAAACATTTGCTTATTACATATGCAGGATCTGTTGTCTGTTTAGTAGAGCTGCACTATGCTTTTTGCCATAGGCTACTTATGAGATGATGCCAGACTTGTGGCAGATTCCCCATATGAATAATTTTTTGAAAGAAAGATTACTCCTAGAACAATAATGGTTTCTGTAACGAAAAAAAGGTACATTTAAAAAAAACATGACAAAACACATGATAAAACACATGACAAATCAGGGTTCACAATTTATTCACTGCTAAATATGACCTAGTTTATATGCTTACATAATAAAGTAGGATGACACCTTGATGTGGTGGTGTTGCTTCATTATTATCTGAAAATGTGTATAGCGATACCCCCCCCCCCCCCCCCCCCCCCAAGGAGCTGCTTTTGTTTGTTCAGTCCGTTACTCTGCCTCTCAAACCCAAAGAACTGTCCCAGCCCCTCTGGCACACCTAGCAATGTGATTAATGGAATAACCCAGTAATAAACACACAAACTCAGTTCTGCTCTCTCAAGTTTACTTGGACCAGAGAAAGGTTTAGAGGGCTTGCACACCAAGCCGCCCATATCCTTGGCGGTAAAACGCTGCTATTTTTAGCATCGTTTTACCGTCGGATTTGTGGCGCATTTCGTCCGCTAGGGGGGCGCTTTTACCCCCCGCTAGTGTCCGAGAAAGGGTTAAAACCGCCCACAATATTCCACAATAGCGGCGTTTTGCCGGCGGTATTGCAGCGCTGCCCCATTGATTTCAATGGGGAGCAGCGCTAGAAGAGCGGTAAACACAGCGCTCCAAAGAAGCTGCTGGCAGGACTTTTCCTGACGCTCCGCTCCAGTGTGAAAGCCCTCGGGCTTTCATACTGGAGACAATGGAGCAGCAGTTCGAGGGTGTGAAAGGGGTGTTAAAGTAATATTAGTCAGCCAAGTCCTGTATAAGTAGCCAGGACTTGGTTGAAACAGTTCTCAAAACAGTCAATAACACTAAGTAACAATAAAGCGACTTTCACACTGGGGCGTTGGTGGTAAAGCGCTTTACCATCGTTTTAGAGGCGCTATTCGGCTGCTAGCAGGGCGCTTTTAAAAAAAAGGTTAGAACCGCCCGCAAAGCGGTTCGGCGGCGCTGCCCATTGATTTCAATGGGCAGTGGTGCTTTAGGAGCAGTGTTTACACTGCTCCTACATCGCTGCAAAGATGCTGCTTGCAGGACTTTTTTTACTGTCCTGCAAGCGCACCGATCCAGTGTGAAAGCACTCAGGCTTTCACACTGGAGTGAAGTAGTGCAGTGCAGCCTGGGAATTGCAGTCCTGCCCCCTCTCATAGTTAGTCAGGCTGCCTTGTGCTGGGACTTCATATTCCAGAGTTCTTTGCTGCTGTCACCTGATGATTGGCTTTCAGTCTCTTCCAATAGGGAGGCTACAAAGCAAATAGTTCTGTGTGCAGCTCTCTCCCTCGTGGATTCAATCCGCCTGGAGGAGGTACCTGCTACATGTGTACACCAAAATTCCTAACCTAAATGTCAGAAATTAGGTTTTTAGTGCTGGTTAGCTAAATTGAGTGTTGGGTAATCTTTGTATTGTTCATATACGTGAATTGCCCCACCCACGTGGGAGCGAGCTATGAGAGGCTATGCTTTCTTGTTTTATAAGAAATCCAATGTTTCTTAAAACTGTTATGCATGAAATCATCCAGAGGTGTGACTTTCCGGATCCAGCGCTCACTGGCCAGATCAAGCAATGATCCCATGTCTACGGTTCCAAAGCCCTGCTCCCGGGGGGGAAAACAAGCAATTCATGGCAGTCAAATTGTGCATGGTGTGCAACTGCTCTCAGATGTCTATGGGCACCCACAAAGAAGGCAACCTTTAGGCCTATGGAGAGAGGTGGGGAGGCATTCAGCATCAGGTTATTTCTGCAGAACAGCAATCAGACAACATGTCTAATCACTTCATCTCCAGAGAAGCCTCAGTTGGTGGATACCTTACAGACATAAGATCATTATCTAAGCTGCCCCAGAGCTCTTTAGCTGTGCACTGTGCAACTGTCATCATTGTTTACAGTTTTTCTCTTCAAATGGAAGTCTAGAGACTACTTGAAAATAAAGTTGGGTATACATTAGTAGTATTTCAAATGGAATTTAATGATTCATACAAAATTCTGTGTATTCCCCCATTCACGCTAAACAGTGGGGTAGGAGTAATCTACACTGCTAGCTATTGTTAGGCCTGGTACACACTACAGTTTTTTTCGTGCATGCCCACGGGTTGCTCAACAAAAAGAAATGACAGCTTTGGATGGGAGCCGCTGTATTAACCATACGAGGTTAGTCCAACATTCTTCCCCGCTGAGCTGTTGTGTTCTGACATGGGGACGGACCCCAATCCCCCCCCCCCCCCAACAGAACACTCTGATCAGTGTGCTCTACCATTGGCTGAGAGCGCTGATCGGGAGTCAGTCGGCTGTTGGTTTCCCAGGCGGACAGACCAACATACACACGGACAGAGTGTAGGTCGGTATTTTTAGTACCAGAAAATGTCTCCCGACATTCTGCCTGTGTGTGCGGGGCTTTATTCGGGTAGCCTCAGGATCTGCAGCTGATTGAATACCCAAACATTGACTGTATCTACTGTTCAGATATTTCAATTTTGAAATCCACTTTTGCTGCACCACAGTTTGAATTTTGTCCAAGTCAGCAGGCATCAGCCAAAATTAGAGCTTTGCATGGTCAGCTTTAGGTGTAACACTGAGTATGTAAATGGCTAGACTGCTAGCAAATCAAATTTCTCTATGGCCTCATTCACACGGGCGCTAAGGCACATAGTCCGTGAATGAGACGTGCTTTGAGCCGCCAGATGGTGCATGCAGACAGCCAACTGCTGGTCCCAATTTGAAAGGTGTACAGGTGGGCGGTCCTGAATGCACACATCTGCATTTGGGGCCTCTCACCCACATGCCTGTCAAATTGGGATGATCTGCTGTGCCCATACAGCCACTGCATCCCCATACACTAAGGCCTGGTTCACACCTATGCATTTTTCAGTGCATTTTCAGTTTTGCAGAAACACACTACAGTCCATTTAACATGGTTTACTATGGGTCATGTTCACATCTGTGTATTTTATGGAAAGGGCCAGGGACTTTTTTCTGGTTTTTGGTTCCATAGACTTCAATGGATAAAAAAACGTGTATTGAAAAATGCGAAATGCACCTGGAATATGAAAACTGCAACCTGCATTGGTGTGAAAAAAAAACACACAGCCCACTCATGTACTATGGGCCAGTTCACCATAGAAACGCAGTCTGGATGCATTCCAGATGCTTTTCTGCATGCACGTTTTTGATGCGTTCCCGTGCTTTTGATGCATTTTTGGTGCATTTTTTGATGCAGTCCAGTGCATTTTTCCCCCTCTTTTTTCTTAACCTTAAATAAGGACATGTGTGTTGGAGTGCATTTTTTGTGCATTCTAGTGCGTTTTTTGATGCTTTTTACATCATCATAAAAGTGCTTGAACATGGGTCTGATTTACTACAACTCGAGAGTGCAAAATCTGGTGCAGCTGTGCATAGTAACCAATCAGCTTCCAGGATTTTTTGTCAAAGCTTAATTGAATAAGCTGAAGTTAGAAGCTGATTGGTTGCTACGCAGAGCTGCACCAGATTTTGAACTCTCCAGTTTTAGTAAATCTGCCCCTATATGTCAATGGATTTCTTACCTTGCTGTTGCAGTTTATAATCTGTAGAATAAGCCTTGCCAATCATATTCCATACAGGTCGGAGGCAGCCAAAAAGTCCTTCTAAAAAGCCACCATTGTTACTTCCTGAACGACTGAAATGTATCTTGAAATCTTCAGGGCCGCTATTACTGCCTCCATCTCCTGAGTGGCTGGTGCCCTGAGGTGCAGTATTCTCTGCTTCATCTTGGTCCCTCAACTGTAGAACACTGTTTTCAAACTGGTCTCTTGAGTCCTCACTGATGGAGGTTAGGACAGCGGCAGTCACTGGGCTACTGGCATTTTCTAGGTTATCACACTTTTCTTGGTTTTCTGGAGGCTGAAGGTGACTTGTAGTAGCTGGATCACCAAACCCCAACATGTAATCTTTATCTTCCCTTATAGTGTCAACAATAAGATTGGGAGAAGATGACCAACTCAAAGGCTTGTGCGGACTGGCCATTATAGCATTGATGTGCATGGGGCAGCCACCCCCAAGACACCGGTTCTCCAGGTGGTTCCTTCAGCTCTGCTTTGTATTGGAATGTAGATCACATGGATCTGAAAACAGAAGAAAAAAAAGTTGGCATAATTATTAATAATCTATAAAAATATAAGCATGCAGTGAAGTGCTGATCTAGTGCATGCATATACAATAACCACAGACTTGTGTAATAAGATAGAGCAAACTGAAATTACTTACACGTTAACAAGGTATTCTACACTGCTCTGAGGATAACAACCCAAGGTGGTTGGATTGGATAAACAAAACTACAAATATTCTTTGCAGGTACAGTACACAGTAAAAGCCCCCATTTATGCTTGGTTTTGGGCTAATTGACTGGAGTACAAAACATTAAAAAGGAACTAAACCCTCCTATCCTTTACAGCCAAGGAAGTTGCCATGTTAGCTTCTGTGCGATCTGCAGCTGCTGCACACGTGATCAGTTATGATACCAGCCATTTGATGGCTTGGCAGTTTGGTTGAGACACAGGCAACTGTGATAGTTATCATTCACAGCATGCCTCGATAGGTTTAGTTCTGCTTTAACCACTTGCCGACCGCCCCCTGTATATATACGTCGGCAGAATGGCACGTACAGGCAGAACCACGTACCTGTACGTGCCATTCTTCCGGCGGGTGGGGGGTCCGATCGGACCCCCCCCGGCCGGCGGGGACGGTCGGGATCGCTTCAGGAGCGATCCGGGATGAGGGAACGGCCAGTGGTTTCTGGCCACCCCCTCGCGATCGCTCCTGGCCAATCAGATGCTTCCTCTGTCTGTGTCAATCAAAACACAGGCAGAGGAAGTGATGTCACGCTCGGTGCGCCGGTCTATGTGACCGGAGCGCCGAGCTGTGAACGTCTAAAGGTTAGTGCACCAACAGTACACTGACACCAGTACACATAGGCACACAAAACACCCCCCTGTCACCCCCAGATCACCCCCCAGATCACCCCCTCCCCCCCCAGTCACAGTGTCACTAATTGCAGTGATCATTTTTTTACTGATCACTGCATTTAGTGTCAGTGTGACTGTAATAACTGTCAGTGCAGTTAGTTTTAGGTCCAAGGTAGCCCCCCACCCCCCCCCTAATAAAGGTTTAACCCCTTGATTGCCCCCCAGATAACCCTTTCACCCCCTTTTGCCAGTGTCACTAAGCGATCGTTTTTTTCTGATCGCTGTATTCGTGTCACTCGTGTCGCTAGGTAACCATTTTTTTTTTTTAGGTAACCGCCATGTTTATATAGGTTCATAAATAGGTTTATAGGTCAGGTACCCCCATATTACAACCTAAATAAAGGTTTTAACCCCCTGATTGCCCCTAGAGTTAACCCTTTCACCAGTGATCACTGTATAACTGTCACTGGTGACGCTGGTTAGCCAGTTAGTTATTTCGTTATTTAGGTTCCCCGTCAGGTTTTTTATATAGCGTCAGGTACCCCCATATATTACCTAATAAAGGTTTTAACCCCCTGATTGCCCCTAGTTAACCCTTTCACCCCCTTTTGCCAGTGTCACTAAGCGATCGTTTTTCTGATCGCTGCATTAGTGTCGCTAGGTAACCATTTTTTTTTTTTAGGTAACCGCCATGTTTATATAGGTTCATAAATAGGTTTATAGGTCAGGTACCCCCATATTACAACCTAAATAAAGGTTTTAACCCCCTGATTGCCCCTAGAGTTAACCCTTTCACCAGTGATCACTGTATAACTGTCACTGGTGACGCTGGTTAGCCAGTTAGTTATTTCGTTATTTAGGTTCCCCGTCAGGTTTTTATATAGCGTCAGGTACCCCCATATATTACCTAATAAAGGTTTTAACCCCCTGATTGCCCCTAGTTAACCCTTTCACCCCCTTTTGCCAGTGTCACTAAGCGATCGTTTTTCTGATCGCTGCATTAGTGTCGCTAGGTAACCAGTTTTTTTTTGTATTACTGTTACGGGTGACGCTGGTTAGTTAGCTTTATTTTTTATACTGTCAGGGCACCCGCCATTTATTACCCAATAACGGTTTAACCCCCTGATCGCCCGGCGGGTGATATCAATTAGGTTTTAGGGTCAAATAAGGTCTGCGTCGCCCCAGGTTAGTGCCAGTACCGCAAACACCCACGCGCAAAGCATACACCTCCCTTAGTGGCACAGTATCTGAACAGATCAATATCTGATCTGATCAGATCTATACTAGCGTCCCAGCAGTTTAGGGTTCCAAAAAAAAACGCATTGTTAGCGGGATCAGCCCAGATACCTGCTAGCACCTGCGTTTTCCCTCTCCGCCCAGCCCAGCCCACCCAAGTGCAGTATCGATCGATCACTGTCACTTACAAAACACTAAGCACACATAACTGCAGCGTTCGCAGAGTCAGGCCTGATCCCTGCGATCGCTAACATTTTTTTTGTGGTAGCGTTTTGATTCAGTCGCTTCAGTCAGGAGCTTTTTTACCTGTGAATCTCAGAAAAATAAAAAAAATAAAAATAGTTGTCGTTTTATTGTTCTCTCTCTCACTCTATTCTCTCTCTATTGTTGCTCTTTTTTTACTCCATTCTATTCTGCAATGTTTTATTATGTTTTATCATGTTTTATCATGCTTGCTTTTCAGGTATGTAATTTTGTTTACTGTGTTTTAGTGTTAAGCATTTTTTTGTTTTCAGGTGCGCCATTCAGTTGCAACGCGGATTTATTTATCTTGACAGCAACAGCGTTTGCTCCCACGATACATAAAGCCGCGACTCCAACGCTGTAGGAGGTGATTTCACAACCACAGTTAAAAAAAAGAGCATATATTGCGAAGCATGGGGGCAGCAGGGGGGGGGAGGAGCGATTGGCTCCTAATGCCACGTACATACGGTCGAAATTCCGACCGTGTGTACACGGCATAACTTTTGCGGGAGGATGCCCCCATGCATCGGCATATATAAATGGTGCATGTATGCCCATCATTAGAAGTGGGTGGATGAAGGGAGGTATTCTAATGGTGGGCATACCCACCAATCAATCTCTTTTTTTCGTTCAGCCAAGAGGCTGCATGAAAAAAAAAAGATTACAATATATGTCCAGTATGTTGCTGGACTTTGAATGGTTATACCAGAATGATGCCTGCAGGTTTAGGTATCATCTTGGTATCATTCTTTTCAGCCAGTGATCGGCTTTCATGTAAAAGCAATTCTAGCGGGTAATTAGCCTCTAGACTGCTTTTACAAGCAGTGGGAGGGAATGTCCCCCCTCCCGGATATAAACCGCGCCATTGGGAAATTGGGAAAGCATTTTATCACACCAATCTTGGTGTGGTCAGATGCTTTGAGGGCAGAGGAAAGATCTAGGGTCTAATAGACCCCAATTTTTTCAAAAAAAGAGTACCTGTCACTGCCTATTGCTATCATAGGGGATATTTACATTCCCTGAGATAACAATAAAAATCATAACAAAGAAAAAAAATGGAAGGAACAGTTTAAAAATAAAATAAAAAAGCTAAATAAATAAAAAAAAAAACAAAAAAAAAAAAAAAAAAGCACCCCTGCCCCCCCTTCTCTTGCGCAAAGGCGTACACAAGCGTTGGTCTGGCGTCATATGTAAACAGCAATTGCACCATGCATGTTAGGTATCACCGCGAAGGTCAGATCGAGGGCAGTAATTTTAGCAGTAGACCTCCTCCGTGAATCTAATGTGGTATCATGTAAAGGCTTTTAAAGGCTTTTAAAAATGTATGTAGTTTGTCGCCACTGCGTGTTTGTGCGCAATTTTAAAGCATGTCGTGTTTGGTATCCATGTACTCGGCCTAAGATCATATTTTTTATTTCATCAAAAATTTGAGCAATATAGTGTGTTTTAGTGCATTAAAATAAAAAAAAGTGTATTTTTTCCACAAAAAATGCGTTTGAAAAATCGCTGCGCAAATACTGTGTGGAAAAAAAAAATGCAACACCCACCATTTTAATCTGTAGGGCCTTTGCTTTAACATTATATATAGTGTTTGGGGGTTCAACGTAATTTTCTTGCAAAAAAAAAAATATGTTTTCATGTAAACAAAAAGTGTCAGAAAGGGCTTTGTCTACAAGTGGTTAGAAGAGTGGGTGACGTGTGACATAGGCTTCTAAATGTTGTGCATAAAATGCCAGGACAGTTCAAACCCCCCCCAAATGACCCCATTTTGGAAAGTAGACACCCCAAGCTATTTGATGAGAGCAATGTTGAGCCCATTAAATATTTTTTTTTTTTGTCCCAAGAGATTGAATAATGAAAAAAAAAAATATATATATATTTTTTTTACAAAAAGTTGTCACTAAATGATATATTGCTCAAACATGTCATGGGCATATGTGGAAATACACCCCAAAATACATTCTGTTGCTTCTCCTGAGTACGGGGATACCACATGTGTGGGACTTTTTGGGAGCCTAGCTGCGTACGGAACCCCAAAAACCAATCACCGCCTTCAGGCTTTCTAAGGGTGTAATTTTTTTATTTCACTTCTCACTGCCAATCACAGTTTCGGAGGCCATGGAATGCCCAGATGGCATAAAACCCCCCAAAATGACCCCATTTTGGAAAGTAGACACCCCAAGCTATTTGCTGAGAGGTATGGTGAGTATTTTGCAGATCTCGCTTTTTGTCACAAAGTTTTGAAAATTGAGAAAAAAAAAAAAAAAAAAAAATTTTTTTTCTTTACTTTCTTCATTTTCAAAAACAAATGAGAGCTGTAAAATACTCACCATGCCTCTCAACAAATAGCTTGGGGTGTCTACTTTCCAAAATGGGGTCATTTGGGGGGGTTTTATGCCATCTGGGCATTCCATGGCCTCCGAAACTGTGATTGGCAGTGAGAAGTGAAATAAAAAATTTGCACCCTTAGAAATCCTGAAGGCGGTGCTTGGGTTTCGGGGCCCCGTACGCGGCTAGGCTCCCAAAAAGTCCCACACATGTGGTATCCCCATACTCAGGAGAAGCAGCAAAATGTATTTTGGGGTGCAATTCCACATATAACTATGGCATGTGTGAGCAATATATCATTTAGTGACAACTTTTTGAAAAAAAAAAAAAAATCTTTTTTATTTTTGTCTTTATTCAATCACTTGGGACTAAAAAAAAAAATATTCAATGGCCTCAACATGCCTCTCAGCAAATAGCTTGGGGTGTCTACTTTCCAAAATGGGGTCATTTGGGGGGGTTTTGTACTTCTCTGCCATTTTAGCACCTCAAGAAATGAAATAGGCAGTCATAAATTAAAAGCGGTGTAAATTCCAGAAAATGTACTCTAGTTTGTAGACGCTATAACTTTTGCGCAAACCAATAAATATACGCTTATTGGCATTTTTTTTACTAAAGACATGTGGCTGATACATTTTGGCCCAAATGTTTGACTAAAATTGAGTTTATTAGATTTTTTTTTATAACAAAAAGTAGAAAATCTCTTTTTTTTTTTTTTTTTCAAAATTTTCGCTTTTTTCCGTTTATATCGCAAAAAAAATAAAAATCACAGAGGCAATCAAATACCATCAAAAGAAAGCTCTATTTGTGGGAAGAAAAGGACGCAAATTTCGTTTGGTTACAAAATTGCATGACCGCGCAATTACCAGTTAAAGTAGTGCAGTGCGAAATTGAAAAAAGACCTCTGGTCCTTTGGCTGCCAAATGGTCCGGGGCTGAAGTGGTTAAAGTGGTTGTAAGGGATCATTTTTTTTAAATAACAAACATGTTATACTTACCTGCTCTGTGCAATAATATTGCACAGAGCAGCCCCATGCATCTTCTGGGGTTCCCCGCTGGCACTCTCGGCTCCTCCTCTTCTTTGTGTGACACTTTCTATGGGGACACACATGCGGGCTGTGTGCGTCTACAGACATACACAGCAAAGGCTCAGCCCTGTCCCCTACTTCCTCTTCCCGGGGTTTGCTGGAAAGCAGCAGGAGCCAATGGTTTACATTGCTGTCTCTGTGCCTGTGAGGGTGGCGAGACTGAACCAGCGCTGCTACATACAGGCACAACGATGGGTCAATACTGGACTTAGGTAAGTATTAGGGAGGAGAAGAGAGGGCGATACATCTACTGGGACATTTTTTATCTTAACCTCTTCCTGTCAACATGGCACATATATGCGACCTCTCGGCAGGTGGGCTTTAACGCCAAGAGGTCGTATATATGCAGTCTTATGTAAACGCTTTTCTGTCCTGATACCGCGTGCCCAGCACCTGCATCGGCAGGGGCCAGAAAGCTCCTGATGCATACTTGCGATCGGGCGCTTTCTGATCATGTGACCGCCGTGGCAACCATATGACCTGAATGCCCGCCTCCAGAAAGGTGTTATTGCAGGGAAGGTAAAACATGAGTTGCCTTTACAACCGTTACGCTGCATATGTTGTCTTTATAAGCACTATAAATGAGATGCATCTAATTATACTGCATAAGAAAGCATCGCCATCATTTCTATTACCATTCTTTATCAATCAGTCCATGTGATCCATTTGTGCATTAAACAGGAACTACTAATGAATATTTAAAATGTCTGAAAAATTCCTTGTAACCTTTAAGACTTAATGCTGCATTCTAAGTAATGACGGAAAGCTCTGTGTATGACGTATTTCTATGCAATCTAGATATACAGTACATTGGAATGGGTTAAATACAGAATATTTTAAAGCCATGTTATTTGGAAAGAGAGGTTAAAGTACATACAAACAAAAAGAGACGAGTAAATATGGGTTGATAACGCTAAAGGTGGAGCTGGCTTTAGAACACTGGCTCCATGCAGTGCTCTCTTTGAATTACCCAGAATGCACTGTAAAGGAGTTAACAGAGCGTGACTTTATCAGAGCACAACCTCTGGTGACAGCTGCCTACCAAGGCCTGTCCTTAGGTGGAATAAACCCATTCAACTCGAAGTTCATTAGCAATGTTCTTCAGGTTTAGGAGTCTGTGAAGACAACCCCGCTTAATGACATACCCCGGGAGTCCATCCACAGCACTGTCTGCATTTTGACATTTTAAGGCTCTTAGCAGCGTCTGTAGTTGTTTTTCAAATGAAAATTCGGAAATGAAAATTATAACTACAAATGCCAACTGCCCGGCAACAAACGTATAACAGAGTAAATTAGGACATGAGCTAGAGTTTCTGAAATAGAAAATGCATTTTAAACTATAAGTTGTCTCTTTTTTTGGAAACCAGATTTTTTTTCGACAAAGAAAAGAGCATTGTGCAAGGGCTAACCCTTAAAGTGGTATTAAACTTAAAAAATAAAAACATCTAACAGGCAGGATTTTAATGACAGAAGAGACCCTATTCCTTCTCTCTGCCTGTCAGTGTTTGTGTACACACGAGCGGATTTTCCATTGGAAAAAACTTGGATGGTTTTTCCGACGGAATTCCGCTCAAGCTTGTCTTGCACACACACGGTCACACAAAAGTTCTATGAACTTTCGACCGTCAAGAACGCGGTGACGTACAACACTACAATGAGCCGAGAAAATTAAGTTCAATGCTTCCGAGCATGCGTCGAATTGTTTCCGAGCATGCGTAGGAATTTTGGGCGCCGGAATTTGTACAGACGATTGAAATTTCGGATCGGAACTTTTTCCGACCGAAAAATAGAGATCATGCTCTCAATCTTTTGCTGGCAGGAATTCCGCCAGCAAAAGTACGATGGAGCATACACACGGTCGGAATTTCCGACCAAAAGCTCACAGCGGACTTTTTCTGGAGGAATTCCCAATCGTGTGTACGGGGCATAAGCCACGCATGTGCATATGGCGCTGCTCTGTTCCACAACGAAGTAACTCCCATGTGCATGAGCAGGAGTGACATCACTCAATCTAAGAGTCAACACCCGAAAGGCGGACCAGGAGAAGATGGAAACGCACATGACTGACAGGAGTGCTGAAATGGCACTGCTAGATAGAACCAACTGGCAGGTAAGTCTGTTATAATTTGCTAATGCTGTGCATATGAATAAATTATGACTAGAAGCTCCTGGGGACCCATTTTCCCTTTTTTTGGGGGGAAAGTCTCATTTCACTTTAAACATGAATTTCATGTATGGTATCTTATGACATAGTTACATTGGTCCAGCTTGGATGGATGTAACTATGCATACGCCATACCTGTCTGATGCCCCGGGAAGCTGGGAATCACTGAAGTGGACACAAACACAACTATTTGCAAAGCAATCTCTGATTGGACAAGGTGGTGAGTGTGATGTCACCTCCCCGCCTTTCTACCCCGTTCAATCAGGCATTCATTTAGAAAGTGCACAGCATTCTCTGAATGGTGTAAATGCTGAGCAGCTGACCTTCTGTGATCAGAAGGCATCAGGCCAGTCGATGCTGAACCCGTAAGAAAGTGGAGATCACTGATGTAGTGGTGCCTACTTCTGTGATTTCCATTCTTCCAAGGGGATCAGCCGGGTATGGTACATACATAGTTACATTGGTCCACGCTGGACCAACGTAACTATGTCAAAATATACCAAACCTGGAATTCGTCTTTAAAGCGGAGTTGCACCCATTTAAAAGTCAGCAACAAAACTTATTAATCAGAAACTCACCTGTCCCATGGTCCAGCGATGCGGGCGCAGGAAGCCTCGCTCCTCTACCCTCCTCTTCGCGGCGCTGGCATTCTAACTGTGGGTGCCTGGCCGTGGCTTCACAGTCGAACGTGCACTGTGCATGCTCAAGCTGCGCTGCACGCTGTGAATGGCCAGGCAATCTTCTAGGACCTGTGACATGTCCCAGAAGATTGCAGGGAGGAAGGGGGTAGAGGTGATCTTCCTTCCGGTGCTAGGGGAGGAAGTGGGAGCTGAGTGCCTGTAAAAACAGGGTACCAGCTCCCCCCAAAAAAATGACATGCCAAATGTGGCATGTCAGGGGGTCACCAGCACTTAAAGCGGAAGTTATATTTTTGGGCGAAACTCTGCTTTAAAGTGTTACTAAACCCAGGACTCTGCATTTACTATATCTGGTCTCCCACAGTACACAGAACATGAAATAGTTTTAGTAAATGTAGACTGCTAAATACCTTTTCTCATCAGCAGTTGGAGCAGTCTTGTGACTTCTATCAGTGTCTGGTTAAAGCTTGTAGGAGGACTTTTCATTCTCCCCCGATTGTCTTATGAGGCTGCAGGACCCCTGACCCTCTGTCTGGACAGTGCTGATTGGCCCTGTGCTAATCACATACATTCACTCAAGAAAAAAATTCTCTCTAGCAATACACACCAAATGAGCATGTGCAGAGTGCCCCCATGGCTCTGTTCTATCAGGAGATGGTTTGGGGACTGTGGAAGAAGGGAAGGATCAAACAGCCTTTTTACACAATGCAGAGTATTAACCCTTAGGTTCCACAGTGAATATAACAAGCATTTTTTACTGCATATACAGACTGGTTTTACTGTTGTGGGTTTAGTAACACTTTGAGGCTCATATCTGTGTTTTAGGTGCAATGCAAAAAATCCTGCTTGCTGCATCTTTAATATGCTTTAGGCAAATTCAAAATGCACATTATATATTCTATAGTAACATATGTAAAATGCACATAAAATGCAATGCAACGCACAGACGTGCACCTACCCTAACAATGCATGAGAATTCAGGTTTGACAGATCTGATGTAAACTGGAAGTGGATAGGTTGCTGGTGATTACTGCTCTTCGCTCTTTGTACTGCTCTACTGAAAAAAGCCGGTATATGTTTATGTCGTGTTGGCATTTACTATCCGAGCAGGTGCTCAGTGATTGTGTAAATATCTGTACACTTGAATATCTTGCAGAGTGGCCAAATCAAACAGCATGTGACAGAGACTGTGCAGTGTGAAAAGCCTGGGACTTCTGTCACATGAAGGAAGGCAAAGTACAACACAAGTTTCATCATAACTCAGTGCTGTGTACTGAGCAACCGCTCCTGATGGACACACCGCTATGGTGAGCACCAACCAGAAGTGTATTACAGTATACTGTACTATGACAGATAATTTATACTAATAAGTCATGCATACATTTTCTTTATTTTATAATTAAAAAAAAAAAACTTCAAAGTATGTTTATAGTTTTAAAACCCCAGACCATGTAAATTCTAAGGTGGCAGTCATATTTGTTCATAAAATATAACATTTTTGATTCCTGCTACTTTGCCCATGCAGGACAAAGTGACAGAAACTCTTGAAAGACAACCCTGACTCACTTATACTCACCTTCCCCGCTGCTTTACTTCACTTTCAGGGCTTTGGCTCAGACCATGTGTAAGCTCCATGTCAACCAGATGATGTCAGAGCTTACACAGAGTTGCTGATTTGTCACAAGTTCCCTCACACCCGGTAGCAGTGAGTATTTTGTAAGGACTGCTATGAAGCAATGGAGTGGTGGGGCAGTGGGTCGAAGGTGAATATAAGTGGGTAGGGATGTGGACTTTTAAATAATTATTTAAAAAAAATGACAGACTCTTTATTATGTGGCAGCTGCACAAAATATCTTGTCACATGTTCACACAGAAGCAATAGGTATCTTGTGTTGGCAGCCACAGAGGTGGAGCGCAGTGATGGTGAATATGATTTGGTCAGGGAGTTAGCTTTAACTAGTTTGCCATGAATGGGCAAGGAGACTGTTTAATTTAAAAAGTATTTTTAAACTGAACGAGGGGAACCAAAAATTCTTCCAAGCAGTGGAGCTTCGCCTACACTGCAAGTATCGTCTAGGGCAGGGATCTCCAAACTACGGCCCGGGGGTCGGATGCAGTCCTTTGCTAGCCTTCATCTAGCCCTTGGGGCACTATTGCTCCCAATGACATGAGGCACTACTCCTCCCACTGACACCAACAATGGGGCACTATTTCTTCAATTACTACCAATGATGGGGCACTACTCCCCCCTCCTACTGACCACCAACACTGAGGCATTTCTTACCCCCACTGGCCAGAATCTGGCCTCCCTTAAAGTGTAAAGGTTACTCTGATGGGCTGGTGATAGGAATCCAGCCAGAATCCAGCCCCCGCTAAAATCTAAAGGACAGTAAACTGGCCCTTTGAAAAGTTTGGACACCCCTGGTCTAGAGGAAGTGAAAAAGCACTTTTACTTACCTGATCCCCCACCCCTGCAGGCTACCTCCAGGCTATAAGGCTATAAGACCAGCACCCACAGCCTCTTCTTACCTACACTCTTCTGAAAGTACTTCTCAGGACTCTCAGGTCTTCTGAAAGTACAAAGCATGGCCCATAGCCCTGCATCCAAATGCATGGCATTGTTTCTGATCAGCCTTTAAAAAACATTATACATGGTACCACCTGTCTCATGTACTTGACCTACTGGTTGCCTTGCTTGCCCAGTGCATTGTTTTTGAGTTTTGGCACTTTTTTCTGCCTTAAGAAGGGCTCAGGGCACATTACATCATATAGAACAATGACCAGGCTAGCTGGTTCACCTTGGAACATACACCAAGCAGTCACCATTTTTGTCAAGTCTGAAAGGAGTGCTTACACTGATAACACACCAGGCCAGATTGGGCAGGCTATAGGACCATATATACATATACACAGTACAGTCATTAGTTGATCCCTCTAGTGTCAGGTAAGCAATGAAATTGGGGCTTCTATAACAGGGTGTTTTTTTTATAATTCTTTGTACTGTTGAAATCTGATTTGTCTCCTTTGCCATCCAATTGTTCCTCCTGGCCACCTAAGTTAGCCATCATAGTGATAGGAACAAAACGTGAGGTTGGATGGGTCTTACAAACTATGAAGATGTAAGTTCCAGCTGCCCCAATTTTGTAGTCTATCTGTCACTGGAGTGGTCACCAAAAGGTATTTGAGCACTGTGAGATGTCAAAGTTTGTTCTGTACCCTTGAAATATGAATTGGTTTTCTTTTCAGTATAGCCAGTACATCAACGGAGCTATGTAAAGGATTTACTTATTAGCAGGTCCTTCCTTGTATTGTTTTTTTCTGTTATTTGATCACCTACTGTTTTTGTTTTATTTATAGTAAACTTTACGTTCATAACTACATAAATGTGGCTGTTGCAGTATTATTACAGTGTAGTGATAGTGCTGCAAACAATTAAGGAAGGCACAAAAAAAGCAACTATATAGAGGCAACCATATATCTCTACACCCCTTATGTCGGAGGAATGTGATATACTGTATATGATGTAAAGTAGCTATTAATTCATGGACATAACTTATGACAATCTTGTTTTATTTAAGTTCTAGTTGTCATTGTACTGCTGCAGGGTAATATTTGGCACACACTACTATTTATCCTTACTGTGTGTAGGCCATGCCTTGATCCGGCTGATATATTATGAGGCGTCCTGTAGTGCACACAAACACAACGTATCACCAAGGCAGCAGGTAAACACAGGAACAAAAGACAGAAAGAGGCTTTCTTATAGAGAGCTGTCATCTTCCTTACAAGCAGTTTCTGCTGACCTCTGCACCGTACCTGGATTTTAGAGGACATAAAATATTCCTGTCCTTCAAATCTGGACCATAAAACTACTGCTTAATAAAGGGGCAAATTACAATGTTGTTCATATAAAGATTATTTTAATTAGATTCTCAAATAAAAAGATGAATAAGATAACGAGAGACCTAACCTTTTCTAACCTAAGGCAAGCTAAATTCCTTAGAGACACACCATCTGTATAGGGCCCCAGACTGGAGTGAGATACGGCAACCCTAAATTGAAAGGTCCTTTGTAAAACATAAGCACACAAGCTGAACGTTGTTCTGACTCCAGTCCACTTTAATTTTGCAAGGTTTTCACCATATAATTCCCCAACAATAAACTCAACTTTCCTTTAGGATACGATTGGTTGCTTTGTACTGTTGGCATCTCTGTACAGATGACGTGAGTAATGCCATGTACACACGATCGGGAAATGCCGCCAGCAACACTCTGATGAGAGCTTTTTGTCGGAAAATGCGACCATGTGTATGCTCCATCGCTCTTTTGCTGGTGGAATTCCAGCCAGCAAAAGATTGAGAGCAGGTTCTCTATTTTTTGGTCTGGAAAAGTTCCTATCCGAAAATGCGATTGTCTGTATGCAATTCTGAAGCGCAAAAAATCACGCATGCTCGGAAACAACTCGACGCATGCTCGGAAGCATTGAAATTCATGTTCTCGGCTCGTCGTAGTGTTGTACGTCACCACGTTCTTAACAGTCGAAAGTTTAGAGAACTTTTGTGTGACCGTGTGTATGCAAGACAAGCTTGAGCGGAGTTCCGTCGGAAAAAACATCCAAGACTCTTCAGGGTCTTGATTTATCGGATTTGATTTGCTATACAGTGCATTTCACACCTTGGCCTGCAATTTTATGGACCATCCATAAAATGCAGGCTGTGCTGTATGCAGCCCACAATGATGGCTTAGGAAGTTCAGTAAACTCCATGACTGCATTCAAGCCTATGGGAACAATGGGGAATGCTGCAGCTTAGGAGTTAATTTAAGGTAAGTCAGCAGCTACTCAGTGTGTGTGTGTGTGTGTGTGTGTGTGTGTGTGTGTGTGTGTGTGTGTGTGTGTGTGTGTGTGTGTGTGTGTGTATAATTTACCCTACGTGGTGGCTAAGTGATAATTTAGATAAAAGTACAATTGTCTTTTAGCCCCTGTTCATACCGTTACAACTTGTCATGCAAATTAACAGGTCAAAATTGCATGACAAGTCACACCCTATTGTCGGCAATGGAACTGTTCAAATCGCTGCAACTCTGACTTTGCAGTGCCGCACCTATTTAAAAAAAGGTTCCTGCACAATTTTTTGCAATTTCAGGTATGACTTGCATGAAGTCACACAGATGTCAGGCAAGTCACACCTGAAATCGCACTGACCAGCAGATTTGAAATCGTGCTTCTTCAAGCGTAGTAGCACAATTAACAAGTCGTATTCAGTATGAACGGGGGCTTACAGACATGTTACTGTCAATTACAAATTCAGCTGGACATTTCTTGATGAGGACCAGCAGTGAAGACTATACATCTAATACCAAGTGATTTATTATAATTTTGCTGTGGGCTCCACGTGGGATTTAGCTCATGAAAAGTGCACAGTAAGCAGAATCGAAGAAAAACAAATCTGTCAAAATCAGGGGCTCTCGTTCCAAGGAAACCTGTACAGAGAGGCATCTCTGACCTCCTTCTGAAAATTTGAGTTGCCTGGCTGTTTCTGGCATAGGTATTTTTAAGGTCACGGACTTGTATAATTGTGAAACTACCAAATTCCGAGAAAAATCAACTCCTGAAATGCTTACTTCTTCCAGAGCAGGCAACTAGCATTTCCAGAAGGAGAGGTCAGCGGTTCACACATATGCACTGCGGGAACCAGGGCGATTCCAGTGCGAGTTCCCGCATCGCATGTCACCCACAGACAGTTCACACTGTCTTCTGCGAACTGCTGCGGGTGTCAATAGAAAATTAATTACACCCCCCAGATTGGTTCGCAGATCGCAGTGCGAACTGTCAAATGGTACAGATATCGGATTGCATGGGTGTGAACGCCCATGCGATCCAATTCCATAGAATGCATTGAGATAAAAACCTTCTGCATTTACAACTCCTTTAACCCCTTCCCGACCAGCCGCCGCAGTTACACTGCAGCAGGTTGGCACAGCTGTGCGAGCCATTGTAGCTGTACGTCGGCTCTTTAAGATGCTGAAGCAGGCGCGCACACAGCAGGCGTCCCCAGAGCTGATGCACGTGCCCGGCGGGCGCGATGACTGCCGGGCACCGGCGATCGCTTGTGACCGAGCGAGAACCGGGATCTGTTTGTGTAAACACACAAATCCTGGTTCTGTCAGGAGAGAAGAGAGAGATCGTGTTTTCCTACTAAGTAGGAACAACGATCTCGCTCCTCCTCTAGGCAGCCACATTCCCCCCACAGTTAGAAACACACCTAGGGAACACAGTTAACCCCTTGATCGCCCCCTAGTGTTAACCCCTTCCCTGCCAGTGACATTTATACAGTAATCAGTGGCTATTTTTAGCTCTGATCGCTGTATAAATGTCAATGGTCCCAAAAAAAAGTTGCAGTCCCGATAAAAATCACTGCCATTACTAGTAAAAATAATAATAATAAAAATGCCATAAATCTATCCCCTTTTTTTGTAGACACTATAACTTTTGCACAACCCAATCAATATACGCTTATTAATATATATAATTTTTTTTTACCAAAAATATGTAGAAGAATACATATTGGCCTAAACTGATGAAGAAATCGTTTTTTTTTTTTTTTGCATATTTATTATAGCAAAAAGTACAAAATATTGTTTTTTTTTTTTTTTTTTTTTTTTTTTTTTTTTTTTTTTATACTTTATTGTGTTTTTTTTTTTTTTTCAAAATTGTTGCTCTTTTTTTTTTATAGCGCAAAAAATAAAAACTGCAGGTGATCAAATACCACCAAAAAAAAAGCTCTATTTGTGGGAAAAAAAAGGACATACATTTTGTTTGGTTACAACGTCGCACGACCGCGTAATTGTCAGTTAAAGTGACGCAGTGCCGTATTGCAACAAAAATGTCCCGGTCAGGAAGAGGGCAAATCCTTCCAGGGCTGAAGTGGTTAAGCTTTGACAAAAAAAATGGAAGCCGATTCATTTCTCTGCAGATCTGCACCAGATTTTGCACGTTCCAGTTTTTGTAAATCAACCCCATTTTGTCATTTATAAACAGCATGTATATTCGGTATATTTATTTAGCAAGCCCCACAGTTCACCTTAGAGTGGTTCACAGAGCAGCATTCTGAAAGTGTGCTGAGAGCCCATAAGCGCTGGTAATCCTTACGAGAAGCCAGACTAAGCGGATTTGGTTTAGCCAGTGCCGGGAAGAGGGGATTTCTAGACCCACGTTCCCATCGCTCTATTACTCCCTAGAGTAAATCTGACAAGCAGAAATATGTGATTCAGGAAAATAAAAACACAGAAAAACAGCAAGGAAAAGGATTACTAAAAGAAACACAAAAAACTATCCATTGGATTGGACAAAGGAATAAATCCACGAAACTATGGAAAAGGTAGATTACCCGATGCCCTGTAGGCTACACACATTGGCGAGCACATACCAGGAATCTTTCACACCAGGGTTTTTTTTTGTCGTGACAGATGATAAAGTGACAGAATACATTTTCTACCTGTTTGACATCTTTGTTTTGTGCATAACAGGATGTACTGTCAATAAAAGGCTTTTGCTATGGGAGAACTACTCTTCTGTACAAACCTTCCCTTGTTCAGCAGCAGGAACTAACTGGCTGTATTGATTTTATTTGGCTGATGTTGGAGAGAGAGAGAAAAAAAAAAATCTCGCCTGCAGAATGACTACAATCTGTTGTCTATGCCTAAAGTAAAAGGTACCCAAAACCTCAACAGAAAACACAAAGGAATATTGGTTGGCTTGTCAAACACCTTCCGCTACTGTCATAGCATAAGATAAGCCAAGTCAATGATTTAACCACTTCAATACCGGGCCCATTCTGGCACTTTTCTCCTTCATGTAAAAATCATAATTTTTTTGCTAGAAAATTACTCATGGCGGTCATTGCAACTTTTTCTCTCAAACGGTATTTGCGCAATCATTTTTCAAACGCCTTTTTTTTTTATGAATTAAAAAATAACAAAACAGTAAAGTTAGCCCCGATTTTTTTATATAATATGAAAGATGATGTTACGCCGAGTAAATAGATACCTAACTAGTCACGCTTTAAAATTGCGCATAATCATGGAATGGCGCCAAACTTCGGTACTTAATAATCTCCATAGGCGACGCTTTAATTTTTTTTACAGGTTACCAGTTTAGAGTTACAGAGGATGTCTAGTGCTAGAATTGTTGCACGCGCTCTAATGCACGCGGCGATACCTCACATGTGTGGTTTAAGCGGCGTTTACATATGTGGGCGGGACTTACGTGTGCGTTCACTTCTGAGCACGAGCAACAAGGGACAGGGGCGTTTTAACATTTTTTTTTATACTTTAAAAAAAATAAAATAATTTGGATCACTTTTATTCCTATTACAAGGAATGTAAACATCCCTTGTAATAGGAATGTATGTGACAGGTCCTCTTTATGGAGAGATGTGGGGTCAATAAGACCCCACATCTCTCCTCCAGGCTGGAAAGCATGAGATCGGTAATAAAAATTCACCGATCTCAAGCTGACAGCCGCGATCGCGGCTTTGTTTACTTCCGGGTACCGGGCGTGAAATCATAACGTCGCGCCCGGGCCATCCGGCGGCGGGCGATTCTTTCTCCGGGCCCCCGATGGCACGGGAGAGCCTGGAGAAGCACCGGATGGCGTGGGAGGGGGGGACATCCCCTCCCGTTGCCTATAAGAATGATCAAGCGGCGGAACTGCCACTATGATCATTCTTATCGTGCACAGAATAGCCGGCAGGAAAGATTGATATCTGAATGGTGCCTGTAGCTATAGGCATCATTCAGATATCCCCACTATGACGTCCTTGGTATTGAAGTGGTTAATGCTCATAAAAGATATGACTATTGAAAACAAATTGTGTCCTAAAGACCTAAAAAGCACCCATAAAACCAAAATAGGCAATTATTTGCCTAGCCTATGGGGTAAAAGACTGATCCTAATTCAGTTTGCTAAGATTTTCTATCATGCTACTAAAATCTGTCCATTCAATAATATAGCACTTCAATATCCCTAAATGATAATTAACTTTTTTTCATACAGGCCTCATGGGCAAAGCACAGGTTCACCTTAAGGCCCCATTCACACCTGAGCGTTTTGTAGCTTGAAGCCTGAAGCTACAAAACGCTTGAGGGGAAAAAATCCATTATTCTCTATGGAGATGGTTCACATCTCCAGTCCAAGTCGCCTGAAGCTCAAACAAGTTCTGGACCCTTTTTTGTTGCTCGAATCGGGGCAGATGATTTGGGCGTTTTTTTTACCCAGGAAGCAGATGAAAAAAATCGAAAACATAGCAACAAATGATGAAACAGATGATCATTTTTCCTATTGGTTAAATTAAAAAAAAAACGCCAAAGCTCAAAAATGATGCATGGAAACACGCAAATACGCGTGACAAAACGCCTGAAAAATGCTCAGGTGCGAATGGGGTCATTAGGAGAAATATGGGCAAAGCTCTTTATTGCTGTGCCCTTCTTCATGTCCATGCACACATAGGCTGTTATCAGCAGTTTTTGGCTGGGGCGTTTTTTTTTAGCTGGAAAAAACCCCAGAACTAGTGGATTTTGAGAGGAATTTTTCAGCTGTAAAAACACTCTAATGCCGCGTACACACGAGCGGAATGTCCGACAGAAAAAGTCAGACGGAAGCTTTTCATCGTATATTCCGATCGCGTGTATGCCTCATCTGACTTTTTTTTTTTCGAAAATTCTGATGGACCTAGAAATGGAACATGTTCTAAATATTTCCGATGGAATCAATTCCTAATCGGGAAAACCGCTCGTCTGTATGCTGTGGACCAAAAAAGATGCATGCTCTGAAGCAAGTAAGAGACGGAAGCTATTGGCTACTGGCTATTGAACTTCCTTTTTCTAGTCCCGTCGTACGCGTTGTACGTCACCGCGTTCTTGATGGTCGAACTTTGGTGTGATGGTGTGTACGCAAGACAGTTTCAGCGGAATTCCGTCGGAACTCCATTGGAAAAACATTCAGAGTTTATTCCGATGAGAAAACCGGTCGTGTGTACAGGGCATTACTCTGATAAAAGCTTAAGAACGCCAAAAAAACGCTAAAAAACACAGCTATTCAGAATTTATCAGCGTTTTTGAGCCATGAGCTTTTGTGGAAATATCGTTTTGCTACAAAAAGCTAAAAAAAAACTCTACAGCTGAAAATCTCTGAAAAACACTACTGCAAAAACGCTGAAAAACTCACTCTACAGCTACGGCTTTCTACAGCTAATGCGACTGGGGTTTTATTACGTCCAGCGTGCATGAGGCCTTAAGTGCACAAACTGGGCTTGAAGCGCAATGGTGCACACCAAAAAGCAATACAAAAGTTTATAAATTGACAAACGACCCAATTCCTATCCACTCTCATCCCAGGCTGTGTAATAATAAAATAATGTTTCAATCGGGGACTAAATAAAGCACAAAAACACATTTTCACTAAATCCATTTGCCTTACACTGTTTACAAAGGGGAGGGCGCATCTCAATAAGCAGCTATTCTGCAGCTGTGTACATATGTATGAAGACACCACACCATAGTGGGTACAAGTTGAGCTTACTGCCTTCTGCTCATCCCAAACACAATACATACAGATAAAAGACAAAATAAGCTAATATGTCTTCATTTTAGTCTCCTCTGAGTCTGAATAGTCCCCCTGGCCTTGTTACACTAGTTAGCAGCTGCCCATAGCAGTGTGTTTCTAGTCAATGGCTCGCGGGTCATACAGTTATATGGGATAAACAGATATGCAGAAGGAAAGGATGGAGAGAGTGTGGTGCAGCTGGACCGGATCTTTTAGATCAATAGGGCTTCATTTCCTTCTGTCTTTGGAAAGGTCTCTGGGGATTCTGGCATCCGAGCAGCTGCCCACATACAGCCGATTAATGCAAGAAGTGTCAGGCATACACATAGATTATCAGGCTGACTGACCCTCAATAATTCTTTTACAATCCCTTAGATTTATATTTAAAAAATATTTAAAAATGTACTGGTATGTAAACAGATTTGCACAAAGAACTGCAAACAAGAAGGCCTCATATTGACCACCACTGGAATTCATCAGCAAATAATCATTTACAATGTGGCATAGGAATCCATATAGGCCTCTAAGCTCATAGTTTTACTGCTGGTCTGTATAATTATATATATATATATATATATATATATATATATATATATATATATATATATATATATATATATATAGGGGGTCCCCTAGTTACAAATGTTCGACTTACAAACAACTCCTACTTACAAACGGAGGGAGACAACAGGAAGTGAGAGGAAATCTACCCCTAGGAAGGGAAATTCACTCCTGTAAAGCCCCATACACACGGTCGGATTTTCCGATGGATTCTGTCCTATCAGACAATGTTGTCGGAAATTCCGACCATGTGTAGGCACCATCGGACAGTTTCCATCGGATTGTCCGACGAACAAAGTCCTATCTCCTGCTGGATAGATTTTTTGACAACAAAGTCCGATCACACCAAATCCGATCGTGTGTAGCGAATTCCGACGGACAAAGTGCTACGCATGCTCAGATCACATTACAAGACCAAAGCTATTGGCTACTAGCCTCTACGTAGTCCCATCGTAGGCAACAAACGTCACCACATTCAGAATGATCGGATTTTCCGACAACATTGTCCGACCGTGTGTATGCAAAACCAACATCGGACAAAGTACGACGGACATGATCCGACGGACCTGGTCCTCGGATAATCCGCGTGTGTGTATGGGGCTTAAGAGTTATTATGGGAAAAAGGTACCTCCACTGATTTATCAAGGCTTGTTTCCACAACAACCCAAAATGTTCAAAAATCCAATTGTCATTGGGACAGGAAGTGAGGTGAAATTTTATGAACAGGGGCACAGACAGCAAAACAAACATTACAGGGGTGATAACCCCTACCTATGCTATCCAAAAAGCTTAAAAATAGTTTTTCTGACTGGAACTACACTAAAAAAATGTAGCTGTTCCGACTTACAAACAGATTCAACTTAAGAAAAAACCTACAGACCCTATCATGTTTGTAACCCGGAGACCCCCTGTATGTATATATATATATATATGTATATATATATATATATATATATATATATATATGCACATCACATTTTAACCTTATATATATATATATATATATATATGCACATCACATTTTAACCTTATATATATATATATTTACATTATGTATATTTAGTTACATATATATTATTATATATGTGCACATCACATTTTAGCCTTCCCATATTTAATGCAGCAAATTGTAACATTGATCCTGGAAACAGCATGAGAACGGTTTGTTACAGTGGTCATAAAAGAGATGATAATGGTGGTTGTGAACATTGTGGCCTTTTAATTGTTGCCAGATGCATATTGGTCTTTGTCGGGAGCCATTCTTATTCAATACACAGAGACATTACGCTAGGATTATATCGTAGATATGTGTTTTCTATGTCATAGTCTACACTGGAAATGGTGATAATGTTGACAGATGCACTGATATGTGGTGGTAAACCAATACATTTTTAGCACTGGAGAAGCTTTTCCATGCAGTTTATCATAAAAGCCTGCAGTATAGTTAATGAGCCATTAGCATGTTTCACTTTTACTAAGCAGAAAGCATCCCAAAAATATGAGGCAACAGCAGTCCTAGAGAACACACAGCTATTGTATGAGAGTCATGCATTTTGGCAGGATCGGATGACAATCATTCTGTCTGAGGACACTGGAGAAGACAAGCTCCTGGTCCTACATCAGGGAATATTGTCTGCCAGATAGGACATTTTCAGCCAATAAACAATCTCCCCATCTCTTAAAGTGGAACTACACTTCATCTAAGCACCACAAACCAAAAACACTATTTAAAGCGGAGGTCCACACAAAAATGGAACTTCCGCTTTTCGGAACCCTCCCCCCCTCCAGTGTCACATTTGGCACCTTTCAGGGGGGGGGGGGGGTTCTGTATAATACTCCACTGCTAGGAGACACACGGGTCCCAGAGACAGCAGGGACCATTCGGATTGCGCAGCGCGACTCGCACATGTGCAGTAGGGAACCAGGAAGTGAAGCGGCAAGATTACCGAAGATGGCGGTGGCGGCTACCGAGGGACGGTTCGGCCTCGGGTGCCGACATCGCGGGAACCCTGGACAGGTGTCCTTATTTAAAAAGTCAGCAGCTGCAGTATTTGTAGCTGCTGACTCTTAAAAAAAAAAAAAATTTGGCGGACCTCCGCTTTAATTCATTTTTAATATACAAAGTAAATTCCCTCATCCATCCATCTCTCCATGCTTTATTTTGTTGAGAAATCACTTTGAAAAACACCTCCTAGCATTTCTGGCCTTGGCCATCTTGAATAAGGGTAGATGACTCATGTAGAATTTACATCCGGAAATCCTCCTGCCCTGAGCTCAGGCATGCAGGCAGGAGAGGGTGTGCTGAGAAAGCCCCTCCTCCCCTACTGAATGAAGACTCCTGGGATGTATGACATCATTTAGGCATGTAAACAGGAAGTAACTGAAAAAATGTAAAAAAAATGTTTAAAAGAAGCAAATATGATATACATTCCAATCTATTTACTAATGGAAGCAGCATAAGGAATAAAAATAGTCAATGTTGATTGAGAGAGTGAAGTTCCACTTAAAGTAAAGAGACAAACAGTATCATTACTGTCACATTAAAACACATGAGAATAAAAATGTACATATGTTTTTGAGTGATACTGGAAGCCAGATCGTCAGGCAATATTAATGCTCTGTAATATCTGTAATGTAATGTAAGAATTTAGTGGATAGTTTTAAGTTTAGATGGACATCGAGCGCACTAAAATATCTTGGAATTTATATTCCACCGACGTTAAAAGACATCTATGCTTTAAATTACCCCCCTTTAATTAAAGAAGTAACAGTATTACTGGAAAAATGGAGTAAAGCAAGACATTCCTGGTTTGGGAGAAGTAATATTTTAAAAATGAATATTATACCAAAGTTCCTGTATCTTTTCCAGGCCTTGCCTGTGTCTGTCCCTCTGGCCTTCTTTAACCGAGCTAGATGTGTCTTTACAAAATTTATTTGGGCAAGCAGACGCCCAAGGATAAACAGAAAACTGCTCACTTTATCGAAAACGGCAGGAGGAATAGCAGCGCCAGACCTATATAAATACTACCTAGCGTCCCAACTGGGTAGGATAATAGATTGGAACCGACATGAAGGGAGTAAACTGTGGATCAATATTGAGCAATATGTTAGTAAGATCCCACTTAATAGGGCAATATGGTGCTGCGCTGCTATCCCTCCTGCAGTAAAGACACACCCCTTGATAGGACCCACACTTTTGACGGGAGAAAAGTTTATCCAGAATTCTAAACCCTCTTCAATAAAATCCCCCCTGTTTCCCATTTTGGGGAACCCGGACTTTCCTCCGGGTCTTGAGCCAGGGGTCTTCAAAAAAATGATAGATAGAGGCATCTTCCAAGCATCGCATTTCTTTAATCTTAATAATTGGCCAACATTAGATTTATTAATGAATATGGGTGGTCAGTTTAAATTACCTTTTTGGCAAGCACGACAGATTAGACACTTCCTGGAATCCATAGGGCCCCAGGAAAGCTATAACCGACCAAGAACAAAATTTGAGAGATACTGTGAGGAGAAAGGGTCTTTCCCCCACGGAGTCTCTAAGTTATACGCAATGTTGACCGCCCCTCCAGAACACTTTAAGATGTTAAGCCTGGGAAAGTGGGAGAGAGATTTGGAACAAATTTTCACAATAGATCAACAACAGAATATAATATATCTAACCTTAAATTCCTCCAGATGTACTAAGATTCAGGAATTGAATTATAAAATTCTAACGCGATGGTATTATACACCCTCCCTAATGAACAAATTCTCCCAAACGACATCGGATAGGTGCTGGAGGGGCTGTCAAGAAAGAGGTACTATTGTACATATTTTTTGGACTTGCCCAATAATAAAAATTTTCTGGCAGGAAGTTCAGAGAATCATGCAACGATTCACGGATTATCGGATACCATGGGACCCGGCATTCTATCTCTTACAGTCCTCACAACATTTTTTTTTTTTTAGTTAAGTTAGGGAGTAGTTAATCTGGGAAGTCGGGGGAGGGGGAGGGAAAAATAAAATAAACAGGTCTATGGATTTAGAATATAGAAAGGCAGAGGCAGATATGCAACATGAAGATAATGCAATGCAATATGTAAAGGCTATGCCGTATCTTTTTATTTTATGTTTAAACAGTATATCTATGTAGTCCTGTAAAGAAATAAAGAATTTAAAAAAAAAATAAATATCTGTAATGCCCCATACACACGGTCGGATTTTCCTATCGGACCATGTTGTCGGAAATTCCGACCGTGTGTGGGCTCCATCGGACTTTTTCCGTCGGGATTTCCGACGGAAAAAGTTTGAGATCCTGCTCTCAAATTTTCCAACAACAAAGTCCTATCGGACTTTTTCCGATCGTGTGTAGCGAATTCCGACGGACAAAGTGCCACGCATGCTCAGATCACATTACAAGACCAAAGCTATTGGCTACTAGCCTCTACGTAGTCCCGTCGTACGCAATGAACGTCACCACGTTCAGAATGATCAGATTTTCCAACAACTTTGTCCGACCGTGTATATGCAACACCAGTGTCGGACAAAATCCGTCGGAAGAAATCCGACGGATTTTGTGGTCGGAATTTCCGACCGTGTGTATGGGGCATAAGGCACCCTATGCCTACAGTTAAATTTAGAGATAACAGTACAGACTGATGTTAAATATATCAGATTTTATCTGGGTCATTTAACCATGAAAAAGAGTGGAGCGTGTTTTCTCAGGCAGAGCCATCCTAGGAGCACCAGGTACACAGGCTTTCCATTGCCCTCCTGGCATTGAAAGTCCTCTTGTCTTGTTGCCACCATTATATGTCCTTGTGTACATTAGTGGAAGGACAGCCGCATTAGCAATCACATTCCTTTCTACAATCAATAGACTCTAGTGACTGGTGAGCTGTAACTAGACACTGCATGTGCTGCCAGATGTCACAGATTCCAGGCTGGCATGATGAGCCGTTCTCCATAGCAGTCTCCAGTTATGGCATGCTTACCAGTCTTCTGCATGCAACTAGATAACAGGATAGTTAACAGAGAAAAAATATATAGTCAACCCAAGGAAGAACTAGATATAAAAACGTGCAATCAGCTTGCAGAATACAGAAGTGGTGTTCAGACAATAAGGCCGGGCAGAAGTAAATATCAGCAGAGCCAAAACCAGCAATGTGCATTCATTACAGAAATACAACAAACCAGGTCAAGAGAGGAAAAGTAGATATTTTAATTTATACTGTATCAGTGGTCTCCAAACTGTGGCCCTTTTCTTGCCTTTATCCAGCCATTGGGACCATGTTCCTCTCACTGATACAAGACGATAGGGTACTATTCTTCCTACTGAAACCAATGATGGGGTACTGTTCCTTTCACTAGCACCAATGATTGGGCATTATTGCTCCCGGTGACACCAACGATGGGGCACTATTCCTACCGCTGAGACCAATGATGGGGCACTAGTCTTCCTGCTGACACCAATGATGGGGTACTATTTTTCCCACAACCAATGCTTAGGCACTATTCCTCCCACTGACACAAAGTCCGCCCCCCCCTAAAGTCTGAAGGACAGTAAACTGGCCCTTTGTTTAGAAACTTTGGAGACCCCTGGTTTATATCATAAGGCAGAAACCAGTTATGTTTCAGTTTAATGAGTTTCCCAAATTTGGTTAAAGTGATAATAAAGTCTTGTTTTTTTTTTGTTTAAAAATAACAAACATGTTATGTAATTATACTTACCTGTTCTGTGCATTGGTTTTGCACAGAGCAACCTCAATCCTCCTCTTCTCGGGTCCCGCGTCGGCGTGCTTGGCTCCTCCCTCCTACCGAGTGCCTCCACAACAAGCAGCTTTAGGTTGCTATGGGGGCACGCAAGCCGAGCCACTCTTCTGTGTGTCCATTCAGACACAGAGCAGCAGCTCGGCCCCACCCCCTCTCTCTCCTTATTGGCTCACTGACTTTAATTGACAGCAGTGGGAGCCAATGGCAGCCGCTGCTTTGTCTCAGCCAATCGGGAGGGAGGGTCCTGGACAGCCTATACGCTTGTGCAACATTGCTGGATCGAGATTGAGCTCAGGTAAGTATTAAGGCAGCTGTTGCACACAAAGTTTTTTTTTATCTTAATGCATAGAATGCATTAAGATAAAAAAAAAACTTTCTGCCTTTAGAAGCACTTTAACTATGTGCTATCTGCCACCTGGTCTGTTAAATGACGCTCCACCCAAACTGGTAAAACATTGCATCAACTGTACTTAGTAATTGCAGTTTTACTCTGATATTCATTTATAAATTATCACCCTTTTCTGTGGGTTAATGGCGTGTCATTTTTTCAGTCTCATTTCAAAGTGGCTGATTCTACTGTTTATATAGGGCTAGTGCCCAATGGAGCCAAAACAGAACCTACATACCAGTGGCGGCCAGTAATGCAGAGCGCAGGGGCACCGCCCCTCCCTATCCATGCATCCGGCACTCTAATCTACATGCAGGGCACCGGACGCATGGATTCCAATAGGGTTTTTTTTTTTTTTGGAAGCACATGATTAGAGCCTGAGGCTCTAATTGGCTTCAAAAAAGGGTGGGCTCTGAGCACTGCGCCCCCTGAGCCCACCCACTTGTGTGACAACAGCAAATTAATATAACCTATTGTCTTCCTCATTCTCTTCCCAGCCAATCAGGAAGCTCCAATTGGCCAGGGAGATTTAGGGGGGTTGTGTTAGTATGCTGCCCCCCCCCCCAAATATTAAGTCTTCCTTATTCTCCTCCCAGCCAATTAGGAAGCCCTGATTGGCCAGGGAGTTTTTCGGGTGGTGTTAGTATGCTGCCCCCCCTCCCCCAAATATTGAGAACCAGCCGCCACTGCTACAAACTACGATTAAGACCCTTTTCAAACTGGGGCGTTTTTTAGGCGTTTTTCAGGCGATTTAGCGTTACAAAAAGCGTCTGTAAAGCGCTTGAAAGAAGCCTCATCTGCAATCCCAATGTGAAAGCCTGAGTGCTTTCACACTGAGGCGCTGCGCTGGCAGGGAGTCAAAAAAAGTCCTGCAAGCAGCTTCTTTGCAGCGCTTTTGGAGCGGTAAATACACCGCTCCTGAAGCGCCCCTTCCCATTGAGATCAATGGGAAGCGCCTGCAAAACGCCTGAAAAACGCCTGAAAAGCGCCTTTGGCAGCAGCGATTTGTGGGCGCTTTTAACCCTTTATTTGGCCACTAGCAGGGGTTAAAAGCGCCCCACTAGCGCTCGAAAAACGCTGGTAAAGCGCTGCTAGTTTAAGCGGCGCTTTTCAAATGTATTTCGGGTGCTGGCAGTGTGAAAGGGCTCTTAAAGCACTTGGGCTTTCACATTGGGATTGCAGATGAGGCTTTTTTCAAGCGCTTTACAGGCGCTTTTTTTAACGCTAAAGCACCTGAAAAACGCCCCAGTGTGAAAGGAGTCTTAAAGTGTATGTAAACCCTAACAATTAACATGCCCTCCTTTGGTCTGCCAAACATACAATTCTAAGTTTTTTTACCCAACAGTGTGCCATGTGCCATGTTAACGGTGTGAAAAGGATGTGCATTACTGAAGTTAAACATTCATACTCGTAAAAATGCGTACCCAATTAAGAGAATGCAGGCATACACGAGTGCATTTTAAGGAATAGACGCTTTCCTATATTTATTAAAGTATTTTCAGCTAAACCTAGTGTCGCAGTCTGTTTGTATCTATCAAAAGCAAATACTGGTTAGGAATGAACCATTCAAACACACTTATTCAAATATGCAGATATCCTTGAAATTCCATATACTATCCCTTAAAATGATCTCTATATCTCTTGGCAATTTCCACACCAGGCAAATATGTTTGTACAAAACATTCTGGCAGGGTTTACAGGAGATGTCACTGTATAGCAATTGTTTAAATCATTTTGTTCTATTTACTCCTCATTAAGACTATAAACATCGTCTGCTTATATTCCAAACCAGAGGTAAGTGTCTATCTCTGTGCCATGCTGTACTTTGGACACGGTCCAATATTTTCTGACAGCTGAGAATTTCCCACTGAGGATTTATATCCCAGCAAGAGAACTGAGCCTGTACCCAAAAGAATAAGCGTTTGAAGTGTCATTTGAAGATAATAATGGCACATCTCTGCCTGGTAGTTTCTATAAGCATGTAAGCATGGATTACCCTTGGTCAACTACAACATTTTACATCTCAAGCAGTGAATTCACATTGACCAAACATTCACTGTCATTTTAAATCCACGCACCATAAAGATACTGTATACCTGCAGTGAATGTTTAGTGAATGTCACATTCAATGCTGCCAATCTAGTGTAATGTGTCAATGAGCTGAATATGATTTCTGGTTGGCTACTGGTAAACTCGATGGGTAATATTTGTTAAATTTTTATATATACAGTCGTTTTACACCCAAGCATTACTGAAATGAGTGCAAAGTTTAATACGTGCATACAGTGAGCATTCATGCTGTTAAAAGCTACTGGCAAGCAATATCGCCCCTTCATTTTTCCAGCTGACAGCTCTGCTGCATGTGACAGACACACAGAGCATTAAATAGTTGGGTGACATAACTGGTGAACAAGTAAAAAAAATAAATAAACCCCAGCTCAAGATTTAGATAGCATGTACGAAGATGAGATCTCTGCATCCTCCATGCAACCTGCCCTCATTTTTAATCAGCATCCACTTCAGCCCCAGACCAATTGGCAGCCAAAAGGACCAGGCCCCTTTTTGCGATTCGGCACTGCGTTGCTTTAACTGACAATTGTGCGGTCGTGCGACGTGGCTCCAAAACAAAATTGGCATCCTTTTTTTTCACACAAATAGAGCTTTCTTTTGGTGGTATTTGATCGCCCCTGCGGTTTTTATTTTTTGCGCTATAAACAAAAATAGAGCGACAATTTTGAAAACAATGCAATATTTTTTACTTTTTGCTATAATAAATATCCCCAAAAAATATATAAAAAAACTTTTTTTTTCCTCAATTTAGGCTGATACGTATTCTTCTACATATTTTTGGTAAAAAAAATCGCAATTAGCGATTATTGATTGGTTTGCGCAAAAGTTATAGCGTTTACAAAATAGGGGATAGTTTTATAGCATTTTTATTAATATTTTTTTTTTTACTAGTAATGGCGGCAATCAGCGATTTTTATTGTGACTGCAACATTATGGTGGACACATCGGACATTTTTGACACATTTTTGGGACCATTGTCATTATACAGCAATCAATGCTATTTAAATGCATTGATTCCTGTATAAATGACAGTTGTAGTGAAAGAGCTAACCACTAGGGGGAGGGGAGGGGTTATGGGCTGGGACGTGTGTTTTTTTACATTAGGGGGCGGGGCTGACGTCTGACGTCATTGATCGGCTTTCCCGATGAACGCGCGACCCACGGGCAGGCAATTAAAGGGCCACGTACAGGTACGTGATTTTGCCTGCCCGTGCCATTTTGCGCAGTATATCTGCGTTAGGCGGTCGGGAAGCGGGTATACAGGTTTTGAGGTGCAAATGCAGCGATAGAGATCCATTACATGTGGTCAAACCTTCAAGTTCATGGTCAGATTAATGCCGCGGACATTCCGACAACAAAACCTTTTTTTTTTTTTTTCTGACGGATGTTGGCTCAAACTCATCAACTCAACTCATCAACAAATGTTGTCGGAAATTCCAATCGGCAAGAACGCACTGACGTGCAACATGTATAACAAGCCGAGAAAAATGAAGTTTAATAGCCAGTGCGTCTCATGCTTGATTCCGAGCATGCATGGACTTGTGCGTCGGAATTGTGTACACACGATCCGAATTTCCGGCAACAAGTTTTGTTGTTGGAAAATTTGAGACCAGCTCTCAAATGTTTGTTGTCGGAAATTCTGATCGCGTGTACGCGGCATAAGAGAACTGCACAGAAATGGTAACAGTATGATATACTCTAAAAACTGGAAACATTGGCGTAATGTCAATTACACTTTAAATAAATAGATTGTGACTATTGTGGTTGGCTAATACCTACAAAGCCAGTGCATGATAAAGGGGGTTGCCTGATGATTTACAAAGCAGATTTATGTAAAATAGTGACAATTTTTGCACCCTATACAGTACATGCTATTGGACCGTGAGCATCCACTAACCCTCTTCTGAAGACCCTTGTTGCATATACTCAACTTGAGCATCAAAATACTCTATATAATGGTCTTACACCAAAAATAACAACAATGCTGAAAACTAATGACCCGAGATATTGTCATGTATTTTTCTGCATGTTTTAATGAAGGCAGCATTAGCAAGCCCACTGCTGCCAATGCTGTGTACCCTAATGTGCTGACTTAATGTGCCTTAAAGGTCTGCATATATATTTTTTTTCAATTCAACCAAAATATGTAATACAAATTTGATAATACAACACAACACATGTGCAATAATGGATGTCTTTTCAGGCACTACTCTTTGTAAATTGCGCCTTAGGGACAATTGTGAAATAAATATCAGAGTGTAAATGAGGTGATCAGGGAAGCTCTGTAGCATTGCCAGTGTGATTTAATGTTATCTAGTTCAATTATAAAATTCCTGATGAGTCAAGTACACGGCAAAACTATCTTAAAGTTCAATTACAAATAAAAACATTTAACAGGACATCTATGTCAGCCTTTCTCAACCTATTTACCCTAGAGGAAACCTTGAAATCATTTTCAGGTTTTGAGGAACCCCAGATGAAACCAATTTATCGGGGGTCAGTGGGAAAAAAATACACCTTACATTGGCAGTCAGTGGGAAGAATGCCCCCTTTAGAGCGGTGGTCAGAATGCCACCCTAAAGCCTCGTACATGCGATCGGATTGTTGGCCAACAAAGCGTCAGACTTTTGTCCGAAGGGCGTGTGCCAGGAACTTGCGTACAAACGGTACACAATTGTCGGCAAACAAACACGAACGTAGTGACGTGCTATGTGGAATTTCAGCTCTTGTGTGCCACCCTTTGAGCACCTTCTGCTAATGTCGTGTTTGGTGAGCATTGATTCCGAGCATGCGTGTTTGTACTTTGGACTTTTGTGTGACAGCCTTGTGTACACACGATACGAAAATCTGACAACAGACCGTTGTCTGCCAAAAATTTACTAGCCTGCCATCCAACATTTGTTGGCGGAAAGTTGGCCAACAATTGTCTGATGGAGCGTACTAACGGTTGGATTTTAAGCAAACAGTCTGTCATCACACAATTTCTGGCCAAAAAATCCAAATCGTGTGTACGAGGCTTTACAGACACCTAAAAAGATCACTGTGCTGTTGGCTTTGTCAAGTGGCGTTATCCCCAGAACTTTACAGCATCATAATGAGACGTCATTCAGCTACAGCTTAAGGAACTCGTAACAACATTTGGAGGAACCCTAGGGCTCCACAGAACCCTCATTAGAATAGTTGCTCTATGCTAACTTCAAAATTCAAATCAATTACTTTAAAAGAGAAGTATAACTTTACATAAAACTAAGCTTAACACATTCACCTCACCCACCCTACAAATTAAATATGTACAAAGAGCTCAGGCCCTTGCATCACCCTCTTCTAAACCCACAGTCTACAAGCTGGGCATAGCTTCAGCTGTTCTGTGAGCCAGGTGACCGATGGCACTGGTCCTGCTCTGTACTGCCATGGCCTGTGCTGGTTTGCAAAGATATGGCTTCTCAATCACACTCCATGACAAAGAGCAGTAAAGGCACACTTCATCCTGCCAGAGGTCATCAAAGGTCTAAAACACCATTCTACCCAGAGTAGGCTGCAGCATTTGGAAGAAGGTGAAGATCTGGTCTGAGGTCCCTGGTAGGTTAAGGTACAGTAATTGATACAGATGTTAAAGTGGTTGTAAAGGCTAAGGGTGTTTTCCCTTAACACATTCTATGAATGTGCCAACCAATGAGGGAAAAACTAAATTCTATACAAAAAATACTCACTTCATAAAAGCATAAATGTAAATTTAAAATAAAATGGCATCTTGTTATAAAACACGATAGAAAAAAGGTAATGGGGTCAAGCAGACAATTATATGTAATACAAGCGTGCAAAATTTACGTGTTTCACTACATTTTCTTCTTCGGGATTCATGCTTGAAGATGGCAGCCAAATAATGATTGCTAACGACAAACATGAATAATCCTACAGAGGGCCCCCGAATCGCCCAGAAGATAAGTATATAGCCTGCAGTGGCCCTAATGATAAGATTTATATGTCTGTCATTCCCAATTCTAATACCCTGTACAAGATAGGATTTTCCGACAATAAAATCCATGGGATTTTTTCCGAAGGATGTTGGCTGAAACTTGTCTTGCATACACTCGGTCACACAAAGTTGGTCGGAAATTTCCGAATGTCAAGAACGTGGTGATGTACAACACGTACGACAAGCCGAGAAAAGTTCAATAGCCAGTGCTGCTCTTCTGTTTGATTCTGTTTGATTCGGAGCATGCGTGGCACTTTGTGCGTCGGAATTGTCTACACACGAACCAGATCTCAAATTTTGTGCGACGGAAATTCTGATGGAAACTGTCCGATGGAGCCTACACACGGCCCGACAACAAGCTCCGATCACACATTTGCCGTCGGAAAGTCCGACCGTGTGTACGCGGCATAACAGTTTTGTTTCTGAAGTTACATTCTTTCAGGGAAAAGTGGATCCCTTGTATACACTGAGGGGGGGGGGGGGGGGGGAAGAGGTGGCTACCCAAAAGTATTGTATGGTTCACAAGGGCGTGCTCATGTTAGACTCATTTGCCATAGACCAAGTCTGCCTCACCGGTGTCATAGGTTAATGGCACACGCACTAATTTCCTGCATTTTTTTGTGCGGGTGGTTACGGCTGTGAAAACAGGTGTGGACCCGCAGTGGAAAGCAACCACAGAGATGTGAACACAGCCTAAAGTAGAACTAAAGGCAAAACTTTTTTATTTTATTTTGGGTATAGTAAGGTTTTTCTGACATGTTTTTCTGACATGTCCAATAGGGGACATTTTCATTCACCTTCTGTCCCATAGCCAAAACAGGGAGAGAGAAAAAAAATCCCTCCAAAGTGAAGGAATCCCAGGGTGTCACCAAAACTGTTGTCCCCATTAGAATATTTCCCCTTTATTACTGGTTTGTTGTCAACCCATAATTTGGGATTTTCTTTTGCTTGCACTTTCAATGATAATAGTAAACAGGAAAAATAGAGAGGGTGACTCTCCCGAACTGGGGCACAGACTCTATCTCTATCTCTATCCAAAACTAAATAAAAAATTTGCTTTTAGTTACACCTTAAAAATTAAACAATATATTTTTTTCACATTCCCTGATTTATGTTTGTCTTATATCCCCCCCCCGCCCCCTCCCAGACACTACAGCTCACAGTGTTAAGGTTTCAGGCTTTCAGCAACAGAGGCAGTGCAGCCAATACAGAGAGCAGTGGGTAAGAATAGGTGTCGACACATGCCACAGGAAGCTGCATTAGGTGGACTTTACTGGTGGGATCTATTAGGTATTTGTGGGACTTTGCAGGGGAACTAAGACTGTAGATGCACTTATAATTAAGTGCTGCAGTACATATTTTTTTTTTTTATAGGAAGCCAATGTCCTACTTTAAGTTTGATTTCCTTAAAAGCATAGTTATTTAATTTGAGCTTCATTTAATTTAACACACTTTGAGCTTTGTATAATTTCGTCATAGTAAAATGAAGCAGAAGGCTCTTGGGTGGGACTGCAGCCTCCACCCATTTATTTTGTTGGGGTATACAAACAGGTAAGGAGAGGTTAGGTTAATAGGGGATCCTCTGACCAATGACTGTCCAAGGGAAAGCCTAAACTATAGCCAGTGTCAGACCTGCTGATATTGGTCCCACTGGCATATCATTTATCAGATGCAACCCTGGACACCTAACAACCACATGGTACCTTGTTCTTGTTTTTCTCCTAGCCATGTTTTTCTATACCCAGTGTGTCATGAACATATACCGCAGCTTCCATGGTCCTTCCTCTGTTATAAATCTATTGGATCTTGGATCTCCCTGTACCTGTACCTATGCATACCATGTTATCCGAATGTTACCTGGTCATGTTTTTATTTTCAATAAAAAAACTTTGTGGAAAAAAAAAAAAAAAGGAGAGGTTAGGTTAGGTTAGTAGGTTATAGAATGTAGAATGTAGAATTACAGATTTGGGATTAGGTGCTCCCAGAACACCAGGTGACCAGAGGATTTAATTAGCAGGGTTTTGTGTTGTACTCAATCTTTTCTATAATAAAAAACAAAAATCCTTGGGGAAGTATGCTGTGTCCGGCGTATGTATTTCAATATTACATTTCAGGTTTGCAGGCATTGTCTAAAATTAGGTATTAATTTCCTACTTTGCATCTGCCTGATACTAAAGAGAACCCTAATGAAAACCCTAATGTTTAAGGAACAGATGCACGCCTGTTTCAAATTCCAAAAATATCAAAAATGGAAAGATTTTATTCAATTAGGGCTCTTGCATATGGGTGCCAAAAATAAAAAAAATTTAGGAGTTCAAGCTTTTTTTGTTTGTTTACTGACCTGAATGCAGACAATTGTTTTCAATGTCAGTAAACTGGTACCAGGAATGTCATTGAACTTCTGCCAAGTTTAGATCAGTAGGGAAAACAAATTCAAAATCTCCATTACTTGTCAGTATTTTATGCTCATAAAAACTGTCCTTCAGTCCTGGGAGCTAGAAAAATAATAATTAAAAAAAAGGGACAAGTACAAGATTAGTTTGGTTTCTATGTCTAAATATAATAAGCGCTGTCATTCAGATATTGTTGTGCACAGGGTCCCAATCCCTTAGAAGTTCTGACAACCAGTGCCCGTGCCTGCACTTATTCACACTATGTCTGAATGATGGTTCCTTTCATCTGTACTAAAGATGAATAAAGTCTGTTATTTATGTAGGAAAGTCCCCCCCCCAGCTGCTCAGGAAGCACAGAGCTGTGATCTTCAAGATTCAGCTTGTTGCTTTTCTGAATGGGGCCTTAGATTATAGGTGGTCCCATCAACACGTTTACAGGCTAACATTGTACAGCATGGCTGACCCCATCCAAAACTAGTCATCTAGAGGTTTCTAGCATGATCTGCTTCTGCTCATAGATATATAGAGTATTTCTACCCAACCCAGCCCGACACAAGTGGATTAGGTGATGACCACCTCATTTATGGGACTACCCTAACAAACGGTGCACAATGCCGTTTTCTCCGCTACCAACACACATCATGACCATAATGCCAAAAATCTGAAATACCCTAGCAAAACAATTTTAAAGTGGAACTAAAGGCAATTTTTTTAATTTTTGGCAATAGCCAAGGTTTTTATTCTGCAAGTAAAAAAAAAAATAAATACTTACCTGCCTTATACTTACCTGCCTGGTTGCAATCATTTGCAGAATGCAAATGAAGCTCTGTATGTGTGCAGCCCTGCTTACACTTCTGGCATAATGCTAGTGTTCGGGAATTAATGACACCCGCAAGTAAAATCAAAACAGTCAAAGACTGGCACCCAGAAGAAGCCAAGAAAAAAATGCCGTCACCAGCAATGGACCTCATGGGCCTTGGATCGTTGGAACTAAGGTAAATATTGCTGCCTTTACGTCTGATTTAATATACATGTATATATATATATATATATATACAGTGGTGTGAAAAAGTGTTTGCCCCCTTCCTCATTTCCTGTTCCTTTGCATGTTTGTCACACTTAAGTGTTTCGGAACATCAAACCAATTTAAACAATAGTCAAGGACAACACAAGTAAACACAAAATGAAATTTGTAAATGAAGGTGTTTATTATTAAAGGTGAAAAAAAATCCAAACCATCATGGCCCTGTGTGAAAAAGTGATTGCCCCCTAAACCTAATAACTGGTTGGGCCACCCTTAGCAGCAACAACTGCAACCAAGCGTTTGCGATAACGTGCAATGAGGCTTTTACAGCGTCCTGGAGGAATTTTGCCCACTCATCTTTGCAGAATTGTCCTAATTCAGTTACATTAGAGGGTTTTCGAGCATGAACGGCCTTTTTAAGGTCATACCACAACATCTCAATAGGATTCAGGTCAGGACTTTGGCTAGGCCACTCCAAAGTCTTCATTTTGTTTTTCTTCAGCCATTCGGTGGTGGACTTGCTGGTGCGTTTAGGATCATTGTCCTGCTGCAGAACCCAAGTTCGTTTCAGCTTGAGTACACGAACAGATGGTCGGACATTCTCCTTCAGGATCTCTTGGTAGACAGCAGAATTCATAGTTCCTTTTATCACGGCAAGTCTTCCAGGTCCTGAAGCAGCAAAACAGCCCCAGACCATCACACTACCACCACCATATTTTACTGTTGGTATAATGTTCTTTTTCTGAAATGCAGTGTTCCTTCTACGCCAGATATACTTGGACACACACCTTCCAAAGAGTTCCACTTTTGTCTCATCGGTCCACAGAATGTTGTCCCAAAAGTCTTGGGGATCATCCAGATGTGTTGTGGAGAAATTGAGACGAGCTTTGATGTTCTTTTTGCTCAGCAGTGGTTTTCTCCTTGGAACTCTGCCATGCAGGCCATTTTTGACCAGTCTTTTCCTGATGGTGGAGGCATGAACGCTGACCTTAACTGAGGCAAGTGAGGCCTGCAGTTCCTTGGACGTTGTTGTGGGGTCTTTTGTGACCTCTTGGATGAGTCGTCGCTGCACTCTTGGGGTAATTTTGGGCGGCCGGCCACTCCTGGGAAGGTTCACCACTGTTCCATGTCTTCGCCATTTGTGGATAATGGCTCTCACTGTGGTTCGCTGGATTCCCAAAGCTTTGGAAATGGCTTTATAACCCTTTCCAGACTGATAGATCTCAATTACTTTCTTTCTCAATTGTTCCTGAATTTCTTTGGGTCTCGGCATGATGTGTAGCTTTTAAGGATCTTCTGGTGGACCTTACTGTGTCAAGCAGCTCCTATTTAAGTGATGCCTTGATTGTGAACAGGTGTGGCAATAATCAGGCCTGGGTGTGGCTAGAGAAATTGAACTCAGGTGTGGACAACCACAGTTATAGTATGTTTTAACAAGGGGGGCAATCACTTTTTCACACAGGGCCATGATGGTTTGGATTTTTTTTCACCTTTAATAATAAACACCTTCATTTACAAATTGCATTTTGTGTTTACTTGTGTTGTCCTTGACTATTGTTTAAATTGGTTTGATGTTCCGAAACACTTAAGTGTGACAAACATGCAAAGGAACAGGAAATGAGGAAGGGGGCAAACACTTTTTCACACCACTGTATATATATATATATATATATATATATATATATATATGTTTATGAACACATATGAGTTCAGCGTTGGATAAATTATAGAGAGTTTAGAACTCAAATCTAGAAACATTTTGTAATGAGTCAGAAAGCATATTATTCAAATTAGCAGCAAAAGAAAATATATAAAGGTTAGGTACCAACTGCATTTTTTAAGCACATTACCTTTATGACTCCTGGGATTAGTCCAATTCTGCAAAGATTTGTTCAATAAACCAGTGCAAAGTGCAGTGATGGTACATAAAGTGCAGTTATCCATAGTAACTAATCAGATTTCAGTTTAATGAGGCAAGTGAAAGAGGATATCTGATGGATCCAATGGGTTATTGCATTTTGCTCTCAGTCTTATTGTATAAGGTTGATAATATTATTGGTTTCTAAATATACATACAGTAACTCACAAAAGTGAGTACACCCCTCACATTTTTGTAAATATTTTATTATATCTTTTCATGTGACAACACTGAAGAAATGACACTTTGCTACAATGTAAAGTAGTGAGTGTACAGCTTGTATAGCAGTGTATGTTTGCTGTCTCCTCAAAATAACTCAACATACAACTATTAATGTCTAAACTGCTGGCAACAAAAGTGAGTAATGTGAAAATGTCCAAATTGGGCCCAAAGTGTCAATATTTTGTGTGGCCACCTTTATTTTCCAGCACTGCTTTAACCCTCTTGGGCATGGAATTCACCAGAGCTTCACAGGTTGCCACTGGAGCCTCTTCCACTCCTCCATCACGGAGCTGGTGGATGTTAGGGACCTTGCACTCCTCCACCTTCCATTTGAGTATGTCCCACAGATGCTTAATAGGGTTTAGGTATGGAGACATTCTTGGCCAGTCCATTACCTTTACCCTCAGCTTCTTTAGCAAGGCAGTGGTCGTCTTGGAGGTGTGTTTGGGGTCGTTATCATGTTGGAATACTGCCCTGCGGCCCAGTCTCTGAAGGGAGGGGATCATGCACTGCTTCAATATGTCACAGTAAATGTTGGCTTTTATGGTTCCCTCAATGAACTGTAGCTCCCAAGTGCCGGCAGCACTCTTGCAGCCCCAGGCCATGACACTCCCACCACCATGCTTGACTGTAGGCAAGACACACTTGTCTTCGTACTCCTCACCTGGTTGCCGCCACACACACTTGACACCATCTGAACCAAATATGTTTATCTTGGTCTCATTAGACCACAGTACATGGTTCCAGTAATCCAGGTCCTTAGTCTGCTTGTCTTCAACAAACTGTCTGTGGGCTTTCTTGTGCATCATCTTTAGAAGAGGCTTCCTTCTAGGATGACAGCCATGCAGACCAATTTGATGCAGTGTGTGGCGTATGGTCTGAGCACTGACAGGCTGACCCCCCCACCGCTTCAACCTCTGCAGCAATGCTGGCAGCACACGTCTGTTTCCCGAAGACAACCTCTGGATATGACGCTGAGCAGGTGCACTCAACTTCTTTTGTCGACCATGGCAAGGCCTGTTCTGAGTGGAACCTGTCCTGTTAAACCACTGTATGGTCTTGGCCACCATGCTGCAGCTCAGTTTCAGGGTCTTGGCAATCTTTTTATAGCCTAGTTAATCTTAAAGTAGAGCAACAATTATTTTTTTTTTCAGATCCTCAGAGAGTTCTTTGCCATGAGGTGCCATGTTGAACTTCCAGTGACCAGTATGTGAGAGTGAAAGTGATAACACCAAATTTAACACACCGGCTCCCCATTCACACCTGAGACCTTGTAACACTAACAAGTCACATGACACTGAGGAGGGAAATGGCTAATTGGGCCCAATTTGGAAATTTTCACTTAGGGGTGTACTCATTTTTGTTGTCAGCGGTTTAGACATTAATGCAGGGGTAGGCAACCTTGGCCCTCCAGCTGTGGTGAAACTACAAGTCCCATGAGACATTGCAAGTCCCTGACAATCAGAGGCATGACATAGAGGCAGAGGCATAATGGAATTTGTAGTTTCACCACAGCTGGAGGGCCGAGGTTGCCTACCCCGGCATTAATGGCCGTGTGTTAAGTTATTTTGAGGGGATAGAAAATTTACACTGTTATACAACCTATACAATCACTACTTTACAATAAAGCAAAGTGTAATTTCTTCAGTGTTGTCACATGAAAAGATATAATAAAATATTTACAAAAATGTGAGGGGTGTACTCGCTTTTGTGAGATACTGTATATTGGTTCTTAAGCACATATTGGATGCTCCTTACTTTTAGCAGAAGTCATTGAAAGCCTATGCATGCATACTTTGTAAAAAAATACAGGGAAATTTGATTTCCTTTTGTGGCTACTGGGTCGTAACAGCCTAGGCTCCATTCAGTGTTGTTCAAGATATAGGCAAACCATCAGGTGACTGAACACTGGCAAGCTTTTTAGGATATGACCACCTGCAGTGCCTCCGCTATAACCCTACCCTACTCCATGAGTCCTCAGGTTTCTAGAAAGCAATGCAGAGTACACCAAGGAAAGTAAGGAAAGGGGGCCTTTTGCTGTACTGTACTGTACTCTAACAAATGCAATTTACAGGCAAAATCCCTTTTATCTTAATCGTACAGTACAGGGCACAGAAAACAAATTAATACACCATGAGATGTCCCTAAGCAAAGATCACAAAGGGTGGACATTAACCAGGCAAACAGAAGTGTGCCACCTGACCATAAAAAGCAAAAGGGGTCCAAAGACCCAAGTTCAGAGTGCCTCAATGAGAACCTTGTGGCATACAGCTGCATCCGCAGAATACTGGATGTATGAACAGAAGACAAGATGGCGGCCTTACACAGTTAAGCTATAGAGCTTTGGTGCTGAAATGCCATGAAAACTCCCATCAACCCAGTTTATTAGCACAATAGGGTTTTTTTTTGGTTAAGAGCAAAAGTTCTTGTGATCAAGTTCTTTATCCACTGTGCCATGGTAGATTTTGAAGTGGGGTTCCCCTTATGAGACCCAGAGGAAAAAAACAAAGAACCTCTTTTTTTGATGGAAGTAGTAGCTTTGAGGTATACTCTAATGACTCTGACTAAGTCCAGGCAATGTAGAGACAATTCCTTTGGATGCTAAGGAGCAGGGCATAAGGATAGCCGTACAATGCTCTCATTGGAGGTGGAACGCTGAAACCACCTTTGGAAGAAACAATGGTCTTGGGCATAAAACAACCTTGTCATTATAAAAAGTATGAGAAAAAGCTCTTTACAGGAAAGGGCCACTGGTTCAGAAACATGTCTGACAGGTGTGATAGCTACCAAAAAGACTACTTTTCCAGCAAGAACCTCCATGGGAATGACTCTGATGGATTCAAAGGGTGGTTTATACAAAGCAGATATAACTAAATAAAGGTCCCAAGGAAACACAGGGTGTTTATCGCTAAGATCTGATCAAGATCTGTTTGCAGGAAGTCCTGAATTCGAGGCAGTAATCTCTGGGACTGGATTGACTGTGTTCAAACCAGGCAAAATAACACTTCCAGGTACAATAATAGAGTTTCTTAGGAGTGACTTTTTTTTGCTTTTAGCAAGGTAGGAATCACAGACTTTAAGACCTGGGTTTTTTCGACAACCATGCTGTTTATAGTCAGAGACTGAGAAGCAGAATGGAATAAAGAACCTTGAGATAGCAGATCATGTCTGTTCGGAAGGGGCCAGGGGCTGTCTGCTAGAACTTTGAGTATGTCTGTGTACATGGTTCTTCTGCGCTACATTTTAACACTTTCTCTCTTGCTCTATTTTCTGGATCAGGCAAGGCAGAATTTGCACTGGAGGGAGGTCATACATTAGCCTGAATTGAGACCAGGGGATTATTAGGGTATCCATGGCCAAGGCTAGAGGTTCCCTGGTTTAGCAACCAACAGAGGTAGCGTGCTATTGAATCTGGAGGCTAGGATTTCCATATATGGAATCCTCTATCTTTGGCATATCAGATTGAACATATCTGGATAAAGAGAGTATTCCCCTTGGTCCAAGTGGTGGCATCTGAAAAATCTGCCTGCCAATGGTCCACTCCTGAGATGTGAAACACAAAAATCGCTGGACAGTGAGTTCCTGTCCACAATAAATTCTGGTTTACTTCCTTAAAAACAGCCAGGCTCCTCAAACTCCCTTAGTGGTTGATATATGCCATCATGGTGGCATTGCCTGAATGCACCAGGATTGGGTGTCTTTTCAGAAAGGGGGTCCAGTGCTGCAGGAACAATCTGACTGCTCTAAGCTCCAGGATGTTGATGGGGAGCTTGGTTTCCTCTCTAGACCATGTTCCTTGAACTGTCAAGGATTGGAACACTGTGGTAAAGACTTTCCAGTGGTAGGGAGAAAATAGCGTCTGCACTGTTAGGACTGGGGTGGTGATCCAACAAGATAAGTAAGTTCTTTCTTGGCTGGAGAGGATCACAGATAAGTTGATGAGAAATAGCCTGCTTTTTCCACACCAACAAAATGTTTCGCTGGAGAGTTCTTGAATTGGGTGAAAGCCACTGCCTCAAAGGAGGCGATCATTAGGCCTAGAATTCTCAAGGAGAATATTACTGCAGGATTATTGGGAATTGGCGCAAGTTGATAAATTGAGAAGAAGAGGCGTATCGATTCTAAACCCTGGACAAAGATGGCTGTATTAAGGCCATAATCTATCTGAGGAATTGTGACATAGACGCAGCAAATTCTGCTTTTGTCAGGTAGTCTGCATGTTGCATGCCTGAAATAGAGCTAGAATCGTATACAGACACTGGTGTTAGAGTTGGGTCCTGCTCAGGTGCAAGGGACGCATCGTCACTCTGCAGTTGAGTGCTGTGCAGGCCTTCGGCAGAGTGAATGTTCCCCCCTGCAAATCGGAATCAGTAGATCGACTTCTGTAAAGGCACAGTACCCATACATGGATCGAAATTCATTCAATCCCTGCTGAACTAGTCGAGTTTTGATCCATGTGTGGCTAGCTTTACTGTTAAGCTGCTGTCATTGCTGCTGAATTAAGTCCCTGTTCACACCTGTGCGGTTTGTCGCACTTTAGTCATTCTGTGGCAATGCACAATGGAAAGAATCCCATCAGTGTCTATGGGGCCCCTTCACACCTATGCAAAATGCTTTGAAAAAAGTGCAGGAGCTTCTTTTGGTGGATTTTTGACCCCAGAGACGTTAATGGGGATGTATAAAAATGCATTAAAATAAAGCATAAAAAACACATGAAAAATGTGAACCTAGCCTAAAGCTATATAAAAATGAGTATACAAAGGAATACGCAATGAAAAAAAAGACCTGAATATGCTATATGTGACTACTTCTATGTTCCCTTTTCAATGTCTGTTTGTATATGTTTCTTTTCACCTGTGTCCTTAAATGCCCTATTACAGGTTGTTGTACTGTTGTGCTTTCTCCAATGTACTATATATTTATTTGTAGACATTAAAAATGATCATGTCGCTAGTAAAAAGTACAGTATGTTCACAATGCTCTGATGATGTAACCCATTCAAAAGACATTGTATTAATGTAGTAGTTACTGCATGTTTTCAAGTTGTGAGATATCACCAGGAAACGTTAACCTATGATATCATACATTATGAATGTACAACACAACATGACACAGAATAAAAAGTATTTTAGCAATTTCTATGTAATTTTCTAAAGCAAACAACAGTAAAACATTTTTCTGACATTTCTATTGTACTGAAGAATGGAACTAACTTGAAAGTAAACCAGTGAAACGATACAATTTTTATTATTACTATTTATTTAAAGAATTTCTTTTAACTTAAAGCGGAACTCCAGGAAAACAGCTAAGTACAGTACACATATTAACCAATTTTTTGCAATACGGCACTGCCTCGCTTTAACTGACAATCATGCGCACATGCAGCGTTTTACACAAACAAAATGTATGTCCTTTATTTACCACAAATAGAGCTTTCTTTTGGTGGTATTTGATCACCTCTGCGGTTTTTATTTGTTGCGCTATAAACAAACAACGACAATTTTGAAAAAACATTTTTTTTTTACTTTTTGCTATAATAAATATCCAAAAAAAAATGAAAAAAAAGCAAATTTCTTCATCAGTTTAGGCCAATATGTATTCTTCTACATATTTTTGGTAAACAAAATCGTAATAAGCGTATATTGATTGGTTTGCACAAAATTTATGGCGTCTACATAATAGGGGATATATTTATGGCATTTTTATTATTAATTTTGTTTTTACTAGTAATTGCGATGATCAACGATTTTTAGCGGGATTGCAGCGGAGAGATAGGACACTTTTGACACTTTTTTGGGACCACTGACATTTATACAGCGATCAGAGCTAAAAATATCCACTGATTACTGTATAACTGGCAGGGAAGGGTTAACACTAGGGGCGATCAAGTGGTTAAGTATTCCCTAGAGAGGGGTTTCTAACTGTGGGGGCAGTGTACTGGATAGAGGAGGAGAGAGATCGCTGTTCCTGATCACTAGGAACAGCAAATCTCTCTCTACTCCCCTGACAGAATGGGGATCTATTTGTTTACATTGACAGATCCCCAATCTGGATCTCTGAGGAGTGACCGCAGGTCGCTGGCGGACAATGCGGCTGCCAGCCACAGGCATCGGCTTCAGCGTCACACCCCCTAAAGCTCTTAAAGCGGCCAACGTACACCTACGGCGATTTGCGCAGACGTGCCAACCTGCTGCAGTATAATGACAGTGGGTGGTCGGCCAGCGGTTAAATATATATAAGGGAGCTGTGTTCCCTGCTTAAGGATTTGTATTGCAGTCTATTCAGCCCTTAGATTTATATAGCTCCGCCACACACCACAGCTTTGTCTGGCAGGGCAGAATAATAGATTTTTCTTTGCTGCAGTAAAAGCAGTATGAAATGCAAAACCAAAAATGTAATATATTGCAGTATACCACTCATCAGATTTGGTCGCTGCATTATTTTATTTTTTTTAGGCTTTTTTTCCCCCTCCGTTTTCCCCTGGTGATCTGACCAGTAACACACCTTCTGTATTACAGTGCCCTCACTCTGGATGAAGGAGCACAGGGGCACCTTTGGACAGCAGAATTGTTAATCTGGGTGGAGGGGAGTGTTAAATGCACTAGCAGATTTAGATACAATAACAAGTTGAAGTTGAATGCCACATAGCACTTTATACATAGTTACAGCAACAGTTTTTTCTTTTTGGGATGAAGGTTTTAATAAAATAAAAGTTGAACATTGTAAGCACCTCTTTCAGCATGGTTTCCCATAACCCTCTGCTACATCTGCAGGACAGCTTGGTCTTTAGAAAAAACAACTGACTTACGGGCTAGATCCCCAGGGGAAAATAAAAGAAGAAAAGACAAAAAAGAAAACTAATGCAGACTTCTCTTCTAAGGGCCCCTTCCCACTGATCAGTTTTTGGTTCGCATTTGGTGTTTAAAAAGCGGAACAAAAAAACGCATGGAATTTTTATCCCTTTAAATTCGATGGAACTCCTCACACCAATGAGATGTAGGTGCGCTGCATGCTGCATTTTTGCTGCATGTTTAAAAAGCATGTCAACACCCCCTCTGAAATCAATGGAAAACACATAAAAAATGCAGTGTGTTTTTTGAGTCACATGTCCAAGTTTCACAGGTGTATGCTGAGGGACAGGAATCCAGAAACACAACAGAAGGCACCAAAAATGCAATATATGTTTTTGCAAAACTCAAGCTATGGTTTTAAGTGTACCACTGTGAAAGGGCTACATCGTTGATCTATGTGTTTTTTTTTTTTTTTTGCCGAAGAGCCATGGCCTTCAAGGTAGAAAACTACCTTTCTTCAAGTTTTAACTTACAATCATTAACAATAATGGACCATGCCAGATAGGAGACTCTGGTGCTCATTCTGGTGACCCATGGAGAGGCCTCTTCTGGTCCGGTTAGCAAGAGTGGTCCTCTAGAAGTCCTGTTATTGGCATGTAATGTTTGCCTAACTCTCAAGTCTGGTCATTATGTTATAAGACCTTCCCCCTCCCCAAAAAACATCCCTCACCTCACCCTTTATCCTTCCTCCATCTCCTCTTCTTTCTTCTTGCTCATTTGTCTCTACTCTTCTGTCTATGAAACCTTTCTCTTTGCTTCTGGTTATCCAATTGTAGCCCTAGACCTATGTTCTCCCTTGATGGCACACAGTCAATTTATTTGAGTGGCTGCATCAATACCTGATCTTATTTAAGATGCCTCCTACCTATGTCCATGCCAATTGTCTATAGTTGTATGCCATTTACGCTTCCAAAAGTTTGATTGTCAAGGCC
>CM053031.1:107006412-107068912 GCA_028564925.1 Lithobates sylvaticus | reverse complement strand
CATAACAGGGACACAGACAGCAAAACAAACGTTACAGGGGTCCTATACTATCCAAAAAACACTTGAATGCACCTATTATCCCAGAATTTTCTTTCATTTAGTCTTTCATTTAGCATTAAAAACACAGGACAATCTACTGATGCATTTCAGCTTAAAAAAAAATTAAAAAATAATAATAAACAAAAAAAAATGTAAATAAAAAACTAACACCATCCACTACCCTACTGACACCAATCTCTGCCCTACTGACAAAGTAAACTGCCCCACTGACACGTCCCCTACTCTAATGACTGACACTGTTCACTGTCCTGCTGCCACCAACATCTGCCCTACTAACACATCCACTGCTTTACTGACACCGTCCACTGCCCTACTGACACTGTCCACACACCCTCCCGTGCCCTACTGACACTGTCCACACACCCTCCAGTGCCCTACTGACACTGTCCACACACCCTCCAGTGCCCTACTGACACTGTCCACACACCCTCCACCGGGCCTCCAGTGCCCTACTGACACTGTCCACACACCCTCCAGTGCCCTACTGACACTGTCCCCACACGCTCCAGTACCCTACTGACACTGTCCCCAACCCTCCAGTGCCCTACTGACACTGTCCACACACCCTCCAGTGCCCTACTGACACTGTCCACACACCCTCCAGTGCCCTACTGACACTGTCCACACACCCTCCAGTGCCCTACTGACACTGTCCACACACCCTCCAGTGCCCTACTGACACTGTCCACACACCCTCCAGTGCCATACTGATACTGTCCACACACCCTCCAGTGCCCTACTGACACTGTCCACACACCCTCCAGTGCCATACTGACACTGTCCACACATCGTCCACTGCCCTACTGACAACTGTCCACTGCTCTACGGACTGAGACTGTGCACTTTTAAGATAAGCTAAGTTTATATTTTGCACAGTGAGATTTGTTTTATAATTTTTTTCTAGGTTTTCCTTACTATTTAGTTTGGCCTTGCTAGTTAATTTCTTCATGTTGTTTAGGTAGATATCCACCTCTCAAAGGTTGCCTACTCCTGCTCTATAGCATGTTTGGTCATGTATAGTCTCTGACCATCTCCTTTTGCATGTCTACAGTCTCTAACTATCTCTTGTAACATGTCCATTGTCTCAAACCATCTCCCCCTTGTATGTCTGCAGTTTCTGTAGCATTACATTCACTACATTTTATATTTGGTCTTTTGGAGATGTGAGTAGTCACACTTGATATCCCCTATATCAAGTAATTTGTTCACCACTGCCAATGCGGGGGCTCGCATGAATTAAATTAGGGCCACACTTTACAGAGGCAAAGTGGTTTCATATATACAGTACTTGCAAATATATGTCAAAATCACCTTTGTTTTATTAAATTCTATTTTCGCTTTGCTGTCTAGTTGGATTAAATGCAAGTGAATTTTTGATTTGTTCATTTACTATGAATTGCCACTCGGACGCTTCTCCTGGATGCAAAAGAAATTGAGTGGCTTCAATTTTTGGTTTAAAGCTCTGTCTACACACAAACATACACAATACATACATGTGCACGTATTACACAACAAATACATTTCCTTCCAGCTTCTGTATGCCAATGAACATTTTGCTAGGGGCTCAGATGCATTAGGTTCTGTAGATTTCCCTCTGGGTGGGGGGACAACTAAATACATTAAGAGAGTGGAGGCTATTCTACACACTAATCCCTGCATGATGCTAAATTCACTGGAACCAGGACGATGGTAAAAAAGGAGGGGAGGAAAGCTTTGGGCTGGGGTTTACAGAAAACTCATCATCCAGATTACACACACATTAGAGCAGAGAAGAATTTTACTGAGATGTTACAGGCAATACACAATATAACCTTCTTTCAAAAGTTCATGTACTGCACCAACATGTTTTACTGATGGAGGCATTTCATTAAAGTGGTAGTAAACTCTCTAAAAGATACCCTATTTAAACAACATTCTAATGTAAATATCGATTTTCAATCAAATGGGCACTAAGAGTATGCCCAAAAATCGTTTAATTCTGTTTATTTTCTTTTATATTCTAAAAGCTCATCATCGTTATTAGCCGTCGCCATAGGAACTGTGGTCTTCCGGGTTCTGTACTCTATTTTACTTCCGCCAACAGTAGATATTATTGCCCCTAATCCCGCGAATGCACTGTAATAGCGCTATCCAAGGTGTCCACGATCCTCTTCACATTGCAGAAGTACAATCAAGTCTCGCGTGATGTCGGGGCTGACGTCGACACTCGGAAATGACGCACCCCCGGCATAGACCCTGCATTTTTCCGGCAGGGTCTCTGCTTGCCGGAAAAATAGGAAATAAGACGCATGCAAGGGGTACCGTTATAGGTGAAAAATATACAGAATAGGCAAGCAGGTAAGGAGACTTTTAAATAGCGCAACTTGGTTTGAAACCTGCAATTGTAGATTTACATAAAAGTCGTCGGAATGGGTATACAACCACTACCACTTCAATACCAGGCATTTTCGCCCCTTACCGCCCAGGACAATTTTCAGCTCTGTCGCACTTTGAATAACAATTGCGTGGCCATGCTACAAACAGCATTTTTATCATTTTGTTCCCACAAATATAGCTTTATTTTGGTGGCATTTGATCACCTCTGCAGTTTTTATTTTTTGCTAAACAAACTAAAAAAGAACAACATTTTTGAAAAAAAAAAGTTTTGGTTAAAAAATTTTGTTTTCACCTTCACTGATGGGCACTGATATGTAGAATTGATGGGCACTGATATGCAGCACTGATGGGCACCAATAGGCGGCAATGATAGGCACTGACTGGCGGCACTGATGGGCACTGACAGGCGGCTGTGATGGGCACTGGCAGGCGGCACTGATTGGCAGCTAAGCGGTACTGATTGGCACTGACAGGTGGCACTGATGGGCAGCACTGATGTTGAGGTACTGACAGGTTTTACTGCTGGGCACTGAGATGGGCACTGACTGGCACTGGGGTGGGCACTGATTAGCACTGATTGGCACTTTGATGGGCACTGAGCTGTGTTTTTATGGGGCACTGACTGACAGCTTATGGGCACATTTTAAAAGGTGTTGTGGCACATCTGAGGGGGCTGTGCTGATAATCAATGTGCTGATTATCAGCACAGACCCCCCCTCTGACAGGGAGAGCCGCCGATTGGCTCTCCCTTTCAGCGCAAACCGGAAATGCCATTTACCGGCACTTCCTGGTTCACGCAATGTTCAGCTGTGATTGGTCACAGCTAATCATGTGGTAAGAAGCCTCTGACAGAGGACATGGAAAAACTGTACATCTATCGTGTACAGAAACCTTACAGAGTAACTACAGGCAATGTGTAAAAAAACAGTAAGACCACTTTCACACTGCTAGTGCGGCCACATCATTACTTCAATACCAATCTTGAATTACCCACCCACTGCTGAAGGGTGTTCAGGCTAGTAGCAACATAATGGTGAACCATATGCTCAAAGTCCCAAAATCATGAGTGTGCATTCCAATGATATCTGGTGTGGCGCACTGATATCTTTTAAGAAATGTAAGGCTATGTCACTTGTTCAATTTTACAGTAATGAAATAAAAAAATAAAAATCTAAGAAGCCGTAGTATTTCCATAACAGCTGTACTTGACCTAGTTAACAAGCAATGTATCACCATTTTCCTTATTTCTGTTGCACGACTAAAAACATGATGCTGTATTAATGACTGACATTTGGAAATGATAGATACTAATGCCAATGAAGGACAAGCTGGTATTTGTTTGAAGGAACAGAGCAAGGGTCTGTCACCATAACATTCACCAGAAAAACCACAAAGCAAATGGTGGGATATTTAATATTGTGGAGACATATTTCAGTATCCATATGTGGACAGGTGTGAGCAGAGATCCCTTTGGAGGACTAGCCTGGTGGTAAACAAATCAAGTCTCTATACTCCTATTGCAGACAGGAACGCTTCCACGTTTTCAGGGGTCATTTACACGTTCTACTTTAATACTAAAGTGAAACTCCAGGCAAATATAGTTGAATGCACAGTTTAACTGTATAAATGTTTATGATTTTATCTACACGATGTGTAATTCTGTTTAGTTAGCTTTTTTCCCTAGACAGCCAAGCAAGTGTCGCACATATTTCCTTTACAGCCTGCTCACTGGACAATGGATCGGCACTCTATCCAAGCATGTAGGTGACCCTGGATACAAAGTTGATCCAGAAAGTAGTAGTGTGATCAACCTCACAGAGTATGGCAGAGGTTTGTCAATCACAAGACTGACTGAAGAAAATTTCAAACAAATCAGTTGGCATGTAAAATAGATAGGTCCATATATATTTGGACGCAGGCACACTTTTTATACTTTTGATGCTGTATGCCATCAGAATAAAAGTAAAACGAAACAGTCCAAATGAATTTGAAGTGCAGACTTTCAGCTTTAATTCAAGGGGTTGGACATAAATATCAAGTACAAATTTTAGGAACTGCAATTTAATACAAAGTACTCCCATTTTCAGGGGCTCAAATGTAATTGGACAAATGAATATAAATCATAAATAAAATGTTCATTTTTAATTATTTGTTGAGAATCCTTTACTAGCAAACATTGCCAGAAGTCTGGCAACCAATGGACATTACCAAAGACTGTGTTTCCTCCTTTCTGATGCTTTGCCAGGCTCTAACTGCAGCTGTCTTCAGTTGTACTTTGTGGGTCTTTCTGCCTTTAGTTTTGCCTTCAGAAAGTGAAATGCATGCTCAATTGGGTTGTGATTAGGTGATTGACTAGATCATTGCAGAATATTCCACTTCTTTTCCTTCCTCCATCCAATCAACTTTGCTGCATTTGGCTGAATCTGGACTGATAGTATATCTCTAAACACTACAGAATTCATCCGGCTGCTTCTGTCTTCTGTCACATCATCAATAAACACCAATGACCCAGTGCCACTGGAAGCCATGCATGCCCATGCCATCACACTGCCTCCCCCATGTTTTACAGATGACGTTGTGTGCTTTGGATCATGAACTGTTCTAAGCCTTCTCCACACTTTTTTCTTCCCGTCATTATGGTACAGATTAATCTTAGTTTCATCCGTCCAAAGATTGCTTTTCCGGAACTGGCCTGGCTTTTTTTAGATGTTTTTTGGCAAAGTATAATCTGGCTTTTCTATTCTTCAGGCTTATGAATGGTTTGCACCTTGTGGTGAACCCTCTGTATTTGCTCTCATGAAGTCTTATCTTGATTGTAGACTTTGACAATGATACGCTCACCTCCTGGAGAGTGTCCATCACTTGTCTGGATGTTGTGAATGGGTTTTTCTTTACCATAGAGAGGATTCTGCGATCATCCACCACTGTTGTCTTCTGTGGACATCCATGCCTTTTTATGTTGCTGAGCTCACCAGTGCGCTCTTCCTTCCTCAGAATATACCAAACTGTTGATTTGGCCACTCTTATGCCCCATACACACGGTCGGATTTTCCGATGGATTCTGTCCTATCAGACAATGTTGTCGGAAATTCCGACCGTGTGTAGGCACCATCGGACAGTTTCCATCGGATTGTCCGACGGACAAAGTCCTATCTCCTGCTGGATAGATTTTTTGACAACAAAGTCCGATCACACCAAATCCGATCGTGTGTAGCGAATTCCGACAGACAAAGTGCTACGCATGCTCAGATCACATTACAAGACCAAAGCTATTGGCTACTAGCCTCTACGTAGGCAACAAACGTAGGCAACAAACGTCACCACGTTCAGAATGATCGGATTATCCAACAACTTTGTCCGACCGTGTGTACGCAAAACCAACATCGGACAAAGTACGACGGACATGATCCGACGGACCTGGTCCTCGGATAATCCGCGCGTGTGTATGGGGCTTTAATGTTGCTACTAGCTCTCTAAAGGATTCATTTATGAAAACTTACAATGGCCTGTTTAACTTGCATAGACAGCCTCTTTTGAACGCATGATGTAGGTTCACAGCAATAGATTCCAAATGCAATTACCACACTTAGAATCAACTCCAGACCTTTTACCTGCTTAATTGATGGGGAAATAACGAAGGAGTAGCCCACAGCTTGCCATGAAACAGCTTTTGATTCAATTGTACAATTAATTTTGGTCCCTTGAAAAGGAGGGGGGGGGGTGGCTATTCTTAAGAGCTGTAATTCCTTAACCCTTCCTCCGATTTGGATGTGCATACCCTCAAATAAAAACCTGAGAGTGTGCACGTTCAGCACATATCCATTATATAACCATAGCTTGAATATGTTTTGGTAAATACCTGAAAAAAAAAAAATTGTGCCTGTGTCCAAATATATATGGACCTAACTGTAGGTGTGTATGTATTTTTTCAAATGTGTATTTAGCCGTTCGCCTGGAGTTCCACTTTAATTGACAAGCCATGTCAGCATAACATCTACACAGACTAAGTACTTGTTCTGGAAGCAATTTGTCATTGTATTTGCTTAGTTACATCAATGGTTCATAACAAAAAGGATTGGACATAGGTTCTTCATATAAATGTAAAGTGCTACCATTCCAAAAAGACATGTACCAGAATTGCATAAAATTTGAATTTTAATGCTAGAACTCAAACATGAAGAAAACATATAAACTATGGAATTAAAACCTCCTATTCATAAAGAAAAAAACATTTATAAAGAAAAGGTCTCTGTGGGGTGGAGAGGTTTACTAGTGTCAGCCGAGCAGATGGAAAATATCTAATACTGGACTGCCTTTGGCGGATGACCTTTTGCTTCATGTTTGGGAAGGACATGTTTTTCCATACATCATTTTTATCGGTGGACATTTGTTTTGCCATAATCATTATTTGTGCTAAGTATCAAGAAACAGATCACTAAGCTACATGTGGTGAAGAAGTGGATTCATTCTATTAAATGCATTCTCTGTTTTTTTTGTTTTTTTCGTAAAGTGGAATAATTGCAAATTTGTAAAACATAAGCCAGTGTGACTAGTTGTTATATATTTAACCACTTCAATACCAGACACTTAGACACCTTCCCGCCCAGGCCAATTTTCAGCTTTCAGCGCTGTCGCAATTTGAATGACAATTGCGTGGTCATGCTACACTGCACCCAAACAAATTTTTTATCATTTTGTTCCAACAAATAGAGCTTTCTTTTGGTGGTATTTGATCACCTCTGCGATTTTTATTTTTTGCGCAACAAACAAAAAAAGACCGAACATTTTGCAAAAAAACAAGTTTTTCTTTGTCACCGTTATTTTTTTGTAAATAAGTGCGTTTTCTTCTTCAATGACGGGCACTGATATGGCTGCACTGATGGGCCCTGATAAGGCAGCACTGATGGGCACCGATGAGGTGGCACCAATGAGGTGGCACTGATGATGGGCACTGATAGGCGGCACTGATGGGCACTGATAGGTGGCACTGGTATGCGTCACTGATGGGCACTCAGGTGGCACTGATTGGCACTCATAGGCAGCACTGATGGGCACTCATAGGCGGCACTGACGGGTACTTATGGGTGGCACTGATGCATACATAAAGGTGGCACGGATAGGTGGCATAGATGGGCACTGATGGGCACTGATAGGTGGGCCTGGATGGGCACGGATAGGCACTGATCGGTGGCACTGATGGACGCTGATGGGTGGCACTGATGACACTGATGGGTGGCATTGCTGGGCATCCCTGTTTTCTAACATATATATGATGTGCCAATCAGTGCCCATTTGTGGGCACTGATTGGCATATTTTGGGCATTTTTTTTAGCATGTGGATGGCCATGGGGGATGTACCTGGCCATCCACATGCTGGGGGCTTCCCTAGTGGTCCTGGGGGCTTCCCTGGTGGTCTAGTGTGGGCATCTGAGGGGGGCTGCGCTGATAAGAAATCAGCGCATACCCCCCCTGTCAGGAGAGCCGCCGATCGGCTCTCCTCTATTCGCATCTGTCAGACGCGAGTGAGGAAAAGCTGATCAACGTCTCTTCCTGTGTACATCGTGATCAGCTGTGATTGGACACGGCTGATCACGTGGTAAAGAGCCTCCGTCAGAGGCTTTTTACCAAGATCGGTGTTTATCCACCGATCGCCGCGATGCGCGCCCCCACGGGCGCGCGGCGGCTGTTATCCTGAAGGACGTCATATGACGCCCAGTCAGGATAACGAAACCACTTCCCGGACGTCAATTTGCTATTGACCGGGCGGGAAGTGGTTAACATGCTAACTGGTCTCATATTCACTATGTGCACGTGTGTTCATTTTGTATATATAAATTAAGGTATTACATTGCCTTGAAAAAGTATTCACCCCCCTTGAAATGTTCCACATTTTGTCATGTTAAAAAAAACTTGAACATATTTTATTGGGATTTTATGTGATAGACCAACACAAAGTGACACATAATTGTGAAGTGGAAGGAAAATGATGAATGTTTTTTAAACTTTTTAAGAATAATCATCTGAAAAGTGTGACGTGCATTTGTATTTAGCCCCCTTTACTCTGATACCCCAATTACAAAATCTAGTGAAAACAATTGCCTTCAGACGTAACCTAATTAGTAGATAGAGTCCATCTGTGTGTAATTTAATCACAGTATAAATACAGCTGTTCTGTGAAGTCCTCAGAGGTTTATTAGAGAACCTAGTGAACAAACAGCATCACGAATGCCAAGGAACGCACCAGACAGGTCAGAGATAAAGTTGTGGAGAAGTTTAAAGCAAGGTTAGGTTATATAAAAAAAATCCCATGCTTTGAACATCTTACGGAGCACTGTTCAATCCATCATCAGAAAATGGAAAGAGTATGGCACAACTGCAAATGTACCAAGACATGGACGTCCACCTAAACTGACAGGCTGTGCAAGGAGAGCGAGGTGGGAGAATCTGTCCACAGGACAACTATTAGTCGTACACTCTACAAATCTGGCCTTTATGAAAGAGTGGCAAGAAGAAAGCCAATGTTGAAAGAAAGCTATAAGTCCCATTTTGCAGTTTGTGAGGAGCAGTGATGTAAGTAACTGAGTTAAAATAAACTGAGTTACTTAACGCAGTTACTTTAGAGGGTAACTAGTAATCTAACTGATTACTTTTCCCCTCATGGTAACTTAGTTCCCATTACTTTGGCTTAGTTACCCCAATTACATCTACCGCCACTAGATGGCAGTAGTGTAATTCCGGTGTCCTGCCGAAAAAGTTCCCCCGCCGGATAAGGACCCCCTGTACTGCGCAGGCGCAGGGCTTTCGCAGTACGAATGACTACGGAGCTTCCGAAAATTGCCGAACCTAAACAGCTCTGAGTGAACTCTACACCGCGCAGGTACAGTTAACATGTAATTGTACGAGGCGATGCCGCACGCTCCCGATGCTCGTGCTACTCTGCAAGGGGTGTCTATCGTGTAAGTAAGGGGCGGGTCTAGTATTACTGTAACCAAGGGGCGCATTTATTATTATTGTTATATATCAAGCTCTGCCCATTAATTTAACATTCGCCCTCTTCTGTAGCCATCCGCCCCTTACACGATATAATAATACTAGACCCGCCACTTGCTTACACGCTATAACAGATCTGCCCCTTGGTTAGAGTAATAATAGAGCAGCCCCTTGGTTACACGATATATAACAATAATAATAAATGCGCCCCTTGGTTACAGTAATACTAGACCCGCCCCTTAGTTACACGTATAGAATATTTAAAAAAAAAAGTCAGTTACTTTGCTGCGTAACTAATTACTTTTCCAATGTAGTAACTGTGTTACTAGCGCAATTACTTTTTGGGAGAAGTAATTTGTAACTTAACTAATTACTTTTTTAAAGTAAGATGACCAACACTGGTGAGGAGCCATGCGGGGGACACAGCAAACATGTGGAAGAAGGTGATCTGGTCAGAGGAGACAAAAATTTTACTTTTTGGTCTAAAAGCCATGTGTGGCGGAAAACTAACACTGAACATCACCCTGAACACACCATAACCCACCGTGAAACATGGTGGTGGCAGCATCATGTTGTGGGGATGCTTTTCTTCAGCAGGGACAGGAAAGCTGGTCAGAGTTGATGCAAAGATGGATGGAGCCAAATACAGGGCAAGAAGAAAACCTGTTAGAGTCTGCAAAAGACTTGAGACTGGGGCGGTGGTTCACCTTCCAGCAGGACAATGACCCTACACGAACAGCCAGAGCTACAATGGAATGGAATGGATCAAAGCATATTCATGTGTTAGAAGGGCTCAGTCAAAGTCCAGACCTAAATCCAATTGAGAATCTGTGGCAAGACTTGAAAATTGCTGTTCACAGACGCTCTCCATCCAATCTAACAGAGCTTGAGCTATTTTGCAAAGAAGAATGGGCAAAAATGTCACTCTCTAGATGTGCAAAGCTGGTAGAGACATACCTAAAAAGACTTGGAACTGTAACTGCAGCGCAAGGTGGTTCTACAAAAGTAGTGACTCAGGGGCGCTGAATACAAATGCACCCCACACTTTTCACATATCTATTTGTAAAAAATGTTGAAAACCATTTATCATTTTTCTTCCACTTCACAATTATGTGCCACTTTGTGTTGGTCTATCACAAAATACCCAATAAAATACATTTACCTTTTTGGTTGTAACATTTTTTAATTGAAACCATGCCAGTCCAAACTTCATTTTAGGGCTTGCCAACCCACTGTTTTTAAACCACTTCAATCCCTTAGGATATACCCATACGTCCTCGGGTTGAATTGTTATATATCGGGACGATGCCTGCACCTGCCTGGTATCAAAATTTTCAGCCAGCGATGGGCTTTCATGTAAAAGTGATCCGAGGGGCTATACCATTTACTCTAATCCATACCAATACACTGAGTTAATTTACCACTAAAGGGTCTTGTGTCTATTTCCTGATACTAATTCAGAGCTGAGTTAAAGGTATCCACACTAGATCCTAGAAGTGTGTGCAGTAGTTTTCACTCAAGGTGTTTAGAGGGGCTGAGGTTGTTCTTGGAGTTGAGGCGCAGAATAGAGAACCCAAATTACCAAGTATCTCCTTGGGGGATATCGCTACAGTAACATTACTGCCAGTTGCAGAGATGGAAGCTGAGGTGTGGGGATCTTTATATTTCTATGTTGTAGGGATCTTACCACTGGAATCCTCAACAGATATATAAAGCAAGGAATCACTGGCATCCATTCAAAACTGAAATATCTTGAATGGGGGACTGACCCGTTGCACTGGAAGTATGCCACATATATCTATTTAGATGAGAGCTCATTGTATTACTGCACAACAAGAGGCCTGAGGCTAAATGATGTCCCCTGGGGATTTCCATCTGTGGCCCTCACAACTATACACTTTTTAGATAATCCTTTCTTTTATAATGTTTTATAGTTAGAATCATGTGAGCCTTCCTAATAATATTCCCAAAATGAATCTGTATATATCATGGTTATCATCGGCTCCCAAAATATCAATTTTTTTTAACACTTATCATTATCCTAATACTAGGCCTGCTTGCATTAATAAATACATTTAATCATGTACTAATGTTTACAGAGCTGCGATAATTTGTGTTTTTTATATTTGTCTGGAGTTTGGCTTTACCCTAGACCCAATATTTATTTTTTAGGGGCCTTTTAACATGGAGCCCCTCTGCTCCATTCAGCAGGGGATCCATGAGCAGATCACCTGCTGAATCAGAGCTGAATGGGACAGATGCCAGTGTTTTGACATTTGTGCCTGTTCAGTGTCTGTGTCCACCCGTGGTGGCTCTATGGGCGGCTGAATGTAAATAGACGTATGTCTGTTTACATCAGCCTCCCCATAAACCCATATGGAGCTTTTGATTAATTCTGTCTGAAAAACCTCAGGGATCAGAAAAACCCATGTGAAAGGACCCTAACATAGGCATGCGCACAGGGTTGCCAAATGTGTTTGGTCACACCCTAATCACCCCATGTGCATTAGCATTATTGCTCTCTATGCCAGCAGGAATATGGGAAAGATCTCCCTCTTACCGGCTCTGCCATAAGAGAAGTGATTAGGCACTTCCCTTTCACTATGCCGGCAGGGAGATCAATGTGCCGGGTCCATATACATGTAGACACACACACACACGTTTGAGCTTTAGGGTGCATACTCTAATGCTATAGGTTGCGCACACCTATGGACCCCAACACCTAAAGTGGTTGTAAACCCTTACATATACCAACTGAAGGGACTAGCCTCAGGTGACACACAGATGAAAAAAATCCCCCTACATATGTTGTACATGTTTATCTGCACCCCTCTCTCCTCTACAGCCATTCAAAGTACAGAATTTCCCACTTTTCTCAGCAACAGGAGGCAAGTATTTGATGTCACACAATGCACAGCATAGAACAGGGAGCTGAGTGTAATCAGAGACCTGAGTGGGGAAATATGCACAGCTGAGACCGTCAATCAACTGCTTTGTGCTAGAGGTGGGAGGGGGCAGCTCCCGGGATTAAGTGGAGTTGGCATTTATGGTCAGAAGTGACTCATGCAGATAGCAAAGGAATGAGAGAACACGGAGAAATCATACTAGGTGCTTTGGGTTGAGGCAAATACACACTGTAGGTTGTAAACCTAAAAAAAAAACATAAACCAACCCTATCATACCATTGTATAAATTGTACCTGTATTGAGCATTTGAGCTTAGTTTCACATCTAGAAGTGCTCCAGTTCTTCAGAAATGACCCCTGCTCTGCTGCACAGACCAGGAAATCTAGTCAGATGGCCCTTCCCCTCTCTTGTGAGTGACAAATGGTGGTGAGGAGACACATGTATGAGCATCTGTTTCATACATGTGACTTACCTATAAAATCCTTTTTTTGGAACACAGTACAGGACACCTGATCAGGGTCCTAGCCTGGGTTATGCAGCTGCATTTGGGTGTTTGTCCCACTCCCAGGATGCCTCAGTTTTGTAACAAGCAATAAGGAGTGAATTATAAAAACAGAAGGGAGGGATCTGTGTCCTGTAATGTAGGATTTTAGGCAAGTAAAAAGTCCTATTTTCTTAATTATACATTAAAAGCCATAGGAGTTCAACAAATGGGGTGGGCAAAACAGCAAATAAACGATAACAGGCCCATATAGCAAACAGATCAAGAGAAGCAGCTTAAAGTACCTTATGACCAAAACTGTCATTGGATGAGATCTAAACATCGACTTCGTAAAACTTTTAAATGTGTGCAGGTGGCAACCCTACAAATTTGAGGAACAGATGCCCAGTGCTGAAAAGCCTATTAAACAGATCTGGTTAACTGTGCCTTTACGGGGAAGAGTAGAACCAAATCCCTCAGACTATAGGCTCAAATGATAAGTTGTTTAATCCACCTAGAAGTGCTACAGTGAGAAGCATGATGTCCTTTACTGGGACCTTCAGGAATGATTAAGTGTGAATCTGAAGGTCTAAAAGAAACTGTAGCTAAGAGAAATCTCCCTAGAATATTTTGAAGCAGGACAGAGGGAAGGAATAACAATGTCCTGGTTAAGGTGGAAGGGGAAAACCCCTTTGGGGAGAAAGGAGGTCTTAGGCCTCAAGACAATCTTATTCCCAATGTAACACTAGGATTGGCTATGTAACACTAGGAACAGGATAAAGCCACACAGACTCACCTCAAAGAGGTGATGGCAAGGACCGACAGAACCTGCTTGAGATCTCATGTCACTGGGGAGTGTACAATGGAAAAAATGTGATTGACACCCTGCACAAAGGCTTTCACTAGAGCAAGTTGTCTTATAAAATAATAGTTCAGGCTGATATTTGACTCTTGATTATGGTAATTAAGGCCAAATACAGATACAGAACAGATTGGATAAGAGACAGGATTCCTCAGAGTGTACCTCCTGGGATGGAATTTCCTAGCACCACACTCCACAAAGTATGGGTTCCTAGGTGTGATGGTAGAATTTGTAAGAAGACATTTTCCTAGCTTTTAACAGCGTAGGGATGAACAAATATGATATGCCGCCTCCCTTTGGACCTGGTCTTCAACAGCTAACCTGTTAAAGACAGTGACTGAGATATAGGATGGTGGACTGGCCCCTGTGACAGAAGATCTAGGTGATCCAGGAGGGCCCATAGGGAATCTGCCAGGTGTCTGAGTATGTTCAAATACCACATCCACCAGGGCCAGTTTGGTGCAATGAGGATCACCAGAATGCTCTCCATGTCGATCCTGCAGAGTAGCCGAAGGAGTTTTAGAGGGAGAAAGGTGCAAATCAGGTTGAACTAATCCCACAGAATCACCAAAGCATCTACTGCAAAGGCCTGAGGATCCCTAGTCCTGGTAATAAACCTGTCCAGTTTGTTGTTGAACCTGAAGGCCAGAAGGGCCACATATGGTATCCATCTACATCCACCTGCAACAGAGTGCTTGAAGCACCTTCAGGGTTAACCATTTTACGGAATCCAGACGATGGCAACTGCGGAAGTCTGCCTGCCAGTTTGCCTGGGATGTGTTTGGTGGTCGGGGCCAGAACATGGAGTTCTGCCAAAGCCAGAATCAGATCCGCTTTAATTGCTCTGCGTGACTACTGATGCATCCCTGATTGTTGCTGTAAGTCACTGCCATAGGATTATCTGACTGAATCCTAGTTGGGGTGACCTTAAAGCTGAGGAGGACCAACACTCAAGGGACAACAAAACTGAACTGATTTCCAGGATACTGATTGGAAGCTAACCTTCTTCTGACAATCAAGTCCCCTGCACCAGGAGGACATGCAGAACTCCTCCCCAGTACCTTCAGGGTCATCAGGAGAAATCATTTTCCCAGTTCCACCAGGTCAAACCAGGTTTTGCTGGTCAGGTGTATGGGGTGATCTAAAGAATGAGTCTGCTTGACCCACATTGTCAGAATGTTAGGTTGCAAAAGCCTGGAGTGAAACTAGGCATACAATACAGCCTTGAAGTTGGCTACTATTAGTGCCTCATCCCTCACACAAAAGCAAATGGTTGGGAGGCTCCACGGGTATAGAGTCAAAACGTGGAAGCCAAGAGACAATACTTTGTCAGGAGGAAAGAAGACCCTAGGCAGGATCATATCTTATGCTGGATTTTTGGATATTTAGGATGTACCAAAATCTCTGTGGGATCTGCACTGTCCGTTGGACATCAGCTAAAGCAGTCTGGACCAAATGTTCCTTTAGCAGAAAGTCATCCAGGTAACCCACAGCTGGGATGCCCTGAGAGCAAAATAAAGCTAGGACTCTACCACTTTAGTAAAAACCCAAGGTGCCACAAACAGGATGTGCCTATGAGTGTAAACTATCAAACATCAATAAACCTCTGAAAAAAAGGGGGGGGGGGTTTAGGGAAAAAAGGAGGGAAAAGAGGAGGAGGGATCAGAATAATGAGATGAAAATTGGAAGGAAAGAAGCAAGGCCAGAGAGGAAAAAGGGGGAAAAGAGAAGAAAAGGAGAAAATTTTCCCTCGAGCTGGTCATGTGCAGAGTATGAAGAGCGTAAAACCACCACGGAGTCCACACCTTAAGAAATTTGGCGTGGGAATCGTGGAGGATGCTGGTAATCTTTTCATTGTCCACCAGGATGCTCTTCACCTTTGCAAGCAAAACAGCAGACTTTCTCCAGGCCCTGGAAATGGTGTGCTTGGTGGCAATAAATAGGTAGGTGGCCAATTTCTGCTGGTAGGAAAAAAAGCCAGACCTCTATGTTTTAAACGATTAATAGCCTATGTACACTAAACCTGCCGATGGATCCTAAAATTGCACTTTTATGTATTTTTCCAGAAGGATTGTTATCTCAGATGTTCAAACTATTGATTATACGTTTGCTCTTTCTGGTCTGCAAATTAGTGGTCTAGAAATGGATCTAAATAAAAATTAGTTGATTTAAAAAAAAAATAAAAAAAAAAATCACATTACTATTCAGTGAATTTAGTTTTCAATGAGAAATGTATAAAATTAGCAAAATGTAACACATCTTAGATTGTTAAGGACAGAGGCGTAACTATAAACTTCAGGGCCCCAGTGCAAGAAACCACGAAGTCCCCCTGACCCGTAGTATGATGGGGGTAATTGTGAAAGGATGGGGGGCAGTGTGACGGGGCAGTATGACGGGGTATTTTGACAGAAGGGGGGCAGTGTGACCAAAGAAGGGTATCTGGAAAGTGTGACCGGAGGGGGGAGTGTGAAAGAAGAAAGGCACTGTGACAAGAAGGGGCAGTACGATTGGGGCAGTGTGACAGGAGGGGGCAGTATGACAGGGGGATATTGTGACAAGAGGGGGGAAGTGCGACAGGAAAAGGATACCTGAGAAGTATGACAGAAGGGGTGCAGTGTAATGAGGGAGCACTGTGAAAAGAGGTGGGCTGTGTAACAAGAGGGGGGCAGTATGACGGGGGTAGTGTGACAGAAGGGGGCAGTGTGACGAGGGGGCAGAATGATGGAGGGGCAGTGTTACAAGAGGGGGGCAGTATGACAGGAGGGTATTGTGCCAAGGGGGCAGTGTGACAGGGGACAGTGTGACAGGTGGGGGGCCAGTGTCACAGGTGGGGGGCAGTGTCACAGGTGATAGGTTGGGGGCCAGTGCCGGGCTTATCTTACATGAGAAGTCTAAATGCAAGAAGCAGCAGCCCTTCAGTGTATACAATGGAGAGGGGAGGGGCCTCTGACCCGAGCATGTATCGGCAAGAGTGTACAAGCAGAGCAACAAACTTGTGCACTGAATCTGGTGCCTGCTTGGGTCAGATGCCCCTCCCCTCTCCATTGAATACACTGACACTCAGGAAGTGAACTGTGCTGGCTAGAGGGACATCCCGCAGATATCACATAGCTGCCGATCGCCTCCTTCTGCCTCCCTCCCCTGTATAGTTAGATGCCAGCCAAAGGTACAGGGGGAGATGTGGGGTCTTGGGGCCCCCCCACACTGGCGGAATTCCAGGGCCCAGTCGCAAGTGTGACTGTTGAGACCCTGGTAATTCCGCAAAGGATGCACAGCATATAACACCACATGGGAAGACCCTTTCTATATTTACTAGTCATATACAGTGTATTTGTATGCTAATAACCTTTACATGTAAAAAAAACAAAAAAAAAAAAACTCTATGCTGGATGTGACATACTGTATTCCAAACTGGCCTATTCTGTAGGCTCTACATTATGTTTCATACTGCACATTGCTTTACTCTCAATCCCGTGCTGCTTATTATAATCACCATGTTGCAAATGAATACAGAATTGTCATATTAAAAGACAGGAAAGGCATTTATACCACTAGAACTTACAAATTCCAAGCTTATCAATGAACTGGAAAACTTTTATCACATTGGTACCTCCTTCCAAAAATTTTACTGGTTTGAATAATTTAGGAATTCTTATTAATAGTGTATTGATATTTTACAATATTTACTTAACAATTTTTTCAACATTAGGTGACAAATGGTGACAATCTGGACAGCATGTTATGCACAGCTAAGTGATCTTGCAAATTGTATTAACTGGTTTTACAGTATATAGAGTGCAGCATGGTTCTTACACTATGCTGCAGTGATTAGTACTGTTTGGCTTTTTATTGTGGGAGTTGAATTTCTTTTTATAGGCAATTAGTAGATTATTCAGCATACCTAAAACTGTTTTTATTTCTCCAAAATCATATTCATTTTTTTTTAATAGAACATACAGCATCTTACTTCAGTATTTGAGATGATTTACAGGAGTAAATTGAGCTACTGTATGCTGCTTTTATCAATTTCTTTACCAAAATTGAAAATTGGGGTGGGGGTAAGGGGGGTGGTAGAGACAGTTTCCCAAACTTGTTTCCACTATGAGAGTAAGGACTATCTCGGTTCCGCAAGCCCACAGCAGGCAACACCCTACTGCTCGCCTCTAGCGCACATCCCAAGCCCCTTGTTTGCAGTATTCCGTACGCACAATACTTGCGTTTACAAAGAAACTGCACAAGGGAGGAGGACTTCCGGGCACAAGCTGATTTGTTATGTGATCGCCTTCTACTCAGGGGCTATTCGCAGACCAATCTCAGGAAGGCCTTCAACTGAGCCTTGTCCCGTATGAGAACTTCGTTACTTTATTATCTTTCAAAATTAAAAAAAACTGGCACAGGGTTATTACCAAATACTCGGCCCATCACTACCAACACTGGAAAATCCTCTCTGACCACTGGCACTTACTGACAATCACATCCTGGGAAAACATGTCAGGACCACCCCTGAACTGGTCTTTCGAAGAGCCTGCTCCCTTAGAGACCACCTAACCAGTAGTCACTACACTACTACAGCACGATCACGGAAACCTCCAAATGTGGACAATGCCCACGTTGTCCTTGGGTACTCAAAGGCACTACATATAAACGACCTAACAGTCAAATATTTTCACCACGTACCCTGCCAATTGCGGCACAACAGGGGTCAAAGATTTAATGATTTGTAATTGCAATGCCTTCTACATGGGTAAAACCATTCGGGAGTTCCGCCAACAGATAGGCGATCATTTTTACTGCTTTACTAATGGTAACTTGACCACAATTGATTGCCATATTGGATTACACCATAAATTTGACCTGCATGTAGTGAAATTTCTAGTCTTGGAGGTGGCTCCTCAGAGTCCAAGAGGGGGTGATTGGGACAGGGCTATTTTACAGTGCAAGACTCTGTAGATTGAGCGGCTTAATTCCACAATTCCACCAGGCCTCATGAAAATGTTGTTATCATACAAACCATTCCTGTGAATCCTGGCGATTACCTCTGTGACTATACACACTACCCATTTTGGCACGTTCATGTAGAACCAGCTTCTGCCTAACCTTGTATGGTAACGCTGTCCATTATAATTGCATTAGAGATATTTCATAACATGCATAGATCTTTGTTTTTATGTTTATAATGATCCAATTGTAATTTCCATTTTATTGGCCATATTTTCAATGCTCATGGTTCTTGCAGTGATGTATACACGCTTCCTTTCCTGGGTTTACCCACAGGGAGAATGCAGGGCCAGTAATGCCTTGTTTTTCCAGGCGGATATGCGACTAAAGCCCCATACACACGGTCGGACTTTTTCATGGATTCTGTCCGATCGGACAATGTTGTTGAAAAATCAGACCGTGTGTATGCACCATCGGACAGTGTTCGTCGGTTTGTCCGACGGACAAAGTCTTATCTCCTGCTGGAAAGATTTGCCGTCAACCCGGTCCGATCACACCAAACCCGATCGTGTGTACGGTTGTCCGACCGGACAAAGTGCTACGCATGCTCAGATCACATTACAAGACCAAAGCTATTGGCTACTAGCCTCTACGTAGTCCCGTCGTAGGCAACAAACGTCACCACGTTCAGAATGATCGGATTTTCCGACAACTTTGTCCGACCGTGTGTACGCAAAACCAACATCGGACAAAGTACGACGGACATGATCCGACGGACCTGGCCCTCGGATTGTCCGACCGTGTGTATGGGGCTTAAGGTGTTTCCTTACAGTTAGGCCGTGGACCGCCCTGCACTTGCGCCGACCACGTCTTGGGCTTCTTCCACCCTTTGGCCGTGCCTGGCGTGTGCGCGATCCTTTGTGCATGCGCAGTGTGGGGAGTCAGACCCAATGACGTCACACGCTGCCCTCTGGCGGCGTGTGTTATGTTTGTTGGGTTAGGGAGCAGATAAGCAGGCTGCAGCCTGCTTATAGGTATAGTGGATGTCTGCTCCAAGGGGGGACACTTTGTTTTTATCATCTCCTCAGGTGAGTTCTTACAACAGCGCCTGTCCTTCATTACCTCCTATGTTACTATATACAATATAACCGAATGGCAGTTTATCACTTCTTTACATCCTCATTTACCCTTTCATATTTGTATCTGTAGATCCAGCTTGATGGCTCAGCAATAGTGCTGATATATCTTGCATCCTTTTTTTTTGGTGTTACTATCAGCCAGCCTTTTCTTTTCCCTGGAACACTAAGGGGACATGCGTATATCTTGAACCAACTATACAAACCTACCTTTTTTACCTTTCAACCATCCTCCACCCTTGGACTTGTACCTATCTACTCCACCGTCTCAGGTGGGTTTTACAGAGTAATAACTGGACTACCGTTTTACCCCAGACCTTCTTCCCTCCCTCCCCTCCCTCCTTTCACCTTCTGACCCCACCTCCCCCTTCTTTTACTCCTCCCCCTTTCCCCCCTCCCCTTTTTCCCCATCCCTTTCTTATGTTTCTTTTCTTCCATTCCCCCCCCCCCCTTCTCTGCCCCACCTTTCTCCCCTCTTGTTATCCCTACCACCCTTCTTTCCCCTTTCTCTCCTTTCCTACCCTTTCTCTCCCATCTCCTCCCCTTCTTCCTCTCCCCCCACGTCCCCCTTTCCCTCCCCCCATGTTTCTTTTCTCTCAATGGTTCACGGTCCATACAGAAGTATATTTATTTATTCTTCATATACATATCCAATTTAGCTACTGTGGAAGACCTATAATCCACTTTATACATCCTCCATATCCGCCACAGGGGAACCCTGTGTGGTGTTGTTGGCTGTGCTTCTGCGCTTGGACTCTCTCTCAAGTAAGCGGCTGTACATCCATCCCTTTTGTTCCCTTCCCCATGTTATCAAAAATATTGTTATCTAATATGTATATGTGTGTGGTTTTTCTACTACATTTATATACAATTATGCTTTTTTGGAACTGTGATTGTTTTGTATAATCTGTTACTTCTATTGTAGAGATCATCTCCTGATGAAGCGGTCTTAGACCGCAAAACATATAGAGGACCACATGTCCCGTGAGGACCTTCCATACTTTTGACTCCAAACTTGGAGCACATTAAGTATCTACGCAACTGCATAAACACCCTTTGATTTTATATATATTGTTCTGTCTTGATTATTGAAAATGATGTGTTGTCTCTTTTTATATATATATAAAATAAAATTGTTATCCATACAACCAATGTATACAACCATATAACCAATGTATACATTGTCCCATTGGTACCAAGATAGTCCTTACTCTCGTAGTGGAGACCAGTTTGAGGAAACTGTCTCTACCCCCCCCCCCCCAATTTTCAATTCATTAGGATGATGGCACCTCCTTTATAACTCTTCTTTTGAAATGTTAACCCCTTGAGGCTTACTCCCTCTATTTTACTTTCTTTACCAAAACAGTGCTCAAAGTGCTAACCATATCCACAATATATCCAGTAATGATTTTAAAAGCATTCCGAAACATTGTGTCTGTAACACTATCACATCACCATGCAGAGTACAAATTGCACAGAACTAAGCACAGTCCACCTGCATCGACATAGCTGGTGTCTCCTGTTTCCAATCTGCACCACTATGGCATGGGTGGGAGGGATGATCTCGAACACAAAAAATCCATTGTTCTCCAAATGACTTGTGCAAAGAAGAGGCACAGGGGTATCGTAATCTAAAACAGTAAACCGGATGTGGGAACTAACCTCAGAGAGGTATATCTTACACGCTATACAGCCATAAATTTCCACAGCTACATATTCGGCATGAAAAGGTAAACGTAATCCTCCTTGTTTGAATTATAAGGACCATATCCCAAATCTAAAGCTCGGTTCACACTGGCCTGATGAGGGAAACCCTGCGATTCCTGTGCGGGTTCCCTGCATCGCACCAGAATTGCAGGCGATTCACACTGACATCTGCGAACCGCTGCAGGTGTCAATGTAAAGTTAATGACGCCCCCAAATCGTTTCGAAGATCGCAGTGCGAACTGTGAAATGGTACAGGAATCAGATTGCATGGGTGTGAACATCCATGCGATCCGATTCCAGTGTGGACCAAAAAAAAAGGGTCCTGCTTCCTTTTGGTGTGAATGCAATGTGATTTCAGCCACACAGTTTGTATGGCTGAATTTGCATCGCACAGACATCGCATGTGATGTTCACAGCAATGTGTTCCAACTCACATGTAATGTCTGGCATCGTACTAGTGTGAACATGGGCAAAATCATATGTTATTGAAATGTAAAAAGGTTAAGGGGCTTCGGAATAGAATTATGTTTGTTAAATGATTGTGTCGCTACCTGGTCCTTAGGAAAGGGATGAAAATTGAATATTTCTCATAATACTGACTACATTAGAATTGCTTAAAAGATGGACTGAGGGAGGTTACATTGAATAAGTAATATTATACACTTTAGATTTTTAGATTTTTGATAGTGCCGTTTTATGGGGCTTTGGATGGAAAGACTTGTAAAAGAAACAGCTTTACCCTCCACTGGCCAAATACACCAAATATTGAGATACAGTTCTTAATTAAAGTAGAACTATAGGCAAAACTTTTTTTTTCATGTTGGATAGAGAAACGAAGGGTTATAACCGCTGTCAGATTTTTAATTTTATCATGTGTGTCCTATTAAGGAGATTTCCCTTTGCTTCCGGACCTATAGCCAAAACAGGAAGTGAGAAGAAATCCCTGCAAATTAAGGGAACTCCTTGGGGGCTACCCAGATCACCAGAATTAGTGTCCCCATTGGAAGATTTCCCCTCTATTACTTTTCTGGGGACAACCCAAAATATGGGATATTCTTTTACTTTCACTTTTAATGATAATGGTAAACAGGAAAAACAGAAAAGTTGATACCTCCTATGTTCACCTTTTTAAAAAAAAAAAAACATATTTTTGCAGGTAAAAAAAATGTGCATTTATAATTTGTTTACTTGGAGCTTGGAAAGCATTGCACTACTGCAGACTTGTCAGTGTACCAGTCCGCTCGTACCTCATACGGGCAGGCAGATACACACTGACAGGAAGAGACAATAAACTACCCGAGCGCTCAGTGTCATGGTAGTTCAATGAAATTACAAGCCGACAGCCACAAAGACTGTCAGGACTTGTAGTTTCCTATTCACAGGGAACTGTGAATGAATGACGTAGCTGCTGGAACATGTTAATACGGGTGGAACATGTTCCAAAAGGTGAACTTATCCTTTAACAGGGGCACAGACGGCAAGAACAATCTGACAGATATTCTAATCCCGCTCCACTCTATTCAAAACTAAAAAATATGTTTTGCCTTTAGTTATACTTTAAATGTGTCCCAGTCATTTTGTATAGGGTACAGTGTTTACCTCACATGTGTTTCATTTTGTGTATTTATCATGTATTTACTAAAATGTAGGTAAATCTGATATGAATCAAAAGAAAATTTTTGGTACTTACAAGACAACATTAACGACAATAAAGTGGTTGTAAACCCTTTTACATAACCAGTGAAGTGACTAACTGTAGGTGATACACAGAGATGGAACAAATCCTCCTCCATAAGTTGTACCTGTTTAACTGCAGCCCTCTATCCTCTACAGTCTCTTAAAGCACACATTTTACACAGCATTTCTGAGCTCCAGAAGGCAGGGGGGGCGAGGATGTCACACACTGCATAGCATAGAGCAGGGGGCTGAGTGTAATCTGAGACCTGAGTGAAGGAAATGGACACACATCCCTCTACACAGTCTCCCAGGGAAACATGTACAGCTAAGGCTGTCAATCACCTGCAGGAGGGGGCAGCTCCAGAGATTGTCTGGTGTCTGCATATACATAGATAGAAAAATGAGACAGCAGAGAGAAATCACAGTAGGTGCTTTGGTAAGTACACACTATAGAAGTGTATGCTTCATTTTTAATTTCAGAGATTTACAACCACTTTACTGATTACAGAGCTGCATAAATCATTGTTTTTTATACCTGTCATGAGTTCAGCGTTAAAGAATTTTTAAAGAGGTACTGATATGGGGGGTATTGGTGGCAAGGAAAATAAACCTTGAAATGCAAGTCAAGGCACTGGAATTGTCAGCTATATCCCAGTATTTACTAGCAACAGTTTATGTTGGATTAAGGCAGTATAAGCATTTTAAATAACCTATTTGTATCTCAGGCTGTAGAACTATACTTTATGCCAACTTTAGCAAAAGGGCATTTTTCCAAACAATTCTAACATTCATTAACAAAACAGAAAAAGGTGTCCTGTGACTCTCAGCAAACTTTCCCGCGCATCCAAATGAAAAACAACTTCTTATCACATATAGGTCCAAAGGTTAAGAAGAGCAAAGGTATATTGATTATAGTGTTTACATAGGGTTTATAGCTAATGTTCAAATAACATATTAGAGACTATGAATCAAATTAAAATCTATAGATGAGTTCTTCATGCCTTATGCTGGGTACACACGGGAAGTTTTTGTGTCGCTCAACCTGAACGAAAAAAAAAGAAAAGACAAATTGCCGTACTAACAAATCCGATGTTAGTGCAGCGATCGACAAGCTAAGCTACTGTGTTCTGATAGGGGGGCTGCCCCCCACCACTACACACTGATCAGCACTCACAGCTTATCTGTGAGCACTGATCGAATTCTGGGTTTTCAGCATGCTCGTTCAACAGAAGCCAGTCATGATATCCTAATTGAAAATGCCCTAGGAACTTTCAACCAGAAGAGAAACTACTCCAACAGGATTCACTGAAACGTGTGTGCACCATGTATACAGTATATCCCTGTAATTAAAATGGTTGTAAAGGTTGAAGGTTTTTACCTGCATGCATTCAATGCATGTAGGTAAACAACCTATAGTATGCAGCTCCCCCTGCAGCCCCCAAATACTTACCCGAGCTTGATCCTGATCCAGTGATGTGCACTGCAGCAGCTGCTCTCCTGGATCTCTGCCTCCTCATTGGCTGAGAGAGAAGCATGAGCTATTTGCACCCACTGCTGTCAATCACAGGCAGTGAGCCAGTGAGGAGAGAGCAGGGGGCGGGGCCAATCCATGGCTCTATAAATAGAAAGCAAGAGCAACCAGGTGGGACTTTGAATGAGGACGCAAGGCTACCACCGCCAAGCGCCTCCATCCCTATTAATTGATCAAAAAGGAAGGAAGGTGGGACTTTATATGAAGCATACACCCCTGGAGATATCACAATATACATGAAGATGGGCGGTGCTAAGTATATCAGAACTATGGACACTCCATGACAGCATTGCAAAACAACAATTGGCAGTCATTGGTTTATTGATATAAAAATATAACAATAATAGTAAAACCATGATAAAATATTGACATAGTACGTTAATAATATAACCATTAGCTAGAACAAAGTTCATTGGGATATACAGTATAAAATATAACAATGATAATAATGACATAATATACTAATAACATAATGAGTTCATATTGTACACATTGTATAAAACCATCTTCATAAAAGCGTGTCTCCCTGGTAAAAAACTGTATCTCAAGTTCATTGGTACAATCCAATTGGTAAGTATGGTAATTAATGATGTTGCAAAATATGAGCGAAAAGGCATCTATTGGCTCGACGCGTTTCGTGGCAACTGCTACTCTTCAGGAGAAAGTATGGGGTAGATGTTTATAAGTATTGAAACACATAAGTTGTAAAAATAAAATAAAAAATAATGGGTATTATATATATTGGAGTGTACACATACTCCTCTCAGTCGATTCATACTCCCTTCAGGGTTGCTACCCCCATGGTTATGGTGCACTATTGGACTTCACCAGCTTCATTGTATTTTAGGTATCTTATTGGTTTCCCTTACCCTTCCTTTTCACTATTTACCATCATTTTTTGCCCCAATCCCTTCCTGTCTTTGGTAGTAATACCTTAGCTTCGGGGTTATTTGTCAATTCTCATTTTTTCAAATTACTTTTGTTACCACAATAGGGGTTATTATGTTACCCCTAATATCCTGCACTATAGGTACCCCTATCACATGCCCATATCTTTTATAGTCCCTGCATCAGAACTTCTCAGTTTTTCCATCAATATTGATGGAGTGAACTATTTTTAGCACTGTAGCGCCTGAAAAAACGCCCGCAGTGTGAAAGGGATCTACATATACACTCACCAGACACTTTATCAGGTACAGTTCAGTTGCTTAGTAACACAGATTGCGAATCAGCCAATCACATGGCAGCAACTCAATGCATTTAGGCATCTAGACGTGCTGAAGACAATTTTGTCCGACACTGGTGTTGCATACACGCGGTCGGACAAAGTTGTTGGAAAATCCGATCATTCTGAACGTGGTGACGTTCGTTGCGTACGACGGAACTACGTAGAGGCTAGTAGGCAATAGCTTTGGTCTCGTAATTTGATCTGAGCATGCGTGGCACTTTGTCCGTCGGAATTCTCTACACACGATCGGAAAAAGTCAGATCGGATTTTGTTGTCGGAAAATTTGAGAGCAGGATTTCAAATATTTTCTGTTGGAAATTCTGACGGAAAAAGTCCGATGGAGCCCACACACGGTCGGATTTTCCGACAACATGGTCCGATCGGACATTTTCCGTCAGAATTTCCGACCATGTGTACGGGGCATAAGAGTGTCTTCTACACACACACACGCATTATTAGCTTTATTTAACAATAAAGCAAATAGCAATGACTAAAGCGTAGTAACCCACAGTAACCAATCGACAATATCTTTTATTGTTTTAAGTGCCTGCTATGGATTGCTGTACACGATTCTCTATCATGTATAACCTCAGTCTATTATAAAGTAAGCAGGCATGTTCCACTGAGCAAATGATGTATTTCATCCGACACTCGATAGCCTTCTAATTCACAAGGAACGTTAACAGCTGTCTTATAGCATTGGCCCTCCACAACTCTCGTGTAATTAGCTTGTTATTATTGCCAAGTTATTTGCACACAACTGACACAACAGCCATTTGCCATGACATTTTGGGACCTTCATAAGGCAATACACACATATTTTACAAATGCAAAAACTATCAAAATTCAGTTACACCTTTTAACACCTAACAGCAGTTAACGCCTAACAAATATTTAAAGCGGTATTAAACCCAAAAATGTAATATATTGCAGCTTACCATTCATCAGATATGGTGTGTGCACTTGCATTCTTTTTTTAGGCTTTTTTCCCCCTCTGTTTTCACACCAGTAACACATCTCCTGTATTAGAGTGCCCCCACTCTGGATGAAGGAGCACAGGGGGCACATTTGGACGGCAGCACTGTCAGTCTGGGAGGAGGGGAGTGTTAGATGTACTAGCAGATTTAACTGCATTAACAAATTGAAGCTGCACTCCAGCTCACACTTTCTAAGCAGTTAGAACAAACATCCCTTTTGGGATAAAGGTTTTACATAAATAAAAAAAGCCGATCATTTTAAGCACCAATAAATCCCTTTTCCAATTTGTCTGTTGTCTTCATTTTGTAAGGCCTTCAGACATATTCTTTTGTGTCTAAACTGAGCCGATATCTCAAAAGACACAACACTGCGATGACTGGGCTGACTTTACAGTGTTTAAAATATTTGTGATTCCCCTACATGAATAGGGCAACTTATGTGTAATACTGTTGAAGGTTGACAGTTCAAAATCACATGACAAGTCAGCAAGGAACTGTTCAAATCATTGCGACTCAAGGCGCAGCCACTGTGAAAATGGTTCCTGCACTACTTTTTTGCGCCATGAAATCAGAGGTTCAAATCGCACTGATCTGCGGCTTTGAAATCGTGCTGAAGTAGCGTGATTTCAAAGCTGCACTGGTGTGAACCAGGGCTAAAGTCTCCTGAATTCACAAAAGCTACCCACCATCCTTCCATCCTCTGGTGGGCTCCCTGGACAAGTGGCACCGCAGCAGCGACAACTTTAGCATTAATGTGGCCCAACAAATACCATAACATGTGCCTCTAAAGTGCAAAAAGAAAAAAAAAATGGGGAGGAGAAACCAGGAATAAAGAGTGAAGGAGGGAGGTGACAAATCTAAACATGAGATTGGTATCATAGGTTTGCTCAGTCTATTGCATTAGGGTGTGCACCACAGAGCTCAAACACACATGCTTCAGCCTCAGCTGCACTTGACAGTGAATCAACGGCATAGTGCTCTGTGCTGAGCGGCTCACTGTTCAATCACAAACTGAGGCATACACAGTTTACTATGCTTCAGTTATTATTGAACACAGTTAGTGAGTGTCTTCACTGTGTTTCTTCCCCACTCTCCATTCAGGGAGCACAACACGGGGTGAAGCCCAAGCAATGGGGAAATCAGCACCGCACGCAGCGATTAGGGTGTGCCCAGGCACATCTGGCGCACCCCCTGCACACGCCTATGATTGGTATATTAAGATAAACACAATAAAAATGTAAAGCAGTTAGATTAATTGCTGCAGAAAGTTTTTTTAAATACATCTAGTCCAAAAGAAATGCAACCTTCTGATTAGAACAGAAATACAGCCACCTTTACCCCCACCCACCTTTCTCACCTCAACCTTACCAACACCCCCCTTTATTGCCTACTTCCTTGCCTTTACTACCCTTTTCCCTTGGTGTATCATGTCTGGACTCCCCTCTCTGGACCCATTCTATTTTCTCATCCCTTGCTCTTGAGGGCTCCCTCCATAGGCAACCATTATGCTCCAGTTAGTAGCTCATCTCAGTCAATTTTCTAAAGAAGCAGTAGTCCACTAGAAACAACATTGTAAAAAAACAAAGCGCCAAGATCTAGCGATAACCCCAATCAGCTAAAGAGGGAGCCGCCGGCTGGTGATTCATGAAATGTTTATGATACGTTTTTATTTTATACTAGCCCTGATGAAGGAGGAGGCTTTTCCCCTGAAACGCGATGGCTCCTTGTGTACCCTATGAACTGCAATAAACACGTCATATAAAAGCCTGAAGTGTGACGTCCCTCCATACTGAGCGCGCCTCGTATCTCGTTTACACTTTAGAAAAAAAATGCTGCCATATTTCTTTCTGATGGACCAATAAGTTTGAGTAATTTGGATATGACCGAACAACCCTTATAGACCGCAACCTTTCCAACATCACTATTTAGGAGATTAAAGTGGTTGTAAGGCTTACTTGTAGGTGCAAGAAATATCTCCTTAATCTACAAGGTTAAGGAGATATTTTCCTAAAAACGGGCACCGATGTCTACGGCGCATGCGCACTGAGTGTGCCGGTAGTGAAGGCCAGTCACAGCACCGGAGCAGGAGCAGCGATACCCAGAAGTCACACCGGGTATCATGGTGGCGATGAAGGACGTGAACGAAGGTCACTTCGATCTCAGGTAATTCATAATGAGTTAGTATGCTATGCATACTAGCTCATTATGCCTTTGTCCTGCAGGGTGTTTTTTTTTTTTTTGACAGGGTTTACTTCCTCTTTAAGGCTGATTTCACAATGGGGCGGGCGGGCGTTGACGGCAAAACACTGCTTGTTTTAGCGGCACTTTACTGTTGTTTTAGCGGCGCTATTCGGCCGCTAGGGCGGTGCTTTTAAACCCCGCTAGAGGATAAAGAATAAAGAATAAAGGGTTAGGGGCGCCCATGTACCGCCACTGCCGAAGCACTTTGCTGTCGCTTCAGCAGTGGTGCCCATTCATTTCAATGGGCAGGAGCGGTGTATACACAGTTCCTTCACCACCCCAAAGATGCTGCTTGCAGGACTTTTTTTAACGTCCTGCCAACGCAGGGCCCCAGTGTGAAAGTAGGCTTAATGTCCTGCCAATGCAGTGTCCCAGTGTGAAAGAACTCTGGCCTTCACACTGGGACTGCAAGGAAGGCGTTTTTCATGCGCTTTACAGGTGCTATTTTTAGTCCAAAAGTGCCTAAAAAACACGCCAATGTGAAAGGGGTCTAAGATGGGTCGTTCAATATTCCTGGGCAGAATGACCACATTAGTATTACTTGACCATAAGACTGGGTCAAACAATCTACCTGATCAGATTTGAGGAGGACAGGAGAGGAAATACATACTGTAGTCTCACAAGGGTTTTGTACCATTCAAATATGATGCTGTATATTCCTCACTGCTGTGCATATTGAATTATTTTCAGTATTTTGCCATATGGTCTCCCACAGCTCTAGGGAATAAGAGCTTCCGAAAGTGTATTCTCAGTTAAGCATATATTTATGTTTTAAAATAAAGATTGAGGAATTGTGTTGAGGAGTTTATATACAGTAAAGTAAAATCTTTGGTTTTGTAGAACGCTGTTTTATAGTTTTTAAAAAGGGGTTGTAAAGGCAGAAGGCTTTTTATCTAAATGCATTCCATGCATTAAAATAAAAAGCCTTCTGTGTGCAGCAGCCCCCCTCAGCCCCTCTAATACTTACCTGAGGTCCACCTATGTCAACAAGTGTCTCAGCCTTCCGGAATCCTCCTTCTTGATTGGCTGGGACACAGCAGGGGCGCCATCAAAGTCAGCTAGCCAATCAGGGACAGAGGGGGTAGGGCCAGGTCAGGGCTCGGTGTCTGAATGGACACAGGGAGCTGTGACTCAGCTTGGGTGCCCCCATAGCAAGCAGCTCCACTGAACAGGAGGGAGGGGCCAGGATCACAGAAGAGGTACCAGAGAAGAGGAGGATCGGGGCTGCTCTGTGCAAATCCATCTGCACTGAGCAGGTAAGTATAACAAGGACTTTACAATCACTTTAACCTCTTGCTGACCAGCCGCCATCATTATACTGCGCCAGGTTGGCGCGGCTTCGCAAACCACCGTAGGGGTATGTCAGCCGCTTTAAGAAATATAGGGGGCGCGAGCGTGCCTGCGGCACAACACTGATGCGTGTGGCCGCGATGTCTGCCGGCGACCCGCGATCGTTCCTCAAAAGAGCCAGATCGGGGATCTGTCAATGTAAACAGACAGATCCCTGTTCTGACAGGGAAGTAGAGAGAGATCTGCTGTTCCTAGGGATCAGGAACAGCAATCTATCTCTACTCCCTGTCAGTCCACTCCCCCCACAGTTAAAATCACCTTCCTAGGAAACACTTAACCCCTTGATCGCCCCCTAGTGTTTTTAGCTCTGATTGCTGTATAAATGTCACTGGTCCCAAAAAAAGTCTCAAAAGTGTCCGATCTGTCCACCGCAATGTTGCAGTCCCGCTAAAAATCACTGATCACTGCCATTACTAGTAAGAAAAATAATAATAAAAAAATGCCATAAATATATCCCCTATTTTGTAGACGCTATAAGTTTTGCGCAAACCAATCAATATACGCTTATTGCGATTTTTTTTTACCAAAGATATGTAGAAGAAGAAGAATGCATATTGGCCTAAACTGATGAAGAAATTAGTTTTTTTTACATTTTTTGGGGGGGGGATATTTATTATAGCAAAAAGTTAAAAATATTGGGGTTTTTACTAAATTGTCGCTCTTTTTTTGTTTACAGCTCAAAAAATAAAAACCGCAGAGGGTGATCAAATACCACCAAAAGAAAGCTCTATTTGTGTTGAAAAAAGGACAGAAATTGTGTTTGTGTACAATGTGTCAGTTAAAGCGCCACAGTGTCGTATCGCAAAAAATGGCCTGGTCAGGAAGTGGGTAAATCCTTCCAGGGCTGAAGTGGTTAAGGCTTGTGCCTATACAAAAAGTGAAGATTTTGACGATATGCATTGGAGATGAGATTTTTGGGATTTTATTTTGTTGATATACTTCAACATGTCAACCCATCTGACATGTTGACAACAACTCATCCAAGCTAAGATGTTTTTTTTGGTGGCTTAGAATTAAACATTTATAGGATCTGGGATGGCTAGTCCTCATTCGGGGTGAAATTACATATGAATGTTGTTTTTCTTAGTTTCGGGTCTTCTCTGACTGCAGATAAATTGGAAAAAGTCTTGTAAATTTTATGAGTGTCTGTATGGGAACAGAAAAGATGATATATAAAAGGTATTTCAATGTCGATTCATCTCATCTGCCTTCTCCTGGAAACAGATTAGGTGTCCTACTTGGATAACTGCTGCCTTTTATAAAAAATATTAGAAATCGGGATAATAAAAAGTTTGATTTATGGAAGTTAAATATGTCCCAAGATATGGAAACTGTACTTTTTGCAATTTAAATGGGGAGTTCCATTCTAACCACAATAACAAATAGTCATGGTCTCTAGATTGCTGTTTATTTTAACAGCTACACTATATTACCAAAAGTATTGGGACACCTGCCTTTACACGCACATGAACTTTCTTTTTTTTTTTGGAAAATCTTTTTTTATTGAGTTTTTCATTAGCACAAAAACTAGCCCACACAGGGGCCAAACATTACCCACGCAGGGGCAAATCATCTGATGCGGCAACAACCACACCAGGGTACATCATGTAACAGAAACAACTGCCTCTGAAGCGGCAACAGACCGCAACAGGGCAGGACAATAATAACACAACCTTACTTATCTATACCCCAATGTGGGGAGAGGTTTTTGCAAGAGATTCCGTGCTCAATATTGTTCGCACATGAATTTTAATGGCATCCCAGTCTTATGCCCTGTACACACGGTCGGACTTTCTGACGGGAAATGTGCGATCGGGTTGTCGGAAATTCCGATAGTGTGTGGGCTCCATCTGACTTTTTCCGTCTGAATTTCCGACACACAAAGTTTGAGATCTGGATATAAAATTTTCAGACAACAAAATCCGATCGTTTAAATTCCGATCGTGTGTAGACAATTGGAAACACAAAGTGCCACGCATGCTCAGAATAAATTACGAGACGAAAGCCATTGGCTACTGTCCTCTTTATAGTCCCGTCGTACGTGTTGTGCGTCACCTCAATTTTCCCGCAACTTTGTGCGACCGTGTGTATGCAAGACAAGTTTGAGCCAAAATCCGTCAGAAAAAATCAGACGGATTTTGTCGTTGGAATGTCCGACCGTGTGTACAAGGCATTGGACCGTAAGGTTCAATATTGAGTTGGCCCACCCTTTGCAGCTATAACAGCTTCAACTCTTCTGGGAAGGCCGTCCACAAGGTTTAGGAGTGTGTCTATGGGAATGTTTGACCATTCTTCCAGAAGCACATTTGTGAGATCAGGCACTGATGTGGACGAGAAGGTCTGGCTCGCAGTCTCTGTTCTAATTCATTCCAAAGGTGTTCTGAGGTCAGGATTCTGTGCAGGCCTGTCAAGTTCCTCCACCCCAAACTCGCTCATCCATGTTTTAGAGTGGACGTGGTTTGGGTACGGTGAAGAGGGATTTTAATGTGTAGTCCTCTTCAAAACAGACATGGAAGAGGTTGCATATTCCCTCTTGATTGCCTGCTAGCCACGGGCAAACAGCTGCTGACAATGCAATCCATCAAGGGTGGCATGTCACCAGCTAGGTCAAGTGAAAGCAGGCTTAGATGTGTTTAGGTACATTTAAATACATCTAGAGAGTTTGTAATCAGATCCTAGATGTACAGAATTCAATAGTCTTTAAACACAGGTAAATGCTCAGTGGAAATAGCCCCACTGAAAAATCATTACATGCGTTTATATGCTTTTAGAAATGTTCACTAAATGCATATATACGCAGGTTTGACAGCAGCAGTGAATGAGGCCCAAAAGTGCTTTAGTGTTCCTCTCTTAATACAAACTCTATCAATCTGCTCAATTATAAAACATTAGAGCAAATTACTAATCAATCCTATCATATCAATTGTTCAGTGGAGAATCACTCTCCCTGACATACAGAAAACCACTGCAGGAGGAATCTAAAGATCACTGGATGAAATGCTATCATAACAAGTGTAAAAAAATGTTAAAGTCACATCAACGTTCAGGAAAATATGTCAGTAACAAAATATGTACTCAAAAAAAAACACACTGTCATTTTTCTTCAAGCATCACAATACCTGCAATGCATTCATCTGTGAAAAACACAATTCCATCTTCTTTTGGTCCACAACCTCACATGATGTGAGCAGATGACACTTATGCCGCGTACACACGACCGGACTTTTCAACCGAACTGGTCCGACGGAACGAATCCGTCGGACAATTCGACCGTGTATGGGCTTCATCGGACCTTCAGCAGACCTTTTCTGTCGAAAATCAGACAGACTTTAGATTTAGAACATGTTTCAAATCTTTCCGACGGACTCGAGTCCGGTCAAAAAATCAGTTCGTCTGTATGCTAGTCCGACGGACGAAAATCAACGCTAGGGCAGCTATTGGCTACATGCTATGAACTTCCTTATTCTAGTCCGGTCGTACATCCTTACGGTCAAATCCGTCGGACTTTGGTGTGATTGTGTGTAGACAAGTCCGATTTGACGGAAGTCCGTTGAAACTCCGTTGAAAAGTCCGACGAAATTCAGTCCATCAAATTGCAGCTGTGTGTACACGGCATTACAAACATCAACTTGTAAAAACATGAGCGACATTTAGGCTGCATTCACACTACAGCGTTTTGATCTGCCATGGGTCTGCCCATGATTTGACAGTGCTGATGCGTGAATGACAAAACACGGAACTCGCATTTCAGATGCCATTCATTTGAATGACACCAGAAAACGCGGTGTGGGTCTGCCGCGTTTGTCGCACAGTAAAACGTGCGGCAATCGCGGCAACCCGCATCGCGGGACGGATGTCGCCCCAAAGTAGCTCCTAAACTATTTTTGGGGGACATGCGTCCCGAGATGCAGGTTGCCGCAATTGCAGCACGTTTCATCGCGCGGCAGATCCACACCGCAATTTGCGGTGTCATTCAAATGAATGGCATCTCAAATGAGAGTTCCACGTTTTGTCATTCAGCGCTATTCCCTTAATTTGCAAGGATTTCCTCTCACTTGCTGTTCTGCATATGGGACAGGAAGTGAAGGGAAATCTCACCCATGGGAAAGAGATGGCAAAAAAAACTGACAGGGGTTATGACCCTCCTATACTCTATCCAAAATGAAAAAAAAAAGAAGGTTTTACCATTATCTCTACTTTAATGAAATCTAAACATGTGTTGGTGGGGCACTGAACCTACTAATAGGTAAAAAAAAAAAAAAAAAAAATGACGTATAATTCTTGAAGGCAGCTCTCTGTCAACTAGGTATGTCAAGTGTCCCAGAAGTGCTAAAGACAATATGCAAAAGGATAAGGGAGTATCACAGATTTCTTCTAGGTCCAGAAAAAAGTGTATTTATGGACAAAGGGCCACAGGATATAGCCAATACATTTTGAGGGTTTACAACTCCCCCTTCAAAAGGGGACAAATTAGAATAAGAACATATAAAAGAAAATCTAAAACAACAATCACGTCACCTAAGGTATGGTATTCTACAACAATATAATGAATATGTAATCTGTATTAAAAAAAAACAACTTTCTATTGTTTTTATCTTGGTCCTCCCTGTGACCTGCGGTCTAGATACATTTTTACTGGACCTAGCACAAGCCTGTGGTGTTTTTATCTTTTCACACTATTCTGGTATCAAGAGAGGAAGCAACCCACAAATGCAAGCTAAAAAAATACCAAACAGACTGGCTGCATGAAAGCAACATTACTGCTGTCTGCACAGATGACTACAGACTTTACTTGCCTATACCTGGCAACTATACCAAGTGAGTCTTTTCCTACTTTTCAGCATTCACACTTGAGCAGAGCAATTTTCAGGTGTTTTTGTTTGAGTGGTCATATGTAAAGAACCACCATTGAATTACCGTATTTATCGGCGCATAACACACACTTTTTTCCCCTTAAAATCAGGGGAAAACCGTGGGTGCGTGTTATACGCCAATCCCCGCTGTCAGGTGCCGATATACACCTAGCCATGTGTACTGTGTACTCGGCTCTGCTCTCAGTAACGCCCAGTCCCACCATTGGACCTGTGTCATGTCCATCATAGGAGCCGGGCCAAGGGGCGGGACTGGGAGAGGAGCCGAGAGAAGGACATCCGGCTCTGTGTATCTTGGCATTGGTCATTTTAAATGATGATAATAAGGCTACAATTACACTGGGCAAGAAGGCTGTGATGACACTGGGCAAGGCTGCAGATGGACACTGATCATTCTGCATTGATGGGCAAGGCTGCAGATGGACACTGATCATGCACCGCATACTAGCTCATTATGAAATACTTACCTTAGAAGGAGGCCCCGACATCTCGCCCGATCTACGCAGAGGGAGCTGACATGTTCCCTCGGCGTGTCTTCCGGGTATCGCGGCTCCGGCGCTGTGAGTGGCCGGAGCCGCTATATCGATTTCCTCCCGGCAGGGTCTGGCGGCTGCCGGGCTTTCAGCCAAGAATCCCCTGTGCGCATTTGCCGCTGCAGTCAGTGGCTCATTGCGAGGGGAATATCTCCTAAACCATACAGGTTTAGGAGATATTTTTTTTACCTGCAGGTAAGCCTTATTATAGGCTTACCTGTAGGTAAAAGTTAAAAAAAAAACAACACTATACAACCGCTTTAAAATTCCCTCCTAAACTTGAGGTGCGTGTTATACGCTGGCGCGTGTTATACGCCGATAAATACAATACATGGGATTTTGTTTGTTGAGAGCTTTTGAGTCTTCGAACTACAAATTGCTCAGGTGTGAACGGGGCCTAAATTAAACAGAAACTTCAGTTTTGTTTTTTTAATATTTTAGGCTGAATTCACCCTGACTTGCAATAAAATGCATGGAAAATGGATGTACACTTGCATCCATGTTTTGCATGTTTTAACGCTCGTTGACTTGCGTTTTACAAGTGAGCTAAAATGCAGATCAACGCAAGTTAATGCTTAGACACATAAAAGACAAATGTGTCCTGTGCACACTATACATTTTTGACCTGCATTTTACAAGTGAACCAAAATACAGACCGGCGTTGCATCAAAATGCAACATACTTGCGTTTTAACGCAATGCAACGCCGGTCAACGCAACACTGTAGTGTGAACAGGACACATAAAAAGCTATTTTTTTTATGTGTCTATGGATCGACATGAATTTTATGTGTCCTATGCATTGACATAAAACGCAGATCAAACGAAAGTCAACGTGCATTAAAATCCGCAAAAAAAGTTGATGGAAATGTACATCCATTTTCCCTGCATTTTATTGCAGTCAATGTGATTTCAGCCTTACAGTCAGCAGCTACAAATACTGAAGCTGCAGACTTTTAGCCCGGGTTCACACCAGTGCGGTGCGAATTTCAGCTACATTTTCTCTGTGAAGAGAAAATGTAGCTGTTCAGCGGTGCCGCTCCGTTCTATGAGCGCATCAGCTGAGCAGGGAGAGGGGGAGAGGAGGGGGAGGTGTAGTGAAAACAAGTAGAGATTCCTTGTTCAGAATGGAAGGCATCTGCGAATCAGATGCGTGCCCATAGAAGATAATGGGCCTGAATTCGCACCTGAGCCGGACCGCACAGCCCAAAAAACGCACAAGTTTTTTCTGCAATGCGCAGTGCGAATGCACCGCAGATATGTGAACCAGCCTCATTAAAATTAATGTATTTTGAAATGTCCTGCGAATTGCATGCGGTGTAAGCCACATCTAATTCGCATAGGTGTGAACGGGGGCTAAAAAATAAGGTGCTTACTAGTGCCTAAAGTCCAGCATGGTCTCACAGTGGCCAATTCTTATTACCGCTGCAGGTCCCAGTGCCGCCATCTTGGATATGGAACTTCCTGAGGAACCACAGCTGGCTCCCCACTGTACATGCGTGAGCTCATGCGGCAATTTGTGAATGACTGTGCAGCCTCATGAGACATGGGACCTGTCCCAGGTGGATGCAGGAGGGAAGGGGGCAAGGGATGTTATCTTGATCTAGACGAGGACTACAGAAGTGGGAGTGGGTACGGATAAAAATTGGCACTCGCTCCTCCCTTTCCTCAACTAAGTTACAGGCTGGTAGGAGGGTGCAAACCAGTGGAACCGGGATCAGAGCAGGTATCGATAAAAATTGGCACTCGCTCTCCCCCCTGGAAATAGGGTGCAAACCAGCGAGGCCACACTTGTTCAGTGAAGTTCCACTTTAAAATGTCAGATAAGAAGATATTCTGTTAGTACCCAATTTTTTTCAAAACAATGGGATAAAAACATTTTACTATATATATTTTCCTCTTATTTTAGGCTGGTTTGCCAACAAAGGCTGTATCCAGATTATTTCCACAATTTGCAACAGTACAGGGGTGGATGTGTAATTCCTTGCTATTTTCTTTCAATCTAAATCCTTGTTTTGTTTTTCTTCTCAGAGCTGATTGTATTGTATGTTGTTCAATCTTAATAAAAAGATATTTAAAAAAAAAAAAATGTAATAGAAAAAAAAAAAAAGGGGGGGGGGGCATGCCAAGTTATTTTAGCTGATGCAAGACATTATAGATGCCGCAAGCATTTACTGTACCACCTTTAATGTTTCACAACTGTCTCATACCGTGTTCACGGAAAACCAGATTCTCTGCATATTTACATATTATAATAAAAAAAAATACAAATACCAAAAAACGAATTTCATCTAGGCAGCCCTGCATAAAAGAGACTGCCTGCCAGTTCATTTGCTTCGGATAATCTCTAGGTAATGGTAAACCTCGAAGGCAGAAAGACACACCTCATACATTATTCATTTAACATGTCTGCGCTAGCAACGCTTATGTAGCTTACAAAGACACCAAATATCCATATGACCATCAAGCCAATGTGCTGTCACGACAGAAAATTTGGAAGGCTCATCTGCCTCAAGGTAAAAACATCCAATGCTGAACAATGAGTTGTAGACTAATTACAAACGCTGGAACACGAGTGATTAGCGTGCAACTAAAGGATCAATGCAGAGCGAAAACAATATGGATAATAAGCAATGGCACTGTTCCTGGAAAGTCACACAGAAAACCAAAATAAAAAGAAAGAATCAAAGTAATAAACATCTTTACAATCAATGATCAGCTCTGTGCACAGCTCTTGTTTGTAGTACTATATGTCATTTAGACGTTACTTGGCCTTCCTTTATAAGCCTGTCTCCAAGTGTATGGCATTCTCCCCAGCCACAGCCCCCTCTGTCCCGGCTTCATCAATGCCAGTTAACAACTGTTAGCAGAGAAAGTGTCACAGGAGCAAAAGGGATCTAACACAACATGACCCTTGCAAGACATACCAGACATTGGCAGGTGCTGTCACTTCTTCAGCCTTCCCTGACACTTGGGATCCAGCACTCAGCACAGCGCGGTCACAGTGCGGTGGAATGTGGGAGGTGACAGGTGAACATTCACCTGCGTCTGTGTGTATTCAGTGACACGGGGACATAGGGAGGGGGAGGGTATATGGCTAGGGCGGAAGCTCAGTCTGCAGAAGTCTAGTTAGCTACAGGTGATTCAGCTTCAGGGCTTCTGTAAAGAGAGGAGCTGTGCATGTCAAAGTACTACAAAAAAGTTCATTTTTTTGTTGAGTGTATCACCTGCTATGTTCATTAAAAGATTAAAAACAAACAATTTACAAAAAATAAAAATAAAAAGAGTCCAGATGATAGGCTGATACTATAGGCAAGGAGTAGCAAATGGATGTTATAGGAGGAACCATACAGAGAGCAGGACAAAATCACTCGCAGATATGAATGGCTAACATTGGATTGGCACATTTTACCTGCAGATCTATCTATCCAAGCTGGCCATACACTAGTAGAATTCTCCTTGAAAACATCTGTTTTAAGAATGTTTGATTTTCTCAATGTTCGTTTTCAACTGTAGTGACTAATTGTAAAAATAGAGACAACCCTCAAATGCCCCCAAGGGGGGTAAGACAAAAAAAAATGGACTCTCTCTCTCAGTACTGAAGGACTACACAAAGTAGCATAAAAATTATTTTTATTAGTACAGAAGCTAAAAACATCTGACAAACACAAACCCATTCTCAGATATTTTGGGACACTTTCTAACTTTAAAAGTAACTACACGAAATCCGAGATACTCCCTATTCAGTTGCCACCCTCCTTGGCCAGTAGTTTACAAGCGGCCTTCCCTTTCACTTGCGCTGGGTCATCCATAAAATATTTGGGCATTCAGCTGGTGGATAATTTGACACTTTATACGTGGCCAATTACCCCCCTTTGTTGGCAACCGTGAAAAAGGATCTTGCCCACTGGACTAAGACAGCCTTCACCTGGTTAGGGCGAGTCAATATTATAAAAATGAATATCCTCCCACGAATATTGTTTTACATGCAGATGTTATCTGTCCCATTGCCTAGAGTTTATTTTTACAAAATTGTCCAGCATGTTATCGGGCTTTGTCTGGAACAAGCAGAGACCACAAACCACGATTAGAGTGCTGAGCCGCCCAAGAGTCATGGGAGGTCTAGGCCTACCAGATGTTCAGAGGTATTATAGGGCAATTGTCCTCCAGAGGATACTGAACTGGCGCTTCCACACTCAGTCTAAACTCTGGGTCTCCCTGGAGAAATACATGGCGGATAGCAACCTGGCTTACGCTCCGTGACTGGCTCAGGAGCACGGGGGGTTGTTGGACTTTACCTCCCCATTGACAACTCATACTCTGGCAATCTGGGATCGCCTCAATGGGGGGGGGGGGTGCTAAGACTCCAGGTGGCCTTTTTTGGGCCCTGGGTGGATGATAGAGTAACGCCAGCTGTGGAAAGCTTCTGCAGAACAGTAAGATGCTGCCCTTTGAGAAAATTGCGAGACCGACATAAGAGTTTAACCATGGACATCTGGAGGTATAGGCAACTTCACCACTTTTCTAAGGTCAATGGATGCTCCATAAGAGATATCGCTACCCTTACGCCCTTTGAACGCCTTTTTATAGCAGAGGAACTGATTCCGCATATGGTCTCCAAACTCTACCAACTGATATGCTCTGCCGCTTCCACAGCCAAGCCCACATATATCAGGACCTGGGTACGGGATTTGGGGCTCGTCTTCACCCCAGCCCAACTGGCCCACCTCTACCAACTTACTCGCTCCTGCTCTATTGATTCTAAAACTCAGGAAAGAACTATAAGATTCTGTCACGTTGGTACCGCGTATTTATCCATCTACTTCGGACCGATGCTGGAGGGGCTGTGATCACAGGGGTACACTCTTGCATATCTGGTGGGATTGCCCAGTGATTAGACCCTTCTGGTAGGACATTAGCTCCGAGATTAAAGACATCATGAGCCTGGATGTCCCCCTCTGCCCGATTCACTTCCTTTTGCACATTCCTCCCATGCCAGTTAGCCAATATAGGAAAAGCACATTGCCTCATTTATTGAATGCAGCTAAACGGTTGCTCCCAATTTACTGGAAACAGCCACAAATCCCCAGCAGGGAGGAATGGAGGCGTAAGGTGAGTGAAAGAAAAGAAAGCAGAGGACTGGATCGCTACCTGCAGAGGTACCCAGTACCGCTTCTCCAGCACTTGGTCAACTTGGGTAGACTATGTTTCTGATCCAGGACAAGTGTCCTCTAGTTTAGACTTGGCTTTACTGGAGTTGGCAGAGCCGTCCCTTATGCAATGCCTTCAACCTCTACAATTAAGAACAGAGACCTAACTTTGATTTATGTGGGAAAAAAATAATTTCTTTCAGCTACTTACCTCATTTTGCTATGGCATTAGAGGCTAGGTGTGAGAGGTGGCATTAATTGCGAGATTCAAAGTATGTTCCCGTTCTTCTATCTTCTCTTTCTTGTCTTATCTCTCCTTCCCCAGGTCCCCTGACCAATGGTTTATCATTTGTTTCTATATCAGGATGAAGGTAATAAGTAGACGTGCTGGCCGGACAGGCAAGCTGGAAAGTTTGTCGCTATGGGGCAGACCAGCCCATCTGGGGTTGGCATAGTTCTGTCCCCATGGAGCAAATGCTCTGCCTTAGGGTGGCCCTGGTATGGGTGGCGTGTGGGGGGCGGTCAGTTGGAGGCCTATATTTGCCCCCCTCCCATTGTGCGTGTCCCAGGACACCCAGCCCTTAATCTTTTTAGCATACTGTAACTACTTGTTGTTTGAGAAACTGACCAGTCCACTTCCGTATTACAATTCTTCTAAATGTAGGTGATGGGGCGGTTGGGGCTCCCCTCACTCCCTGAGAGAAGGGGTGCTCTGCCACCGCCCTGCTATGTGATTGTTGAGCCTTTTTACCTCCTGATATAATACTTATTCTACCTATGATAATTTGTGTTGTAAGTGTTTTATACTTCAATATATATGACTTGTGCACCAGATGCTTCGTATGCCAATGGCACTGCTCATTGAGATGTGATGCCCTGTCTTTAATAAATAAAGATTATTCAAAATAAAAATACAAATCTAACAGAGAATGTGGTTTTCGTTTAGGAAAGTCCATTCACTCTAAAATCAGATGTTAAAAGCAAATATTTTTGACTATTGTCAAGTCCTTAAATGCACTGGTGGGAATTTTCTAATAAAATTTTGTACGACTGTTTGTTTGAAAATCCACTATTGTATGGCCAGCTTAAAGTGATATTAAAGCGGAGTTCCACCCAAAAATGGAACTTCCGCTGTCCGGATTCCTTCTCCACTCCAGTGTCACATTTTGCACCTTTCAGGGGGGAGCAGATACCTGTCTAATACAGGTATTTGCTCCCACTTCCAGCGAAAGATCGCTGCAATATCTGCAGTGATCTACACCATGTCCTGCCCCTCCTCCGTCCCCCTCGCTGTCTTCTGGGAGACACACAGCACCCAGAAGACAGCAGGGACCACTGAGAGCGACTCGCGCATGCACAGTAGGGAACCAGGCTTCCCTTCCTGATTCCCTTACTGAAGATGCTGGAGCCTCCACCCGGGAGCCAAGGGACAGGTCAGCTTCCAGTGAGGACATCATGGGCTCCCTGGACAGGCAAGTGTCCTTATTTTAAAAGTCAGCAGCTGCAGTATTTGTAGCTGCTGACTTTTAAAAAGAAAAAACTTTAAAAAATTTGGCGGAACTCCGAATTATACTGCGGCAGGTTGGCTCGGCTGCACAAATCGCCGTAGGTGTACGTCGGTCCCTTTAATCGCTATAGCAGCCACGATGTTCGCCGGCCACCCGCGATTGCTCCACAGAGAGCCAGAACGGGGATCTGTCAATGTAAACATACAGATCGCTGTTCTGACAGGGGAGTAGAGAGAGATCGTCTGTTCCTAATGATCAGGAACATCGATCTCTCTGTACTCCCAGTCAGTCCACTCCCCCCACAGTTAGAAACACCTCCCTAGGAAACACTTGACCCCTTGATCGCCCCCTAGTGTTAACCCCTTTCCATGTCTTTTATACAATGATCAGTGGCTATTTTTAGCTCTGATCACTGTATTAATGTCAGTGTTTCCAAAAAAGTGTCAAAAGTGTCTGATCTGCCGCCAAAATTTTTCAGTCCCGCTAAAAATCGCTGATCACCGCCATTACTAGTAAAAACAAAAATGTATAATAAAAATGCCATAAATATATCCCCTATTTTGTAGATGCTATAACTTTTGCGCAAACCAATCAATATACGCTTATTGCAGGTTTTTTTTACCAAAAATATGTAGAAAAATACATATTGGCCTAAACTGATGAAGAAATATATATATATATATATATATATATTTTTTTTTTTTTTTGGGGATATTTATTATAGCAAAAAAGAAAAAAATATTTTTTTTTTTTTGTTTATAGCGTAAAAAATAAAAACTGCAGAGGTGCTCAAATACCACCAAAAGAAAGCTCTATTTGTGGGAAAAAAAGGACTTGCGGTTTTTTTTCCAATGTAATGCACTAGAATGCAAAGTAACACATTAACGTGAGTTGTGGTGCACTGCCATGCAGGTGTATTGAAGGTGTGTTGGATTTGTGCTTTGGGTTGCCATTCATAATGAATCACTACAGGGTAGGTGTAAAGCCAGACTTGAAGTAAAGCTAGGAAGAGATAGCCCGGCCGCTGCTCACCTCACCCGGCCCTAGTGGTTAGCAGGTAAAAGCAGCCTCAGCTCGATTCATCCAGACCACAACTCCAACATGTTTCGCCACGCTGTGGTCTGGATAAATCCAGCTGAGGTTGCTTTTACCTGCTAACCACTCGGGCCGGGTGCCGTGTGTGGTGGCTGGGCTCTTTCTAGTTTTGCAGTATGTTTTGGGTTTGGACGGACCTTTCCTCAGCCTGCATCTCACTAGCTAGCGGCTTCCAACTCATCAGAGGACACTACAGTGGAGGGGTGCAGGGGACAGAGGAGGCTACAGTAGGGGGGGTGCAGGGGACAGAGGATACTACAATGGGGGGTTGCAGGGGATAGAGGACACTACAGTGGGGGGGGGGTGCAGGGGAGAGAGGACACTACAGTGGGGGGGTGCAGGGGACAGAGCACACTGCTAGAGGGGTACATAGGACACTGCAATAGGGGGGCCTCATTAGGGACCTCATCTCACCTGGGGAGAGGGACCCCTTCTCACTTGGGGACAGGGACCCCTTCTTGCTTGGGGACAGGGAACCCATCACCTCTGGGGACATAAACCCCATCTCCCCTGGGGGCAGGAACCCCATTTTTCCTAGGGACGGGAACCCTATCTCCAGACCATGCTGGCTAGCAGGGCTGGCGTCAGCCACCCTTTGGTGCCAGGATCGGGGAGGGGGCAGTAAAATCTGAATCCCCAGCTACATACTCCCTCAGGGTGAACTGACTTTGTATTAGTGAAGCACCTTAAATTGAGGTAAACCTGTACTATTTATTACGGTGTTAGGATTTTTATTATCTTCATTTATTAGCAGGTGAATGCGGCCCTTCATGCATTCACATACATTGAATCCGGCCCTTAAGTGGAAAAGAGTTGCTGACCCCTGACCTAGAGACTTGCAAACTGATGTCTTTTTCACTGGGACCCATGGAAAAAGGAAACAAGCCGCAGATGTGCAATAGTGCCCCCCCCCAGTACACATTGTAATGGATTCGTGAGCGGGGGGGAGGGTTGGTTGGGTGAGGAGAGGGTAGGGGCATGGAATGGATAACAAGCTGGGAGTCCGTCCCTCGCTGCTAGCCCGTAAGCCGAGCAGGGGAGGAAGGAAAAGGAGTGGGATGGTTGGACAACAGTGGCAAAGAGAGGGAGGCGGGGTCGGGACGTAGGGCCCCAAATGACAGTCCGGATGGGCGACGGGGCTGGTAGCGACGTATGTGCCCAGTGGTAGGAGTGACTGCAAAGCCCCAGCTACAGGTGAACTGCCCTCAGGGTGAACTGACTTTGTATTAGTGAAGCACCTTAAATTGGTGGGGGGAGGCGAAGGGCAGGAAGAAACCTTACGGGGGAGGAGATATATTTAGATACGGTGTTGGAGTGGACGGGGGGGGGCTCAAGGGACGGGAGGAGGGGAGGGGAGGGGGGGGTACAAGGCGGATGGGGAGAAAAGGGGGAGGAGCGAAAGAGGGGAGAGCAAGGGGAAGGCGGAGGGGAGAGAGGGGAAGGGAAACGGAGCGGTAGAAAGGGAAGCGGAGGGGTGGGGGGGAGAGAAAGAGAAAAGGGGAAATCGGGGAAGTAGGATCGGAGCTGGGGGAAGGGGGGGAGGGGGGGGGAGAGGGGAAAGAGAAGCGAAGGGGCAGGGGGTGATGGAGAGGGAGACGGTGAGAGGACGGGGAGAGAGAAGGGGGGGGCGGCGAATGGGGCCACGAGCAGCCAGGTGGACAGGAAAGAGGGGTCGGTCGGAAAGAGGGGGGAACGACAAGGGGCAAGGGGCAGAGGTGGGGCTGCGGGGAGGGGGGGTGGGTGGGAAGGTATGGGGGGTGAAATGGGGGGGGGGGTAGGACTGATTATGAAGGGCAGGGTGTGCATGGGATGATTTTATTATCAGCTTTCGGGTGAAAGTGTGTCATTTATTATCATTTGGTGAATGCGGCCTTCATGCATTCACGATTTGCCCCCCCCCCCCCCCCCACTGGCTCAGAAAAGCCATAGGGCATTGCTCAGCCTTCTATAGGAGTCAGTTTATAACCTGGGTCATCCAATGACCTAATCAGATCTATTTTATTACAAAACCCGCAGACATGTCTGGACTCGTTTCACTCTTGCCAAGTGACAGTTCAAATAAAGAACAGAGGAAAGCATAGAGAAAAAAGGTTTGGAGGGTGTAATTATCCATTTTGCATACTTATGTAGTGTGAACATATTACATAGTTCCTGCATAGAATCATTCCCATCAGTTCCTGAAGAATCTTACAGTTGAATGTCCCAACCACACTCCTGCTCACTCTTGGGCCCTTCTGTGAAGTGCTTGTAACCTATCACTAGGTTTTCTGGATGTGAGAGTGGTTTTCCTGGAGGCAACCCGTAGAGATTGGGATCGCAGGCAGTAGGGTTGATTTACAAAAGGTAAATGTACTGTTCAATCTGCAAGGGAAGTTGCACTGTGCAAGGAAATTTTCTGCAGAGCTTAGAAAATGCGGAGAAGCTCTGCTGACTTTCATCATCCAATCAGGTGCAAAAAAAAAAAAAAAAATGCAGTTATTTTATTTTCCTTGCATTTAATTGGGTTTTCTTTGCAAAGTTAAATTTCACCATATTCACTATGATCCTGGGAAAAGTCCCTTGCACAGTGCAACTTCCCTTGCATAGTAAACAGCCTATCTGCCTATAGTAAACCAACCCCACTGTTTTTGGTATGATTCTATCCAAGGACCTAGAAATGGTGCAAGATTGATTTCTAATTAGCTGTCATGTCTACGCTATTTAAATGTCTCTAAAAAACACACACACACACACACACACACCTGAATGCACACAATAAAACATCAAAACTTTACAAAGTGAGGCCCTGCTTAGCGAAATAAAATCTGAGAGAAACTCAGAGCTGTGAGCCGATACTAGCTCAGGTGAGAGGGGAATTCCAGCACGTCTGTAGTTAAAGGTTAACCTTACATGGGAGTATTGCTGTCTGCACACACTGACACTTGTCTTTGTCATGTCATACCTGATAGGGCTTGGGTGGCGTCTTTTTTTCTTAAACCTGGACAATTCTACACAATTTATGCTGAATAACATAGCACACACTATAAAGAGAACCTGTAAAATGATCAAAATATCTTCTTTAATACATAGCTCATATCCAGTGTTTGCGGTGTATTAAAACTGCAATAATAAACTTATTTGTACCTTTCTAGGTCACTCAGTGGTGCCCTTCAATTTATTTTTAGTTATACTGTATATCTTCACATTTACTCACTGTTGGCTGTGCAGTCTGGTGTGTGGGCTCCGTTTATCCCTTTTTTGTGCAATTGAAGACCATAAGCCTATTTAATGATCTTATAGATTTTAACCCTGGTTGGGGTGACACCCCTCTGTATATTTGCACCTGCCTTCAGTGGTGCTCCATAGGGTGGACTTGGCCGCTTTGACCCCTTCCTCGCTATGTCGACCGCACATATAGCTCTATATCAAGTACCTCCATATACAGTATACTTGGTTGTTGTATTGTATTGTACTGTTTATGTATTCTAACATTAGTTTTCTTATTACCACACTATGTGAACTCCTGATAAAGCTCATGGAGCAAAACACGTAGACATTTCACAGCATTCTAGTCTCTATATCTAAATGTTTCATCATTATTAACCCAAGTTATACAACTGTGTTTTTGTGATACTCTATGTATATTTATAAAATTAAGTAGGCTGAAAGCTATTGTGTCTGCTGTACTTGCATATTTGTACTTGTACTTTTAAATATTTGATGTTTTTTTAAATCTCCTTTATGTTTTGTATGAAATAAAGATGGAACAATTGTTTTCTAAGAAATATTTTGTCGGTGTATTCATTCCTGGGGCGTTAAAAACTCTGTTTCACTTGTCTTCTTTTGTGACTACCAAGCAATTAGGGGTTTGGTGCTCTATTTGCCCATTCTTGACATTTTTTCCTTAATTGAGTATACAATCGCAATAAACATACATTGCATTCAAATAATATTTTATTTTGACTCACTCAGAACACAGCACCTTGCTGAAGGTGCCTAATTTCCATCCTAGCATTTAGGATGTGCTCCTGGCTGTCTTAGTCCATCCATACAGCAGATGTTATTTCTTTTAAGACTGATCCAAAATCTGAGCCTATAAAACTGTAGGTCAAATGTTCTCATGTTCTGAGTGCGGAAGGCTGTATGGCATAGAATAACGAGCATCAAGCTATAAAAGGAACTTATTTTTTATTTATTTTTTTATAAAACTCAGCTTAAGCCCAGGTTCACACCAAGCTGCAGGAATGAAGTGTGAGAATTCAGCTTAACACGCACAATTTCACTCCTGCATGTCAGTCCCAACTTCAGCAGCGATTTCACAGACATCTGTGTGGGTTTCTGCACAGATGTCAATGGAAATCGCAAAAAGTAGTACAGAAACTACTTTTTGAAATCGGTGCGGCGTCGCACCTATTAGGACGGTGCCATTGCCGCTGATTTGACATGCAAAATCGCATGTCAAATCACACCAGTGTGAACCAGGGCTAACACAGAGTTCTTAAAGCTAAATTCCAGGTAGGGCAATTTTACCATAGTTACATTGGTCAAGCCTACTACAGATATTTCCAGCTTTCCTGGGGAATGGCCAGGTATGACCAATACATGCATCCAAGATAGATCATGTTATGTAACTATGTAAAAATTGCCATACCTGGAATTCAGCTTTAGGACATGAGAATAAGAATGCAAATTAATAAAAATAGGGTATTACAAAAGGTATAAATGTATATTAAAGCATAGTCTTTCAGTATGGACTAATCCATCTGTTTAGGTTAAAGTGGAATACAAACAGGAAAAAGGTTATAATGATCTTGAATATACTTACTAATTTAAAAAGTCAGCAAAAATATTTGCCAAGAATACCCAAGGTGCAAGGAAAATGAAACTGCATTTTTGCTTGCACAGGATTGGATGATGGAAATCTCTGGGGAAATGAGTGTAAGTGCCATTGAAAAGGGCACTGTCTATTTTCCTTTAGTAAATCCACCCCTTAATGTCATTCAGTTAAGATTTATATCCACTTTAACACAATGATAGGATTCCTGCTGCATCTAGGATATGCAGTGCATCTGGAAAGTATTTACAGTGTTTCACTTTATCCACATTTTGTTATGTTACAGCCTTATTCCAAAATGGATTAAATTTATTATTTTCCTCAAAATTCTACAAACAATAACCCATAATGACAACGTGAAAGAAATTTATTTGAAATCTTTGCAAATTTCTTAAAAAATAAATAAATAAATAAATAAAATAAAAATCACAGATACATAAGTATTCACAGACTTTGCCATGACACTAAAAATTGAGCTCAGGTGCATCCTGTTTCCACTGATCATCCGTAAGATGTTACTAAAATTTGATTGGAGTCCACCTGTGGTAAATTCAGTTGACTGGACATGATTTGGAAAGGCACACACCCGTCTATATGAGGTCTTACAGTTAACAGTGCATGTCAGAGCACAAACCAAGCCATGAAGTCAAAGGATTTGTCTGTAGGCCTCCGAGACAGGATTGTATTGAGGCACAGATCTGGGAAAGGTGCAGAAAAAATGCCTGCAGCATTGAAGGTCCCACTGAGCACAGTGGCCTCCATCATCTGTAAATGGAAGAAGTTTGGAACCACCAAGACTCTTCCTAGAGTGGACCGCCTTTCTGGAACGTTTCTCTGAGGAGAGAGAAGAACCTTCCAGAAGAACATCCATATCTGCAGCACTCCAATGTCCCTGTACATTGCTGCATTCATCTTTCCCTTGATCCTGACTAGTCTCTCAATTCCTGCCACTGAAAAACATCCCGACAGCATGATGCTGCCACCACTGTGCTTCACTGTAGGGATGGTATTGGCCAGGAGATGAGCGGTGCCTGGTTTCCTCCAGACATGACGATTGCTATTCAGGCCAAAGAGTTCAATCCTTGTTTCATCAGACCAGTGAATTTTGTTTCTCATGGTCTGAGAGTCCTTCAGGTGCCTTTTTGGTAAACTCCAGGCAGGCTGTCATGTGCCCTTTACTGAGAAATGGCTTCCGTCTGGCCGCTTTACCATACAGGCCTGATTGGTGGAGTGCTGCAGAGATGGTTGTTCTTCTGGAAGGTTCTTCTCTCTCCTCAGAGAAACGCTGTCAGAGTGACCAATCAGGCCTGTATGGTAGAGTGGCCAGATGGAAGCCACTCCTCAGTAAAGGGCACATGACAGCCTGCCTGGAGTTTACCAAAAGACACCTGAAGGACTCTCAGACCACGAGGAACAAAAATTCTCTGGTCTGATGAAACAAAGATTGAACTCTTTGGCCTGAATAGAAAGTGTCATGTCTGGAGGAAACCAGGCATCGCTCATCTCCTGGCCAATACCATCCCTACAGTGAAGCACAGTGGTGGCAGCATCATGCTGTCGGGATGTTTTTCAGTGGCAGGAATTGAGAGACTAGTCAGGATCGAGGGAAAGATGAATGCAGCAATGTACAGGGACATCCTTGATGAAAACCTACTCCAGAGCGCTCTGGATCTCAGATTGGGGCAAAGGTTCATCTTCCAACAGGATTAAGCAAGCAAATCCAACATGATGAAGCTTGAGAGATCCTGCAAAGAGGAATGGGAGAAACTGATCAAATATAGGTGTGCCAAGCTTGTAGCATCATACTCAAAAAGACTTGAGGCTGTAAGGTGCTTCAACAATGTATTGAGTAAAGACTGTGAATACTTATGTATATTCGATTTTTTTTTGGGGGGGGGGGGGTTATTTTTGATACATGTGCAAAGATTTCAAACAAACTTATTGCACATTGTCATTATGGGGTATTGTTTGTAGAATTTTGAGGAAAATAATGAATGTAATCCATTTTGGAATAAGGCTGTAACATAACAAAAAGTGGAAAAAGTGAAGCGCTGTGAATACTTTCCGGATGCACTGTAGGGTGTGAGTTAAAGTAGAACTGTTGACAAATATAGAATTTTAAGTAGTACCCCAGTTTATCTTTTTATTGCCTGCTGTACTTTCCTGTACAGCATGACCTAAGCTGGCTATACATATAAATCCAACAGATTCCTCCATACACGCTACACAGGAAGAATCTCCAGCTGCTTATTTGGTTTTTCCTGCATTGCTGTGCTGTCAATCGAATGCAGATAGCTTGCTGATAGGAGAGGGTCAAGGTTCATCTTATTAATGTGCTGCTGTCCTTCACTAACCAATTACAGGCTGGGGCAGGTCCTTGGCCATGCTCTACTGCAAAAAAGTGGGGCCAGGGACCTAAAAGTTCTGTATGGCAGGGTTGAGTCCTAAGACTGCTCACAAGTCTTAAAACTGGTCACATGGTACAGACAGGGCCAATAACAGCCCATTTGTACCATGTGATTAGCTGTGGCCAATCACAGCTAATCACAACAATACAGTGTCTACACACTGTCATTCGGTAAAAATATTTGCTTATAGCAGTGAAATTCACTGCTATAAGCAATAATAGTAAAAAAGCAAAAGAAATCCTGATCAGGTGTGGTACAGCTCTGGTCACAGTATGTAAAAAACAATAAAAGAAAAAAAAAGAAACATTTTTTTTTACATACTGTAACCAGTCAGTGTCCCTGGTCACTGCCACGCCAGTTATATGATGACGCTGTAGTGCACTGGTGACAGTATGTAAAAAAAAAAAATAATAATAATGTTTTCTTCATTTTCCAAACCAAAAAATTACAAAAAAAAAAAGAGCTTACTACATACCTCAGACTGTCTACTTTCCAAAAGGGTCATTTTGGGGGTATTTGTACTCTACTGCCATTTTCGGGTCTCAAGAAATGAGATCAGTACATCGATTTCCAGATATACTGTATATACTATCGCTTGTGGACGCTATAACTTTCCTGCAGACTAAATAATATACACTGACTTGGGTTATTTTCACCAAAAAATTGTAACAGAATACATTAGGCCTAAATTTATGAAGAACGATTATTTATTTGCAAAATTTTACAATAGAAATGTTTATTTTGCAAAAAATAAAAAAGAACCAGTGGTGATTAAATACCACCAAAAGAAAGCTTTTTTTGTGTTTGTTCTATACAACAACCCCCCCACCCGCCCCCGCCTGGACCAAGGAGGATAACTGAAAGGGATCTCCCAGTGAGGCAACAGGATAAACATCCCAGAGAGGACTGCTTCCTTCTACCTCATAAAGACCCAGATTACATTGCTGTAACCTTACAGCTGTAAGGTAAGGGGCCACCCGCATTCCTTATAGGATTCCATGAGAAAATATTACAACACACTACACAGGATTTATAGTGTATTCACGTTAACTACTGGAAACCCCTGCACCGTTAGCCTGCTATCTGTCGGATAGAAGACTCCACCATCACTCGGCATATAACGCCACATATGGACTTTTTCCTGGACTTTTAGATTCTGCGATTTTTTTATCGCTGTGCACCATTTCTTTCACTCCAGCTCATCTCTTATTTTATCTCATCCACACGGATTGGTTACCATTTCCTTTTGTCATGAGACTCTTCTAGTCTCCTCTGCTTCTTTGCACTATTTTTTCCTTATCACTTTTAAGATATTGTGGTTTTTAAACCTGTTTGGAACACCCCTTCACATATAGTTCCTTTGGATGCACTTTTATGCGTTTTATATTTCCATCACGTTTCACCTTACTATCACTGGATTTTATATTATTAGCTACACCATGCGATTTTATTTGAAACACCTGTAAATCTGGATTGTTTTTATCACATGATTTTATCACGTCAGTTTATATATACATTGTCTGTTTTATGCCATTTTACTGACCCAGAACCTGCCTGCTGGTGTTTTATGTCTATGACCTGTTACTGTCTGCTGTATTTATATTTAGTTTAGTTTGCGCGCCACTACTTCCTTTTTCTTGATTCCACTTGGGTTCAGACATTTCCCTCAGTGTGCGCAGCATCTCTTTTTAGTTAGTTTCGGTGTGCTGGCGCAGGATTACCTTACCCCATCAGTGTCTACACACTGTCATTCGGTAAAAATATTTGCTTATAGCAGTGAAATTCACTGCTATAAGCAATAATAGTAAAAAAGCAAAAGAAATCCTGATCAGGTGTGGTACAGCTCTGGTCACAGTATGTAAAAAACAATAAAAGAAAAAAAAAGAAACATTTTTTTTTACATACTGTAACCAGTCAGTGTCCCTGGTCACTGCCACGCCAGTTATATGATGACGCTGTAGTGCACTGGTGACAGTATGTAAAAAAAAAAAATAATAATAATGTTTTCTTCATTTTCCAAACCAAAAAATTACAAAAAAAAAAAGAGCTTACTACATACCTCAGACTGTCTACTTTCCAAAAGGGTCATTTTGGGGGTATTTGTACTCTACTGCCATTTTCGGGTCTCAAGAAATGAGATCAGTACATCGATTTCCAGATATACTGTATATACTATCGCTTGTGGACGCTATAACTTTCCTGCAGACTAAATAATATACACTGACTTGGGTTATTTTCACCAAAAAATTGTAACAGAATACATTAGGCCTAAATTTATGAAGAACGATTATTTATTTGCAAAATTTTACAATAGAAATGTTTATTTTGCAAAAAATAAAAAAGAACCAGTGGTGATTAAATACCACCAAAAGAAAGCTTTTTTTGTGTAAAAAAAATAATAATTTGGATACAGTGTTGCATGACTACGCAATTGTCATTCAAAGTGTGACAGCGCTGAAAGCTGAAAATAGGCCTGGGCCAGAAGGGGGAAAAAGTGCCTGGTATTAAAGTGGTTAAATGAGCCCAAGGTGGTTTTGTCATAATGTGCTTGTATACACCACATATTACTACATTAGTGCTACAACTTTAGGCCATTTCTAGGGTACCTACAGCTAAGACTAAAGCCTGGTTCACACTATGAGTTTTTTTACATTAAACCTAGTGGGCTGAACGAAAAGAAAAAACTGGAGGAGCTCGCTGTACTAACTATCAAATGTTAGTACAGCAATCTCCCCACTGAAAAGGGGGGCTGCCCCCCCTCCAGAACACACCGGTCAGCTAGGGTTGCCACCTGTCCAGGATTCACCTGGACAGTTCGGGTTTGGAATCCTGTGTCTGGGTTTCACTCTGCCTGAAACCCGTACAGATTATTTAGACAGGGCTGTGGCTCTTCAAGTAACTGAGATAGTCACACAAAAATTTGTTGCCATCCGGGAGCTGCGGGTCGCTGTCTGGGGGCAGGTTTGGCATCACTGGGGGGGGGGGGGCGATAATGTCAGCAAGAGCAGTTTGGCCACACCCACTGTTCACCGCAGCGTGCTGCATTACCACTCTCCATGAGACTCCCAAAAGGTGCCCCAGGTCTTTTACTATGGAAAAAAAAAGTGCCCTGTAAAGTGTTCGGGTTTGGCTTGAAGAAAATGTGGCAACCCTACGGTCAGCTGCCAGCGCTGATCGGATACCGACTGGATGCTGGCTTTCCAGCATGCTTGTTCAGGTGGCTAATGTAAGACAGGCTGGTGTACACAGAAAGTCGGTTGCTTTTAGTTGAACTTTCCGATACCAGCCGATATTCGGCCCGTGTGTACCAGGCTTTTCCTATAAGCTTACCTGCAGGGAAAAGTGTAAAATTAGAGTTTAATAACACATTATTGAGAAGACATTAACATTAGGATACCCTTAGATACTAATCAAAGTTCTGAGAACATGATGGTTTTCTCACAAAAGTCTAACATACAACACATGACACTGATTATAATCAAGGCAAATTTGCTAAGAATTTAGGAGTCAGCTGCAAAAGATAACAACAATCCATTGAATGCATAGAGTGCCACCAGAAAGGTATGTTGGCATATGGACTGCAAGGAGTGTCCACATCAAAGATCTCTGCTTGTTTACATATTTTGAGAGATTCCAACCTACACTGACATATGGAATATCAGGACCACAGCATGCTGAGCAAATCGATCTGCAATCTTCAGCTGATCATGTGACCCTACCGGATCACTCTCAGAATAGGTAAGTATATCTTCATTTCAGAGGGTAGATAGAATAGGGTTTAGAAGGAGGTGGGAGCAGATTTAGGCTTAGTTTGAAATAATCTGTACTTTCACTTTATTATTTATGCAAAGTTCTATAGATCACAGATATCACAGGATATATACACTATATTACCAAAAGTATTGGGACGCCTGCCTTTCAGTTTCCGCTCTAAATCAATCAAAAGGTGTTCTACGGGTTGAGGTCGGGACTTTGTGCAGGCCAGTCAAGTTCCTCCACCACAAACTCGCTCATCCAAGTCTTTATGGACTTTGCTTTATGCACTGGTGCGCAGTCATGTTGGAACAGGAAGGGGCCATCCCCAAACTGTTCTCACAAAGTTGGGAGTATGAAATTGTCCAAAATGTCTTGGTATGCTACGCCTTAAGAGTTCCCTTCACTGGAACTAAGGGGCCAAGCCCAACTCCTGAAAAACAACCCCACACCGTAATCCCCCCTCCACCAAATGATTTGGACCAGTGCACAAAGCAAGGTCCATAAAGACAAGGGTGAGCGAGTTTGGGGTGGAGGAACTTGACTGGCCTGACCTCAACCCAATAGAACACCTTTGGGATGAGTTGAGTGGGACTGCAAGCCAGGCCTTCTCATCCAACATCAGTGCCTGACGTAACAAATGCACTTCTGGAACATTCTCATAGACACACTCCTTAACCTTGTGGACAGCCTTACGAGAAGAGTTGAAGCTGTTAAGCTGCAAAGGGTGGGCCAACATAATATTGAACCCCACAGACTAAGACTGGGATGCCAATAAAGTTCATGAGCATGTAAAAGCAGGCGTCCCAATACTTTTGGTAATATAGTGTATATTCTGGATAGTTGCATGAATCTGTTCTATGGAAAATCAAGCATCACACCTACCTCTATATGTAGGCCTACTTTATGATGTACAAATGCAGCTGCACAAGGCAGCCAATCAGATTCTAACCCTCTGAAAGATGAATTATAAATTTGGTCCCACCAAAACCACTCCCTTGCTAAAGAAGCTGAGGGTAAAGGTGATGGACTGGTCAAGCATGTCTCCAGACCTAAACCCTACTGAGCATCTGTGGGGCATCTACAAATGGAAGGGGGGGGGAGTGCAAGGTCTCCAACATCCACCAGCACTGTGATGTCATCATTGAGGAGTGGAAGAGGACTCCAGTGGCAACCTGTGAACCTCTGGTGAACTTCATGCCCAAGAGGGTTAAGGCAGTGCTGGAAAATAATGGTGGCCACACAAAATATTGACACTTTGGGCCCAATTTGGACATTTTCACTTAGGGGTGTACTCACTTTTGTTGCCGGCGGTTTAGACCCTAATGGCTGTGTGTTGAGTTATTTTGAGGGGACAGCACATTTACACTGTTATACAAGCTGTACACTCACTACTTTACATTGTAGCAAAGTGCCATTTCTTCAGTGTTTCTTCACTCTTCCTCTTCCTTCCTAGACTTACCTCTTTGTTCATTTATTGGACATGGTATTAACTACTATTGAGCTATTTTTGGTTTATATATATTTATATATATCTATCCTCTTTTTATCTTTTCCTAACTGGCACACCCCCACGTTCGGTTCCTCACTACCTGGTGCATGTCATATATAGGAGTCCTCTGCATGTTTACCGTTGGATATACTCCGTCAACAAACATGAAACTCACTACCAATACCTTATTGTATATGTTTTATAGATGTTTATTTAATGTTTCTTTCCCTTTCTCCTATAGAACAGCTATTAAGCTCTAAATGAAGCAATAAAATTGCGAAACTTGTAGAGCAAGCGTTCTACTGTACACCATACAGTGCGGCAGGACTAATATGATGTTGACTTCATTAGTTCAGCTGTTTTAGGGATAAGAGTATTATTAGAATTTTGCAAAACTCATTTTTTTAATGAATTTTTTGTATATTTTGTGTTTAATAAATATTTATGTTATTTTTATAATTGGTGCCTACAAAGTCCAGTTCTTTCCCACGTGCTTTTTGATCTAAAATTATGTTATAGGACGTGGCACTGTTATACATCAAAGACCCCCACAGTACCATCCTGTGATGGAGTCTCGACAAACTTGTTGATTTCTTCAGTGTTGTCACATGAAAAGATATAATAAAATATTTACATATTTAAAATGTGAGGGGTGTACTCACTTTTGTGAGATACTGTACTTCAGCTCACAGGAAATGACAAGGACACTGCATTTCTGGCATGATCAACGAGTATTTTCTGTACTTGCCGAAAATGTTCTTAGCCAGAAAAATTACCACTAATGCAGCCATATCTAAGAACTGGTAAGCTGCAATATATAACATTTGCATTCTTGGGTTTAGGTAGATTCTAACAGTTAGAAATCATTCATTTGGTACTTTCCCCAAATCAGAAACATACCTCCTTCTATGGTGGAACATGTAGGTCCCCGCAGTCTGTGTCTCTCACCATTACGATTATTTTCTGGCAGCATCTTCATAACAAAACACCAAATCAGTCGCCTTGCATTGACTCTTCTTAAAAGCACTAGCAGACCCTAGAAGGTAAATGATTGTGAGATTGTGTACCTTTATACTTTCATACACAGCTTATTCAACTAAACTGTTATGACTGTTAAGCTGGATACACATTATACAATTTTCTGTAGATTTTTCCCTTTTTCCTTCAGATTTACCAAAACCATATAATATGGGGTTAAACCTTAAGGCCCCTTTCACACTGACGGACCGTTCAGATCGGCCTGTCAGTTTTGACGGCGGACCTGAACGGGCGCTCAATGCTTGTCTATGGAGCGACGGATGTCAGCGGAGACATGTCCGCTGACATCCGACCCGGTCCGATCCGCCAAAAGAAGACGGATGGCCCTACATCCAGATCCATCGCTGGCGGATTGGGTGAGATCTGATGAAAACAGACACGCTGTCCGTTTTCATCTGATCTCTCCATAGAGACCAGCAGAGAGGGACCTGTCATCCGCCAGCTCTGATGGTTTTCCCATCGGAATTCCGACAGAATTTCGCTCAAACTGCCTTGCCTACACACGGTCACACCAAATTCCGATGGTCAATAACACCGCGGCATACAACACGTTCGACGGCACTATAAAAGGGACGTTTAATGCTTCCGAGCATGCGTCGAATTGTTTCCGAGCATGCGTCGGAATTTTGCGTGTCGGAATTGCATACACACGATCAGAAAATCCGATAGAAAGGTTTTCCGTTGGAAAAATTAAGAACAGGTTCTCAATCCAAAGTCCGTCGGAAATTCCGACAGAAAAAGACCGATGGGCATACACACGGTCGGAAAATCCGATGAAATGCTCCCATCGGACTGTTTCCATCGGAAATTCCGACCGTGTGTACGCGGCACAAGAGTTTAAATTTGTATGCAATCAGGCAGACCCTTGCACAACATGGTTTTGGTAAATCTAAAGGAAATCAGACAACAAACGTTGTATAGTGTGTATTGGGTCTTACCTTTTTAATGCAAATCTGATGAGCCTCAGACTGGCTACTTTTTCCACTTTTTCTCTTTCTTTTCTTTTTTTTTTTTGCTATTTTTTCAAATAAAATTGCCTGTCTGGCACTTAAAACTAAACTCTAAACACAAAAACGCTCATTGAAATACATTCCTCAATACCGACAGAAGGATATAAAGCCACTTTCTGTGCATTGAATTCCTTTGCAAACCCAGATTCTACCCTGCAAAAATATTGCTGACATCATCGCTGTGCTGTGCATAGCCTATGCAGAGAGCAGAGCTGTGGAAAAGATCCAGTAGCTCCACCCACTACAGGCCGCCTGGAGAAAACTACAGGAGGGGGCGGAGACAAGACTAGTGACACTGCACAAAGCGAGAGAGCAACAGTGACTGGTCTTCTCTGGAAGCTCCTGCACAGGGGCAAAGTGTCACACTGGATTACTGCACAGATCTGGAAGAAATGCTGTACATAAAGCACACAAAGATCCAAATAAGAATAGACATATACCTTGTATTTAGACAATATTTTCTTCAGCTTTGAGCTAAATTTTATTGCAGCCAGATGTCAATAGCCATAAGGCCTTAGATCAAGGTAAAATATATCATGTCTTATTGTAAATATGATTACATAGTCAACTGTCCCTCATGTAACTGTACCTTTTTACAGCCAACTCCATCTGTCCATCTTTCTAGTCTGATGCACAGACCTATATAGAAAATGCACAATTTATCTTCCAAATGTTATGCTGCAATAAATCCTTGCAATCGACCTCTATGTTATTGCATTTGTTATTTTAAAAATCCAATATACAGGTAAACTAGCAGTGAAAAAAACACTTCTTTGGTTATTACTGCCGGGAGCGTTTTCCTTCATATGTTGTACAAAAAGGCGCTCCTTTTTCTAATCTCAAAAAGTTGGGAGGTTTTCTAATATACTGCTAAACAAAGCTAGCAGCAAGATCCTGCATAAAATGTGCTCCATGAGCCATTCACATAAAACACCTGAGCACTGTGTACATGCGTACAAGCGTACAGCATTAATGCAGCCTATTAGTTACATAGTTAGTCAGCTTGAAAAAAGACACATCTAGTTCAACCAAAAAAAATAAAGAAATACAATCCCATATACACAATCCTATACCCACATTAAGGCAAAAAAAAAGCAGCAAAGCATGATCCAATTTGCTATAGCAGGGGACAATAAATTCCTTCCTGATCCCCCGAGAGGCAATCGAATTTTCCCTGGATCCACTTTACCTATAAATGTTAGTACCCAGTTATATCCAGGCCTTTTTTAGAGCAATCTACTGAGCTTGCCAGAACCAGCTCTGGAGGGAGTCTATTCCACATTTTCACAGCTCTTACTTAGTTGCTAGGTCACAAACAGCTATTTCTTCCTAGCATCCTCCATTGCTGGGATGCAGGTGGCTAATACCTCCTAGTGTCCTCCTTTGCTAGGACGCAGGCAGCTATTGCCGCCTAGCATTCTCAGTTGTTAGGATGCAGGCAGCTATTTCCTCTTAGCATTCTCTGTTGCTAGGATGCAGATGGCTTTTGCCACCTAGAATCCTCCATAGCTAGGATGCAGGCAGCTATTGCTTCTTGCTTCTAGTGTCCTCTGTTGCTAGGATACAGACAATTATTGCTCCCCAATGTCCGCAGTTGCTAGGATATAGGTAGCTATTGCCTTCTAGCGTCCTCTGTTGCTAGGATGCAGATGGCAACTGCTGCCTAGTGTCCCCCGTTGCTAAGACTCAGGCGGCTATTGCCACTTAGCATACTCAGTTGCTAGGATGCAGGCAGCTACTGCCACCTAGCATCCTCTTTTGCTAGGACAGAGACAATTATTGACACCTAGCATCTTCAGTTCCCAGGATGCAGGCAGCTATTGCCTTCTAGCGGCAGTTGTTAGGATGCAGGTGGCTACTGCTGCCTAGTGTCCCCTGTTGCTAAGACCCAGGCGGCTATTGCCACTTAGCATACTCAGTTGCTAGGATGCAAGCAGCTACTGCCACCTAGCATCCTCTGTTGCTAGGACAGAGACAATTACTGTCACCTAGCATCTTCAGTTCCCAGGATGCAGGCAGCTATTGCCTTCTAGCGTCAGTTGGTAGGATGCAGGTGGCTACTGCTGCCTAGCATCCTCTGTTGCTATAATAGCACAAATGTTTACATGCATACATTGTAAAATATGATCCATACACAGGACCTCAAACACAGATTTTTCTAATTTGAACGCAGCACAGGTTGACTGATCTTTATGTAGCTGGGTGCATGGACCCATAGAAAAGAATACACCTGTGGTCAGATATGCAAAAAAATGCTTACAGATCTTTAGCTCTGTGTGTCCTAATTCAGGCCTAACCTAGGTTGTGAGTACTTCATTAATTTTAAAAACTAAACAAAGGTAGACTTCAGGCTGTAGGAAGAAGGTTGTAGTAATACGGGGATAAGGTCGTAAATCTAGCACAGACACCCTGTCATTTTCACTGGCTTCAGGAACTGCCCTCTGCCTGAACTCATGCAGTGCCCACAGGCAGTAGGAGAATGTTAGGAAATACGGATCTGTAAAATTAGAGATGATGGGAAGACAGTCATTTTAAACAACCAGTGTTGTGTGCGTGTGTTCTGTGGGAACCAGCGTCCTGGCAGCGACAGGTTCATTGTGAGTGAAGGTTTCATGGATAATGTATCGTCTCCAGTTTCGGCTTGGCAAACACAGACTCATATTTCTACCGCCAGGTCCATTTTCCAGCCTACCAGTGGGAAGGCCTCACTTTCCAAACAAAACACACTGCTTCTTAACGCTTTGCACTGGAAATGCCACAGGAATTGCTAGAAGCTTGTTTATACGGCTTTCCAACTCATCTTCTGAATTACTGGGATATAAAATTCATCTTCAAAGTGGACAAAGAGACAAAATTGTTTGTTTTTTAGCTTTGACAGAGAGTTGGAACCCCTGCAAAGTTATTATTGCTGTTTGTATCCTTGCTAGGGAAGTTCACCTTTTTTATTTTTCCTGGTGACCATTGTGTCCAAGGCAGAAAGTGAAGGAAATCCTATATTTTGAGTTGTCACTCGAACTGAAATAGAAGAAAAATCTTCCAATGGGGATAATTGTTATGGTGACAACTGTCTAAGCTGGGTATTCACAAAATTGAAATTTAGCCAGTTCAGCCAATCGATAGACTGGCTTCTGTGGGATGGTCCTACTGGAAAACCAGCATTCGATCAGCCAACACAGCCAATGGCTGCATCACTGATCAGTGTATTCTGACTGTCGGAATACAATAGTGCATTGAGGTAGATGCCTGCGTCCTCATCACTTGCCTCTGAATGCAGTTGCGTAGTATATAATGTGCCGTGAACATGCAGGTGTTCAACCGCTTCCTGATGGGCCTATAGACAAATGACGGCCAAGCGGAAGCACTACATTTCCTGGATGGATGTCATATGACATCCTCCTATTCGTGCACCTCACACACACCCTAGGGGCCATGCTGCAGTGCAATGCCACCCACTGTGTCCACTGGACAAAGCGGATTACAGCTCATTGTTCTGGACTGCCCCAGTTCCATGCGATCACTGCGGCCAATCACACTGATCACATGACAGTTGTACACAATGAATGGCTTTCATTCATAGCCATTCATTGTGTGCTATTGCGATGATCTCTGTGATTGGTCACGTTGATCACATGGTACAAACAGGGCCAATAACAGTGCATATGTACCATGTGATAGCTGTGACCAATCACAGCTATCACAATCATGCAACCTGTGAATGAATGGACAAAGAGAGAGAAGGTTTGGTCGGCGGGACTTTGAAGGAGGCCAATCACTATGTAAATTACATAGTGATTGGCCTCATTCAAAGTCCCGCCGAGCAAACCTTCTCTCTTTTTGTTCAAATTTGGAATAGCGGCCAATTACTTATGGTGCCTTGGACCACATAATTTTCTCTCTCTGTGAATGAATGGATGCCATTCATTAAAATGATTGCTTATAACAAAGATCATCACTGTTATAAGCAATCATTGTGTGATAAAAAAAAAAAAGTCCTGATCACTTCTCCAGAGTAGTACATTGTCATTATGATAAGACTGCAATGCTCACAGTTGGTAAAGAAAAATCATATAAAAAGTAAAAAAAAAATTTAAACAAATATTTTTTTCTTGTTTTTTTTTTTTTACATACTGTTACCAGTCAATGTTCCTGATCACCGCCACACCAGTCATATGACGCTCTACTGCTCTGGTGACCTTGGGGTAGATTTACTAAGGCTGGGGCACTCAAAATCTAGTGCAGCTGTTCATGGTAGCCAATCAGCTTCTAACCTCAGCTTGTTCAATTAAGCTGTGGCAATATAACCAGGAAGCTGATTGGTCTCTATGCAGAAGTGAGCCTGATTTTACACTCTCCAGCTGTAGGAAATAAACC
>CM053031.1:106719278-107005934 GCA_028564925.1 Lithobates sylvaticus | reverse complement strand
CAGAGAGAGAGACCGCTTGACATTGCCTGGACACAGAGAGAGAAAGACACCGCTTGACACTGCCTGCACAGAGAGAGAGACTGATTGACAAAAAAATTATCAATAAAAATGCCATAAAACTATCCCCTATTTTGTAGACGCTATAACTTTTGCGCAAACCAATCAACAAACGCTTATTGCGATTTTTTTTTTTACAAAAAATATATGGAAGAATACGTATCAGCCTAAACTGAGGAAAACATTTTTTTTTTAATATATTTTTTTAAAAACCGCAGAGGTAATCAAATACCACCAAAAGAAAGCTCTATTTGTGAGAGAAAAAGGACATCAATTTTGTTTGGGAGCCACGTTCCTCGACCGCGCAATTGTCAGTTAAAGCGATGCAGTGCCGAATCGCAAAAAGTGCTCTGGTCAGGAAGGGGGTAAATTCTTTCGGTGCTGAAGTGGTTAAACATATATGTCTGTAGGAGTCTAATTTTTATTTTTTTTTTTGTGTGCTAATTAGACGTGCATTCGTTTTCGTCCGAATTTCAGGTATTTTCGTTATCGTTTTAAAAAATGATAACGAAAGTGCAGAATCCGAAAAACAAAAAGATCCGACATAAACAAATGCTTTATTTTCGTTTTCGTTGCGACAACAGTTCGATATAGATAGGAGATTCGACATTATGCTGATAATAACAATCTGTGTCCATCGAACCTGTGGTCTAATGTGCCTAACCTTAACTCTATTAGTCTGAGATTATTCTACAGAGAGAGAAAAGATTTGACGTAGAGAGAAAAGATTTGACATAGAGAGAAAAGATTCGACATAGAGAGAAAAGATTCGACATAGAGAGAAAAGATCGCTGCTGGAATTGGGTGGGGGAAGTAAAATAAAAATAATGATTATGATGAATGTTATTGGCTGATTGTAACCAAAGAGGAGGAGCAGTAAAATAGCTAGAACTAAGTACACACGTACAGCCAACTTACTTTCACTTACGATTGCTAGCAGAGAGAGACACACACACTGAATCATTTCAGAAGACAGTCAATCTGAGCTGGTCCGTTTGTCAGAGAACCTGAATTATTTAGTAATTAGGCATAAGCACAGCAGCAGAACAATAGTGAAGCAAGCTACAGTTCAACCTAACTTTTTCATAATAATCTGCTGCTATTGTGTTAGTGTTGTGAACTTGATAGTGATACTAGTGTTGCTAGTGTTGTGATAGCCTCAGAGGCTGCCCGTTTTGTGGGGGGATTTATTATTATAGATTCTATATTATAGATTGAGATTCTATATAAATTCTATATACCCTATCTTGTTACCTGTCTGATCAGTGATCACTATCACCAGTCCATTTTCTGTTTGAACTATATACATTCAACATGAACGACAAAGATTCGACAAAGCAGCGAAAAACATACAAACGTTGACTCTTTTGCTTATGGTGTCTGTCGAAAGTTCCTAAGAAGATTCTAAATCTCCTGTGTGACAAGTACATGACAGTCCCGGTCTCTTCTATATCAATCCGGCGGGGCAGACCGGGACTGTCATGTACTTGTCTCACAGGAGATCACTGCGCAGAGGCACCTGAAAGTGGAGAAAGAGTCCGCTTGACAGGGGAAAGTTTTTTTTTTCTTTTAATTGCTTCAGCCAGCAGATCACAGTCTTCTCTCTGCCTCCACCCATCCCCCTCCTTCCCTGCTGAATCGGTAGGACCAACTCCCAAAAAAAGTACCTAAGCAGGCTAGGAACAGCAGTATGGGCTGACCCCCTCTCTGCCTCAGCTCGCAGCACCTTACATCCGCCTGTCACTCAGGCACAAAGCGGCCGTTCTCCATTCGGCTGCTTGGGCTGCTCCTGTCTGTCTGTGGCTGAGTGACAGGCCCAGCCGGGAGATCGCCCTGTGCTTGCGGGTGTCCGGGAGCCCGCAGCCAAATGCGGGAGACTCCCACGGCTTGCAGGAGACTTGGGATGTCTGGGTGTCCCTCATTCCCATCTCAGAAAGTTGTGAGGTATGATACAATCATGTCGTCAAACATTCAGTGAGACTAAACTGATCACATTGAATAAACATTGTACCCCAAACAATCTCCATTTAGTGAGCCGTTTGGACAATCTGCCTTGGAGGAATATCGTCAACCGCTCCTGATTAATTGAACAAATATCAGGTTATACATTGTACAATTTTATTTTTTTCGTTCAACCAGTAGGTTGAACAAAGCCGACCGGCGGCTCTAGAAAACGATACCGGCATGCAGGCATCACCCCAGTACAACCCATTCAAGCCAAAGGGCGCATATTTGCGTTACGTCGGCGTGAAAGGGATAATGTTACATTTAACATGTAACATTATACTAAAGCAGCAGCCCCCACAATCCCCCATTGTGACAGCACATGGAGGATCCTCTTCCCGCACCCGCTGTCATAATTTGATAACAGCACACGACTGTGCGGGGCTCCACCCACACACCTGCGCCATTCACATAGTTCTGTGAATGAACTGCAAGCACCATCTTCCACCAAGGCGGACGGCTTGTACTTTAATATGTAGATAAGGCACTAAATGAGTTTAATTACCACCTTAATCAGCCACAGAACCTGTGTCATTAACCGCTTTCAGACCATTTTGCTAGCTTAAGACCAGAGCACTTTTTGCGATTCGGCACTGCGTCGTTTTAACTGACAATTGTGCGGTCGTGCAACGTGGCTCCCAAACAAAATTGACGTCCTTTTTTTCCCACAAATAGAGCAGGGGGTGGCAGTGTAGGGGTTAAGTGTGTCCTAGGGGCGTTTTACTAACTGTGGGGGGCGTGGCTGTGTTTTACTGATCTCTGCTCCAATCACAGGGAGCAGAGATCAGTGTCACTTGTTGCTAGGCAGAACGGGGAGATGCTGTCTCACATCGGCATCTCCCCGTTCTTTCTCCCCGTGAGACGACCCTCATGGGGGTCCCGACCAGCGCCCCGCTGGCGGTGCGCACGCGATGGCACGGCGGCAAATTCAAAGGGACGTACCTATACGCCCTTATGCCTGTCCGTGCCATTCTGCCGACATACATCGTCGTGCGCCGGTCGGGAAGCCGTTAATATATGTTCAGTTTTAAAGGCATGAGGTGACAACCCTACTGCAAACGACTGCCAGCGCATTTGCAGAGCGTTACCATAGACTTGAATGGGAGGCGTTGAAAGGCTTCAAACTCCTCCAGGATCGACATGAGGCTTTAATTTTTTTTAGTGAAGAGACACAATGCTAACAATTCATGTATAGCTACTGTATATTGCTAGTCAAAAATGAATGTCACTGCAATGCGTCAATCCATGTAACATACTTTGCCAAGCGTGTAAATACGCATGTTGCCACAACATATACAGTAGGTGTAAAATTGCCCTTCTAGTGTAGGGATGAGCCGCGGCAGAACATGCGACCAGGCCACAAATTTGTGCAAACATGCGAACCCCGTTAAAGTCTATGGGACTCGAATGTAAAAAATAAAAAGTGCTAATTTGAAAGGCTAATATGCAAGTTATTGTCATAAAAAGTGTTTGAAGACCCGGGTCCTGCCCCAGGGGACATGAATTAATGCAAAAAAAAAGTTTTAAAAACGTCTGTTTTTTCGGGAGCAGTAATTTTAATAATGCTTAAAGTGAAACAATAAAAGTGAAATATTCCTTTAAATATCGAGCCTGGGGGGTATCTATATTTTGCCTGTAAAGTGGCGCATTTCCCCCATGTTTAGAACAGTCCCTTCACAAAATTACATTTCTAAAGGAATAAAAGTCATATAAAACTGCTTGCGGCTGTAATGCAATGTTGCCTAACCCCCCCCCCCCCCTAGACCATTACCAGGCCCTTTGGGTCTGGTATGCATATTAAGGTGAAACCCTCACCCAAATCTAAAAAAAAAAGGCGTGGGGCCCCCAGGCCCTATATATTCTGAACAGCAGCAGTATATAGGTGATCCCCGGGTTACAAACAAGATAGGGACTGTAAGTTTGTTTTTAAGTTGAATCTGTTTGTAATTTGGAACAGGTACATTTTGTAAGTGTAGCTCCAGGCAAAAAAAAAAATTTTTAAGCTTTTTGGATAACATAGGGAAGGGTTATCATCACCCCTGTGGCAGTTGTTTTGCTGTCTGTTCCCCTGTTCAGAAGATTTCACCTCACTTTCTGTCCCAATGACAATTGTATTTTGAACATTTTGGGTTATTAGGGAAACAAGGATTGGTGATAAAGCATCAGTGGGGAGACACCTTTTTCCCATATGAACTCTTACAGGAGAGAATTTCCCTTCCTAGGGGTAGATTTCCTCTCACTTCCTGTTGTCTCCCTCCGTTTGTAAGTAGGAGTCATTTGTAAGTCGGATGTTTGAAAATAGGGGACCGCCTGTATACTATTCGGCCTGCCCTATATACTCTGCAGAAATTTGGACCTTAGGTGTTGGTGGTACCAGCCCTCACAGTTACTCTTGGTGGGCGCTGGAATGGGCCCTGCTGTGAAATATTATATCAAGAATTGTAATTACATGCCCCTGTTAAACAGGGGCAGAAAAATTGGGCCTTAGGCAGTAGTGGTGCCACAGCACTGCAACCGCTCACAGATACTCTTGTTGAGCGCAGGGACGTGCCCTGCTGTTAAATATTTGATAAAAAATTGTAATTACATGCCCCTGTTAAATAGGGGCAAAAAAATTGGGCCTTAGGCGGTGGTGGTGGTGCCCTGAACCAAAAATATTCTTAGAAGCTATCATCATGAAAATTGAGAAGGAATAGGATAGTCACTCAGCATAATAGGATAGTCACTCAGCATATGCAGTCTTCAAGGGATCCCACATCCATAGAAAATTGCATATTGAGCAAGCTCTGGCCAGTGGTCCATCCTCAAGACCCAGTAACCCAGTGGACGTTCTGGTGGAGAGGTCTCCAAGTCTGATCTTGCCCCTACATATTCCTGCACCATGGAATTTAGACACGCGATGGTTGCTGGAACCGATCAGACTTGGGTGCTGAGGACTGAAGAATTGCCTGAAGGCATCGATCAGCTGGCCACCTTCTCCACCACTCTTTCTGTGACTGAATGAAGCCTCAGTAACACGTTGTCCAGAACCAGGAAATTGTAACCTCCCAGGCTCTGGAAACCCATTGCACAAACCTTTCTGCAAGGCCTCCCAAAGATGTTTTATCCTCTGCTCCTTCGCCAGTAATGATCTCTCTCCTCGATACCAAGAATCCTAGGGTCCTTTCGCAAGCTTGGCAGGATCAGGGAGGCCATGCAGCGTAGGTTTGCAGAGGCATTCGATCCTGAGTCCTCTGGGTCACTAAGGATCACATGATCCTCAACCACCTCCTCCTAGCCACGTACAACTCCATGGGTTTCTGGGGACTGCAAACGATCCCTTGAAGACTGCTGCTGATGCTGAGTGTTATCCTCCACCTCAATGCTGACACAATCCTCCTCCTCTTCTTCCTCCAGTGTGATCGGCGGGCCTGCAGGAATACTAGTATCTGGATAAAGGGGGCCTTGAGAGGTAAGGAAGTCCTCCTCTTCCTCCCGCTGTTCTGCCTCAAGTGCCCTGTCCATTATTCCACGAAGCGTGTGCTCCAACAGGAAGACAAGAGGGACAGTATCACTGATGCATGCACTGTCACTGCTCACCATCCTCGTGGCCTCCTCAAATGGTGACAGGACAGTGCATGCATCCTTTATCAATAGCCACTGGCGTGGCAAAAAAAAGCCAAGCTCCCCTGACCCTGTCCTGGTGCCATACTCACACAGATACTCATTGATGGCCTTCTGCTGCGTGTGCAGCCGCTACAGCATTGCCAACGTTGAGTTGTCACAAATTAGGCGGTTCTTGGGCAGGTTGCATTCTCTTTGAATGGCAGCCAGCCGAGCACTGCCTCAGGAGATCCTGTAAGCCTGGGTACCTGCTCAAGAACCACTGCACCACCAAATTCAGGACGTGAGCCAAACAGGAAACATGGGTCAAGTGTCCCTGTCGAAGGGTGGAAAGGAGGTTGGTGCCATTGTCGCATACAACCATTCCTGGCTAAAGCTGGCATAGTGTCAACCACCTCTGAGCCTGCCTCTGCAGAGCTGACAGAATCTTTGCCCCAGTGAACCCTATCCTGCATCCTTCCCAGCTGCCAGCAGAGTTACCTAGTGCGCCGTGAAAGAAAGGTAACATCAGCAGTAATATGCACCTTACTGCTGACCGCCCTGTCCAACGAGGCCAAGACATTGCCTTCCACATGCTGGTAGAGAGATGGAATGGCGTCTGGGAACCTGCCACTGAGGTACCGCACATTCCACAAATTCATGAAAGGGGGCAGAGTCTACCAGCTGAAAAGGCCGCAGTTGCAGTGCTAGCAATTTGGCCAAGCTATTCAGACGCTGAGCATGTGGATGGCTGGGACTAAATTTTTTTTTGACGGTTTAGCAACTGGGGTAGGGAAATTTGCCTGCTAAAATGCAATGTTGAGAAAAGGAAAGTTGGTTTATCAAGACTACAGGCGGCACTTTCAAGTTTTCTATTTGTTTGCTGATGAGTTGGAATAAAGGTCTCCTTTTATAAACGTATTTCACGATTTGGAGCCTCTTTCTTTTCTCTTGGCCTATCTATTTGGGATATCTGATGTTGAATCATTGCTCAGCCCTTGAGCACAGATAAACCTGGCTGCAGAGTGTCTGGCTTTGGATGACCCTGGATCAACCCATAATCTGAGATCTGCCTTAAAGACCAGTGTTCTGGTAAGCCTCCAATTTTATATTTCACACTGAGATCATGTTATCTGCGGGGTAAATGTGAACACTGCAACCCATATTATCGCATCACTTTGAAACGCATGACTTTTAAAGCTTTTTGAAAAAATTCTTTGGGAATTTTTCACGTTTGTCACCTAAGTTTTTCTTTTTTAATTTTGTACGTGGACATTCATTTGGACAGTATAAGCACGTTTTTTGAAGTTCTCCTATTTTTTATGTGGATATCTATGTGATTAGCACTAGGACGTATTTGCATGTATTAATATATATGTTTGTATTAATGCTCATTGGTATATTTTTCTCACAGAGTTTATATTTTGGAATATGGTTTTTTGATCACAAATTTTCATTATATTTGTTAAATTGCTGGTACTATATGCTGAGCAATCACTCAAAATAATTTATTTATTTACACTTGAGCGCTGCACTTTCCTTTTCTCTCTATTGCTTTTTGCCCGGTATCTGGGTTATAGTGTCCAGCTGCCCTAATTGTGACCCACCGAGCGCAGATTTTCTCTCCTTTTTTAAAATGTAATGTTGGTGTACCGCTAGCAGATTGGCCGCAAGTATTTGGGACACCTATTTCTATACCTTCATTCCTCTCAGTACAGGTTTCTGAGAGGACTGGAGGTATAGTGGGGTTGGAGATCCCAGCTGATGAGGAGCAAGGAGAGGTCCGCTGTCACGTACCTTACAGCAGAGTCCGAAATGACGAGGGCGGCCTCTTCCACGGTCCCGGTCCTAGCACCCCTGGAGGTGGAGACAGGAACTGCTAGGGCAGCGGAAGGGTGCAGATGCCTGTAGGCAGGTAGATAGCAGGTCAGGAACAAGCAAGAGTTGGCAACGGGCTGGCAGAGAAGTACACAGACGGCAGGCAGGCTCATGGTCGGGGGCAGGCAGAGGTCGGCAACAAGTCAGGCAGCGAAGTACAGAATCAGGAGACAAAGCCGAAGTCAGAGGTTCAAGCCAGGGTCGGTGCAGGTAAACAAGGCAGACAAGGTTGCAGGGGTGATCCAAGAGAGTAGTCAGAAAAGGCCGGGTGTTCAAGATCAGGTGAAATCAGACAAGGCAACAGCAAGGTATCCAGGAACAAGCTGAGACAATCCAGCACTGATGCTAAGTGGCTGCTCGTTTAAATAGGGCGTGGTGCGCCGTGATTCGCCGGGGTGCGCGCATGCGCACAAAAACATGCACAGTGCGCATGTCCATTCCACAAAAATGTACTGATGCGCACATCTGTGCACTAATGCACACATCTGTGTGCCAATGCACACATCTATGTGCCAATGCGCACATCTATACATATGAGCCGATGCGCACATATGTTAGCAAAAAAGTGCGCAAATGCGCATATTGGATCCGGGATACACCTGCTTGGTGCGGAGGTTCCCTGACATCCGCCTTGTTCTTTGATGTGGGTCTTTTAAGTGCTGTTGCCAACGGACTGCATGGGAGGTCGTCATATGTCTGGTCAAGCATGTGGTGCCCAAGTGGCTGCTGTTTTGGCCACGCTTGATATGCTTCAGACATATGTTGCAAACAGCAACGGTGCGATCTGCTGCACACGTGTCAAAAAAGGCCCACACCAAAGAACTTTTCAAAATATGCAGGGAGTCAGCAGCGCCCTGGACCTGCTTAGCTCTGCGGTGTGATGCAATAGGGTGGTTGCCCTTAAGCTGCCCCCTGGAGGTCATCCTACCTCGTTGGAGATGTGCCTCCTCCTCCTCTCTTCTATCAGGCACCCAAGTTAAGGCAGTGACCTCATCATTCCCTCCCTCCTCGTCACTGGAGCAAACTTGGCAATATGCTGCAGCTGGGGCAACATGACTCCCAGTTTCTTGACCTTCTTGGGCACCCCCTTTCTCTAGGCTGACGTTACTCTCTTCCTCAACCTGGGTACCATCATCAGAGCCTTCAAATTGCTGCACATCCTTCTGCAGCATATACCCGACACTGTGGTCGAATAGTTTGGGGGACTCCTCCGTGCATGATAGTGGTGCTAGGGAAGGAGTGACTGTTGACATGGAGCCGATGGAATAGGCCGCTTTGGCAGCTGCATTGGCAGGCAAACTACTCTGAGCCTGGGTGACGGAGGATAAGGACAGCTTTGTTATCCATTCCACCAACTCTTCTGCATGTTGGGGCTCAATAACACGGCCAGCTGCAGGAAAAAAGGACAAGCGTGCCCCACGGCCACGTGCTGAGGATGCACCGTGTCCACGACTAGCACTGTTAACTGTAGACACAGAGCCTGCTTGCCCTCTTTTAGTAGCCGGTGAGCGTCTGCCTCTCCTTGGAGGCCTTCCGGACATGCTGTAAATCTTGTTTAGCAAAAAAACACTACACTGTATTGTGTACTGTGTACACCACCAGGAAACTATGGGTGCACTGTATGTATTGTGTACACCACCAGGAAAGTAGTAGCAACTGCACTAGGGGTGCAAGGTAATGTGTACACCAACATAAGTTTAATAACAACTATGGGTGCACTGTATGTATTGTGTATACCACCAGGAAAGTAGTAGCAAATGCACTAGGGGTGCACAGTACTGTGTACACCAACAAAAGTTTAATAACAACTAGGGTGTACTGTATTGACCACCAGAAAAGTATGAGCAACTGCACTATGGGTGCACAGCACTGTATACTGTGTACACAACCTGAAGTATATTAGAAACAGTACACCAGGAACGGACTGCAGTCAGAATAGCTAAACTGGATACAGTGGATATATATATATATATATATATATATATATATATATATATATATATATATATATATATATATATATATATATATATATATATATATATATATATATATATATATATATATATATATATATGTGAGAGTTGTATATATATATATTAAATACACTGCAGCTAACTGAATCACCTGCCTGCCTGAGGTAGTTTAGAAACAGTACACCAGAGACGGCCTGCAGTGAGATATAGCTAAACTGGATACAGGGGATATATATATATATATATATATATATATATATATATATATATATATATATATATATATATATATATATATATATATATACACACAAAACTATCTATCTATATATATATATATATATGTATTAAATACACTGCAGCTAACGGAATCACCTGCCTGCCTGAAGTATATTAGAAACAGTACACCAGGTACGGCCTTCAATCAGATCTAGCTAAACTGGATACAGTGGATATATTTATATATGAGACTGACTGTAATATATATATATATATATATATATATATATATATATATATATATATATATATATATTAAATACACTGCAGCAAGCTCTGCCTGCTCAAACTGAATTACACTCTCTCTCCGTCCACGCCAATGACACACTACACGAGGCCGACGTGCAGGCGGCCTTATATAGTGTGGGGCGTGGACTTAGTCCCCCTGAGCCATGATTGGCAAATGGAAAAAAAATGTTCCCAGTCTCTAGATGAGGTCTGGACATGTGTTCAAAATGGACTGGTAAAAACACCGATAGACTTTGAAGGTATAAGGGATAAGAAGTTGGGTACTTCCCTTTGGGCCAGCATCCTTTGCTTCCCACATTGCTTTTATATTTCAAATCGTTTTTGTGATCACTTTTATATCCTGCATTTCGCTGTAAGATATTTATTTTCAATAAACCACATTTGGTTGACCTGCGCCATATGGAGCCCATTCTTCCTTCTCATTTTATATATGGGCACTGATGACCTTTTTTCCATACCATCATTCCTTGGATTCGTTTAGCTATCGGGTGTCCATTGCTGCTTGACTGCATGATCTGGAGTCGCAACCATGATCAGCATATCCAGCGTGGCTTCTCCAAACTACCAGGAACCAAGGATTATGAGCCTGTTTGACTCACTGCCTTATGGCATGTGTGTCCATCATATCTAGTATGAGTACCCAACTTCTTATCCCTTCGAAGTGTCTATAGGTGTTTTTACCAGTCCTTTTTGAGCACATGTCCAGACCTCATCTGGAGACTGGGAAAAATAACTTTTCCATTTCTATACATTTCTATCCAATTTTATGATTGGATGAGGTGAACATTGTGACATCACCACCCTGCCTCTTCACCTTGTCCAATTCGAGAACACTTTGCATTTATTGAGAGAATGCAAAGTGTTCTCTGAATGGCACCCATGCTGACCAAGCAACCTCCTGTGTTCACTAAGCAGAGGTCTGAGATTTGTTAAAATGTTCAAACCAAACTAGGGAGAAGCAGAAAGAAGGTGACTACCCCGGATGATGAAAGAAGAATCAAAAGACTGCCTGTCTCCATCCAGATGTACATACAAGCCTGAATCATTCATGTTTGAATAGATATCATATTACATAGTATAACATTATATTCAGTATTGGGTTTGGAAAAAAAATGATATATAACATGATGAATTCAGCACTTTTATATACAGTATATCATTCGATATTAGACAAATATTAGACAAATCCCCAATTTTGGCCACTAGCGTATACTGTGCTGATTGATTATAGACATATAGTTATTATAGTTGAAGGTACATATGCTATTTTGAAGAAGTGCGTCAGCAGTGACAATTCCCTCTAATAAATAAAGGATGCAATCAAGGCTGATCATGAACTTCTGCCATCGCCTGACATTATTACAAACCTCTGTGACCTGAATTGTAAGGTGTCTTCATCTATCATTTATTACAATACCACAATTAATCGTGGGTCAGTTAAAGGCAATTTAAGAAACTGGCCATGTACAGAAATCCTTGTCCAAGATAACTCCAAGATATACAGAAAGCATATGGATGTCTTTCTTATGTGTATTAACAGAGCAACATTGCCCTCTGGTGGTATAGTAGTAGCAATGCAATATTCACAAAGTAATACTGTACTTTGCATTTTCTACCTATAGTATGCACAATAGCATTTTGTGTTATTTCTTATGTCAATTTGTTATCAGTGGTGTAAGAAAATACATAATATTTTGGGACTCCTTTCACATGATGGCTTAGATTGGGTTCTGCCCCTACCGATCACCCCAAAGCACTGAGAAAATAGTGTGCACTGATATGTGGGTGGCTGTCAGCAGTGCTTTGCGGTATAGCAGGACAAATGTTTTACAGTGCCTTGAAAAAGTATTCATACCCCTTGAAATTTTCCACATTTTGTCATGTTGCAAAAAAAAATGTAAATGTATTTTATGTGATAGACCAACACAAAGTGGCACATACTTATGAAGTGGAAAGGAAAGGATAAATTGTTTTCAAAATTTCTTACTAAAAAAATCGAGTGTGGCGTGCATTTGTGTTCAGCTGCCCTGAGTCAATACTTTGTAGAACCACCTTTCACTGCATTTACAGCTGCAAGTCTTTTTGGGTATGTCTCTACCAGCTTTTTACATCTAGAAAGTGAAATGTTTGCCCATTCTCCTTTGCAAAATAGCTCAAGCTCTGTCAGATTGGATGGAGAGCGTCTGTGAACAGGAATTTTCATGTCTTGGCACAGATTCTCAATTGGATTTAGGTCTGGACTTTGACTGGGCCATTCTAACACATAAATATGCTTTGATCTAAACCATTCCATTGTAGCTCTGGCTGTATGTTTAGAGTCGTTGTCCTGCTGGAAGGTGAACCTCTGCCCTAGTCTCAAGTCTTTTGCAGACTCCAACAGATTTTCTTCTAAGATCGCCCTGTATTTAGCTCCATCCATCTTCCCATCAGTTCTGACCAGCTTCCCTGTCCCTGCTGAAGAAAAGCATCCCCACAACATAAAGCTGCCACCACCATGTTTCACGGTGGGGATAGTGTGTTCAAGGTGATGTGCAGTGTTAGTTTTCCGCCCTGCATATCGTTTTGCTTTCAGACCAAAAAGTTCAGTTTTGTTCTCATCTAACCAGAGCACCTTCTTCCACATGTTTGCTGTGTTCCCCACATGGCTTCTCGCAAACTGCAAACAGGACTTCTTATGGCTTTCTTTTAACAATGGCTTTTTTCTTGCCACTCTTCCATAAAGGCCAGATTTGTGGAGTGCACAGCTAATAGTTGTCCCGTGGACAGATTCTCCCACCTAAGCTGTGGATCTCTGCAGCTACTCCAGAGTTACCATAGGCCTCTTGGCTGCTTCTCTGATTAATGTCCTCCTTGCCCAGCCTTTCAGTTTAGGTGGACGGCCATGTCTTGGTAGGTTTGCAGTTGTGTCATACTCTTTCCATTTTCGAATGATGGATTGAACAGTGCTCCATGAGATGTTCAAAGCTTGGGATATTTTGTTATAACCTAACCCTGCCTTAAACTTCTCACCACTTTATCCCTGACTGTCTGGTGCTTTCCTTGGCCTTCATGATGCTGTTTGTTCAATAAGGTTCTCTTACAAACCTCTGATTGCTTCACAGAACAGCTGTATTTATACTAAGATTAAATTACACACAGGTGGACTCTATTTACTAATTAGGCGTCTTTTGAAGGCAATTGGTTCCACTAGATTTTAGTAAGAGGTATCAGAGTAAACAAATGCAAGCAACACGTTTCATATATTTATTTGTAAAAAAAATTGAAAACCATTTATCATTTTCCTTCCACTTCACAATTATGTGCCACTTTGTGTTGGTCCATCACATAAAATCTCAATAAAATACATTTACATTTTTAGTTGTAACATGACAAAATGTGGAAAATTTCAAGGGGTATGAATACTTTTTCAAGGCACTGTATGTGTTTGGCATTTATTTTCTGTCATTTCTACTGACTGTAGAGCTGTTCAACCAAAGTAAAAGTGCAACCCCCACAAACATAGTGTTGGAGTCTGTGGTCTAGGAGTACTGAATTGTTATTAATTTATATACATAACAAAATGCATTATTTTATTTATTTATTACAGATATTGCCAGGGCTGGGCTCAGCCCTTCCTTCTCTGAGCTGGCCGCTCAGCTGTCGGCTAATTGCCAGCTCCCATCTCTCTCCACAGTTACTCAGCTGTTGTTGATATCCTGCTCGTCAGTCCTGCCTACTTAAGCTGTCCAGTCCAGAGGAGCTCTGCTTTCGCCTTGGTCAACATTACAAGAAACATCTCCTGCATTCCTGTTTAAAGACTGGCTTTGCTGACATCCCTTCTGGCCCTGGATACTGCTTGATGTTTCACTACTTTGATCCCTGACTTCTGGCTTGGCTGACTATTCGTTGCGGTTACTGAACTTTGGCTATGTTTTGACTACGTTTGTTCTTTTTACTTTTATTATTAAACAAGTGTGATTTAACTGTACTTCTGTCTCAGTCTGATTTCATGGTTTCTGACAGATATGTACTGTATCACCCTCAATTTACAAAGCATTTTACATACTAATTATTCACATCAGTCCCTGCCCTCAAGGAGCTTACAACCCAAGTTTCCTATTGCATATGCATACTCATACTACCCTTTTCCCACGAAAATAAGACCTAGCGTGATTGTCGGTGATGGCTGCAATATAAGCCCTACCCCCAAAATAAGCCCTAGTTAAAAGGTCTTATTTTCAGGGTAGGGCTTATTTTCAGGGAAACGGGGTAGGGCTCTTTTGGGGGGTAGGGCTTATATTGCAGCCATCACCGACAATCACGCTAGGTATTATTTTCGGGGAAACAGGGTAGCGCAAATTTAGAGCATGTCTTTTGGTGTTTGGGAGGAAACTGGAGTATCTAGAGGAAACCCAGACAAGCAAAAGCATGTTATCAGATATAGGGGGGAGTTTTGATGTGCTCTTTTGTCCCCCAGGGGCTGACAGAGGAATTACATGCAAATGCCTAGGGTGGCGTTAAGGCAGCACTCTGTCACATTCTCACTCGCTTTTCTTCTTGTGACACTGTGGGCATGCATATTCATCTCTGCCTGACATTAAAACGCATTTCTGAGCTGGCGACGATGAGCAAAACCGGACTCCACCAGCCTAGGACCCGTCAGGGACACTGGCTTCCTATTGGCCCCATTGATACACACTTTACTCCATAGCTCATAGAATTCTGCCCTCACAACACTGTGCTTCTTCTCTTCGGGGCCTCATATCCATGACTCCCATGGGTTGAATTAAATAAACAACATTTTTAGTAGAACAAGTAAGAAAAGATGTTATGTCATATTGTTTATTAGTTGCCTGAGATTTAATTAAATGTCTTTGCGGCATACAATACGTGGGATGCACTGTGCGTGCCTTACATGTTTGTCTCAACGAGCATGTTGCAAACATTAGGCAAAGTTTTGTGGCCATTATTTGTCTAGGCATTTCATGAGAGAACCCCGGCAGGCACATTATTTATGGAAATTGACAAACACTTACCTTATTGAAAGAGCAGTTACATTAGAAGAGAAATATTGAAGCTGGAAACACGTTGGATATATGACCTCAAAACCTATAGGCCTTATGGCCTTAATTTTAGCTGGGATGTCAACTGCTGCATTTCCATGTTCAGTGTACTGTGGGAAACCAGATATAGTGAATGCAGGGTCCTGGGTTTAGTAACTCTTTAAGCTTTTATTACCCTGTGACCTCCTTTTTTAATAATATAATATGTTTTAAATTATTTTTTAAATATTCTTACAATTATTTCTTTTATTTTAATTCTAGTTTTCTTTGTATATACATTTGTATATTTGTTTCGTTATGTTATTGTAGTTGTTAATATTGAAAGTCGGGGCATCTCCTCCCTCTTGTCGGCTGTCTTCCATTTCCATGTTTTTCTTTCTGTCTTAGATTTTAGATTTTTTTCGTTTTTCTTTTTTTTAGGTATCAATATTTATTTATATGATGCTAGTTCATTATGTTCTGGTTGACATGCAACACGAGAGTTGTACTCACACTGCTCATTATTTATGATACTTTACATTATGTCCATGTGATGTAGCAGAGTTGCTAGGCAGCTTTTTGGTGTAGCATGTGCACGCTTTGATCTTCCTACGTTACGTTACGTTACCATAGACGATCGGTGCGTGATAACTCCTTAGGCCACTCCTCCTGATGACGTATGTGATGACTAAATGCGTCGGTCAGGACTAACGGAGTTGACGCCACCACGTACATCGAAACCTGGAATTGGGATATTGCAGAACACGAGTGGAGGACCGATGCTCTGATATCTATCTCCTGTGGTAAATCCGGTGTGGCTTTTATGTGTTTTTTATTATTTAATATATTTTGAAGTCAGTTTTTACTACACTATGAAAGTTTTCTTCTCCCATCTTTGACTTTATGATCCCCTTGTGGATTGTGAGGTGCAGGAGAAAGTTTGGAGGTTCGGTGACATTTCGGTGTGGGCCATTTATGACAAGCTCGTTGACCATTTCATTACTGGTGGTCTTAATATTTGGTAAGGTTTATCTGTACACACTGTGGTGTTTGGTGGATTTCATCTTCTCTCCTCTGATTGGTGGAAAGAACTTTTGTGAAGGTTCCAATACTTTCTGTATAGGATTTTTGTCACCTTCTTTGGATTTGTGTTCATTATGGGACTTTTTTTGAATGGAACTTTTTTCACTAGTGTGTTCTGATCACTTTTTTCACACATGGATATTGAAATGTGATTTGTGATATATTTTGATGCACTTTATTGAAAAAAATTGGGGCAAGAAACTGCGCTATAGGTCAAAATAAATGCAGATAAACCACAAAATTCCAAACAGGTTGAATTACAACCAATGGGGCTGTGTGTATCCGGCCGGTGCACCGGACGTTTCCTGGCTGATCGCCTTTTAATGTACATGTAAGTTTTTATGTTATTATTTTAAATACATTTTTGGAGATAACGCACTATTGGAGTATCCTAATTCCTTTACATGCTGAGCACCGTTGGGTAAGTCCCTGGAGGGAGATTCGGAGGTCTAATAAGCCCATTACCAGGAGTGTCTGGAGATCTGTGGTCACTATCCGATTGGAGGTCAATATAGAGATAATCTAATAAGACGCCTGTTTGACCCTCTGTAACGGGGGGGTCGCGTACCTTCGTTAAGCGGCCATCTTTCTTCGGTGGTGGTGTTTAGGAATATTCACTTAACGTGTTGAAAGAAGTTTGATGTAGGACGTTCACTTTTTGAAATTCTCTGTGGAAGCACGAGCATCATAGCACTTTTTGAAATAAATGTTTTCACTCTGGGACGTTTTTGTGACCAAATTGGTCCACATATGAACTTTTGGAATTGATTTTATATCTATTTTCAATATATGTCACATTTGTAAAAAAATTTCATCACTGGGTGTTGATGTTTATGTTTTGCATACTATGTTGAGATAGCACATGATATTACACATATTTTATTTATTTATTGTGATTTATAGTTAGTGTGAGTTTCACTAATTTAGTTATCTTTGTTTACTGGTATGCGCAGCTTTTTATTTTTCTAAATTTGATGCTAAATTTGATGCACTTTATTGCCTTTATGAAGCACATTTTTATACTATGTTTTGTGATTATTTAATTTTCTTTTAGTCATTTCACAGCGCTGTACTTTTTTATATATCATTGCCAGTATCAAAATCCTTAGTGTCAGCTCCTTTGTAGTGTGTTTATACAGAAGTGCAGAGTTTTTATCCTTTTTTTCTGAATATCTTTAATATTACCATAGACTGGAGGCTCTACCCCGGTGCCCTTAATACCCCGCACCAGGGTCCAGTCCATACATGATTGGTAAAAATCCAATAAGAGAGCTAATGGCCATATCCTGGCATATCCTCCTGGCATTTCTCATAGATGGACTGATCAGCAACAATAAGGCCCATCTCCACTGGTATTTATATGCCACTCAAGGGGTGGAGCCATGGACACCAGGAAGTCACAAGCACTTAATCCCCTCCTAACCAGTATGCTCTAGGCACCAATTACAATGCACAAAATATAAAAAACATGGCACAAATGAGGTAGTGCAAACTCTCTACAGGTAGTGTCATGGTTGGGATTTAAATTAAAAAATGACAAATGTTCATATGCAATGAAAAACAGTTGGTATAAATATATGGTAAATAAATATAGCTAGAAGCATATCTGTCATCTAAAGTAAGTTTTAAGCCTTGAAAAGCAGGCCAAGAAGCAAACATTATTTTTACAAGGGAACTTGTCAAAATAAAAATCTAATATTTCTAGGCTTAAGGTAACTTAATGCTGCTCTGGAGCAAAATAACGGTAAAAATGTGTAGCGGCGACACTTTTGCAAGGTGTCCGCTATGTGGAAATTTTGTTTTTCTCCTCAGAACAGTAATGGGGTTCTGAGGGTTAATTATACATGTTTAACTTTGGCATCAGTTTGGCTGGGCTGTACTAGGGTTCTGCCTGGTCATGGGTACACTTAGGTGCACATGACAGGCTCAGAACCAGGCCTGGTTGGACGTTTTGAGTATCAACATTTCCCAGAGCCAATCAGTGGCTGGCCCCGCTGAGGAGTCTGGGGAAGGGTACTTAAGGTGCTGAAGTCACGTGTTCGGGGTTCGGCCATAGCTGCCTGTTCCTGAATCTGGACCGGGGTAGGCCCGCGAGGGGTCCCGGGCCCGGGAGCGTTTGCCGTCCCGCAACATGGTCATTCTGACTAGCCTCAAAGACCCGCTTGGTCTGGGGCAAAGGATCCAGCTGGTCCGAAGCGCAGTAACTGAGGGAGGATTCAAGGCGTCCAGGTGCGTTCTCAACTTGGAGGGGCATCGCAGCTCGTGTAAGCAACCGGGGGAGGACTCTTTGGAGGAGGGCCAACAAGCTGGCATCCCAAGAAGTGCCTGGTTGCTGGGTTGTTAAGGACATTAACGAATCCGCAGTTTCGCAGTACTGCCAAGGAGACAGAAAACGTTTCAGGTACTGAGAAAAGGTTCCTATTTCATTCTCGGTTGAGACTTTATTCATGGTCAGAGACTTTGCAAGTTCCGAAACAAAGTGCTGACTGTCATAATCTCTGGCTAGAGATTGTTCAGCTTTGAAGCGCCCAGCTGCGAGTGGTTACTCTCTGGGCTTGTGTTAGAGACTCTCTAATTGTCAGCAGTTAAAGGTGCCTGAGTTTCTTCACCCTTGCCCTCTGTTCCCATACGAGACTGTGTTTGTTGGATGTTACCCCTGCAAATAAAAACCTTTCTAAAGGACTTTTATGGTGTAAGTGTCCGAAGTTGTTGGGTACTAACCCTGGAAACCCCTAGACATGGAAGAACAAGCCAAGCGGAGGTAACCGGTAAGCCCAAAAGTCAAGGCCGCCCCATCGAGGATTATGGCCGCTACAAATGCATATGCGTATTTACGGCGATTTTGCTGTGTTTCAAATGTGCTTGCTGTGCGTTTCTGGTACATTTTTGGCTTGCCTGTGAAAAATGGACATGTGACTCAAAAATGCACCAAAAACGCAAAATTGCAGTGTATTTTTACTCTGATTTTGCATCGATTTTCATTCATTTCAATGGGAAGCAGTATTTTTGCAGCATGCAGTACTTTTCAAAATGCACTGCACCTGTAACGTAAACATTTTTCTTGCAAAGAAATAACGCAGGAAAAACGTATCGGTGTGAAAGGGCCACTAGTGGTTGGGGTGTGGTAAAAACTGCCTGTTTTTACTGTCCCCAAGCTGCAAAGGAGTATACACATGCTGTGCTTGTGATGCTTTGTTCCCCAAAAGATTATCCTCTCTGTTGCATTCAAGTGGATGGGGCTGCAGTTGCTGGGTGGGCTTTAAGGGGTTAAAATAGGCCTCCTCACTGCCTGTCAAACGTGCTCTGAAAAGAAATACACCATGGATCTGGATCCCTTTTAGAGGGCAATGCTAGTGTAAATGAGTCCTTTTGGTCATCCTTATATATATTTAGCGCTGCTTTACAGTCGTTTTAACCGCGGTTTTTGGCCGCTCACGGTGCTGTTTTACCCCCCGCGAGCGGCCTAAAAAGGATTAAACACCCCCCGCAGAGCGCCGCCGTAGCAGCGCTTTGCGGCGGTATTGCCGCGGTTTCACCGCGGTGTCCCGTTCTAATCAATGGGAAGGGGAAGGAGCGGTATAGGAGGGGTGAACACACCGCTCCTATCCCGCTCCAAAGATGCTGCTAGCAGGACTTTTTTTGTCATCCTGCTAGCGCACCGCTCCAGTGTGAAAGCCCGCCGGCTTTCACACTGGAGTTAAAGGGGCCGGATTTTTTCATGCGGTGAACAGGCGCTATATTTAGCGCTGCACCGCATGAAAAAACGCCCCGGTGTGAAAGGGGCCTTAGTGTGTCACTGCAGAACAAGCATGTAGGTCAAAAGTCCCTTCTTCAGTAGACAGTTATTTTACACATACCCAGATTCTTACTACTAGACATATGCAATTCGTTTAGCTCCAAAAGCGTTTTTTAACGAATTTAGACAAATTCGGAAATTCTAAAATTCGGAAATTCTAAAATTCGGAAATTCTGAAATTCGGAAATTCTAAAATTCGGAAATTCTAAAATTCGGAAATTCTAAAATTCGGAAATTCTAAAATTCGGAAATTCTAAAATTCGGAAATTCTAAAATTCGGAAATTCTAAAATTCGGAAATTCTAAAATTCTAAAATTCGGAAATTCTAAAATTCGGAAATTCTAAAATTCGGAAATTCTAAAATTCGGAAATTCTAAAATTCGGAAATTCTAAAATTCGGAAATTCTAAAATTCGGAAATTCTAAAATTCGGAAATTCTAAAATTCGGAAATTCGGAAATTCTAAAATTCGGAAATTCTAAAATTCGGAAATTCTAAAATTCTAAAATTCGGAAATTCTAAAATTCGGAAATTCTAAAATTCGGAAATTCTAAAATTCGGAAATTCTAAAATTCGGAAATTCTAAAATTCGGAAATTCTAAAATTCGGAAATTCTAAAATTCGGAAATTCTAAAATTCGGAAATTCTAAAATTCGGAAATTCTAAAATTCGGAAATTCTAAAATTCGGAAATTCTAAAATTCGGAAATTTTAAATATGAAAATCTGAAAATTCAGGAATTTGGAAATTCAAAAATAAGAATGAAAATCCGAAAATTTTAAAGAACGAAAATCCAAAAATGAGAACAAAAATTCAAAAACACAAAAATTCGAAAATCTGAAATAATAACTAACTAATCATAACTTAACTATTACTGACTATTAAATTATAGGTATTGGAATTTCCTTTCAAATTAAGCTGTTAGTGAACGTAAATAAAACGTAAAGTTACCAATTATCCATAATAACGAATGTCGTATCTAAACGAATGGAATGTAACAAATTAATAATAATAATAATAATAATAACAATAGAAAATGTATTATTATTTATTATTATTTTGTTCCGTTCCATTTGTTTAGATGCGGCATTCTTTATTTCGGATAATTCGTAACTTCAGATAAGTTCGTATTTGTTACTTTCACTAACAGCCAAATTTAAAAGGAAATTCCAATATCTATAATTGAATAGTTAGTTATTATTAGTTAGTTATTTCGAATTTGGGGATTTTTGGATTTTTGCTCTTTCTAATTTTCGTATTTTCCTTTCTTATTTTCTTATTTTCAAATTTTCGAATTCGCTAATTTTTGAATTGTCAAATTTTCGAATGTCATAATTTTCGAATTTCAGAATTTTCGAATTTATGAATTCCGAATTTTCGAATTTACGAATTCCGAATTTTCTAATTTTCAAATTCCGAATTTCCGAATTTTTGAATTTACAAATTTTTGACATTTCTGAAAAAACAAATGAAACAAAAGTGAAAACGAACACATTTTTTAGCAGCGCACATGTCTACTTACTACAAAGTAAAATGAATTCAGACACCAATAAATAGACTTGGCAAAATTGTAAAACTTTATCTAATTAGTAAAATGCTGTATGCCTGTTGTGTGACAAATTCTCTATACTAGGATTATAACCTAGTAAAGATGGATTATGGATAATGGAACTAATGCAGGAAAAACTGATAAAGATGAATGTAGGGTTTATTATTATTTCTAAAATACAGTAGGTTAAAGGTAAGCATTTCTTATTAGTGCTAATGATTGGTATCAATAGCGATATTAGATGTTAGAATTAATGTAAAGGAAAAAGTTCCCTTTTAGCAATACACAAGTATCTCTTGTTTACTACTGCAATTCCCTTTTCACCGGCTTACCTTTATACACTATCCCCCGTCAGTCCATCATGAATGCTGCTGCCAGACTCATCCACCTTACCAACCATTCAGTGACTACTTCTCTGTCAATCTCTCCATTGGCTCCGCTCACCCAACAAATTAAATTCAAAATACCAACAACAACTTCCAAAGCCATCCAAAACTCGGCCCCCAGCTTCATCACTAGAGATGGGCCCGGTGCTCGATTCGAACCCACGTTCGAATCGAGCACCGGGCGTTTCGCTCGCTCGGCGAGCCCAGAACTATTTGGGCCGTTCGCATCACATTCGTGTGATGCGAGCGGCCCGCAATGCATTGCGGCCGGCGCAGTGCATTGCTGGCTGATGATTGGCCAAGCATGCACTGTGACCCCGCATGCTTGGCCAATCACAGCGCCGGAAACTAGGAGAGCAATAATTGGCTACAGGCAGGACGCCTGTAGCCAATTAAAGCTCAGGGGCTTTAGTACACGCCCCACCATATAAAAGGCCGCCACGCCGTCGGCCCCGGTCACATGTGTTCCGGCTTTAGGGAGAGCAGTCTGCTGATTTGCTTCTTTGCTTGATTGCTATTTCTTTGCTAAACCATTGCTACCTGAGTCATTCATCATCACTGATCATTCATTGCTGCTGATTGCACAGTGAGTGTGATATTAGCTGCTGCTGGGGATTAGTCTGGTGTGTGCGTGCTGTTAGTACAGCATAGCAGTAGCACCAATCGCAGTGCTGTTAGAACAGCATTGCACCCCAACTTCTGTCCCAACCTTCTGTCCCATACCAGGCAGGGATTTATAGGAGCCATATTGTGTTTGTGGCAGCACACATAGGTCCTATATTTTCTTGTCAGCAGCACACATATAGTACCTATAGTGTGTTAGTGTCACTCAGCACCCATAGGACTTATAGTGTGTTTGTGGCAGCACACATAGGTCCTATATTTTCTTGTCAGCAGCACACATATAGTACCTATAGTGTGTTAGTGTCACTCAGCACCCATAGGACTTATAGTGTGTTTGTGGCAGCACACATAGGTCCTATATTTCCTTTTCAGCAGCACACATAGTACCTATAGTGTGTTTTTTTGTCAGCACCCATAGGACTTATAGTGTGTTTGTGGCAGCACACATAGGTCCTATATTTTCTTGTCAGCAGCACACATATAGTACCTATAGTGTGTTTGTGTCAGGACCCATAGGACTTATAGTGTGTTTGTGGCAGCACACATAGGTCCTATATTTTCTTGTCAGCAGCACACATATAGTACCTATAGTGTGTTAGTGTCACTCAGCACCCATAGGACTTATAGTGCGTTTGTGGCAGCACACATATGTCCTATATTTTCTTGTCAGCAGCACACATATAGTACCTATAGTGTGTTAGTGTCACTCAGCACCCATAGGACTTATAGTGTGTTTGTGGCAGCACACATAGGTCCTATATTTTCTTGTCAGCAGCACACATATATTACCTATAGTGTGTTTGTGTGAGCACCCATAGGACTTATAGTGTGTTTGTGGCAGCACACATAGGTCCTATATTTCCTTTTCAGCAGCACACATAGTACCTATAGTGTGTTTTTTTGTCAGCACCCATAGGACTTATAGTGTGTTTGTGGCAGCACACATAGGTCCTATATTTTCTTGTCAGCAGCACACATATAGTACCTAAAGTGTGTTTGTGTCAGGACCCATAGGACTTATAGTGTGTTTGTGGCAGCACACATAGGACCTATATTTTCTTGTCAGCAGCACACATATAGTACCTATAGTGTGTTAGTGTCACTCAGCACCCATAGGACTTATAGTGTGTTTGTGGCAGCACACATAGGTCCTATATTTTCTTGTCAGCAGCACACATAGTACCTATAGTGTGTTTGTGTCAGGACCCATAGGACTTATAGTGTGTTTGTGGCAGCACACATAGGTCCTATATTTTCTTGTCAGCAGCACACATATAGTACCTATAGTGTGTTTGTGTCAGGACCCATAGGACTTATAGTGTGTTTGTGGCAGCACACATAGGACCTATATTTTCTTGTCAGCAGCACACATATAGTACCTATAGTGTGTTTGTGTCACTCAGCACCCATAGGACTTATAGTGTGTTTGTGGCAGCACACATAGGTCCTATATTTTCTTGTCAGCAGCACACATATAGTACCTATAGTGTGTTTGTCGCATGCGCTGTAGGACCTGGCCGGGTGGTTTGACGTTCCGCGCATACGCGGTGACGTCACTACCGGGACGGCTGCACTTAAAAGACGGCTTAGGCTGCCGTCAGACATAGCAGCCTTCCCGTACTAGCTGCCAGAGCGGGGAACCGCAACGGAGCTCCATCGCCACCAGGTAAGAAACTTGGCAGTGTCCACTCTGTTTGGGCAATTACTGGGTTAATATAGGACTAGCCATATGTAACTATCTCTCGCCTTGTTATGTTCCTCTAGTAGGACGTTTTTGGACCAGTTGGCTGAACCCTCCTCCACCTTCCTATATAAGTGTTGGTCAGTTGGATGCCCCATAAGCAGGCTTGTTCCCTAGTACCTGTCCCGCCACACTTGCTTTTTCAAAAACGACCCCAGTGCATGGGATCACAAAACTAATTAACAGGCTAATTTCTTACTATAGGGTAAGTAGAAACATTCAGTATCCTCCTTATATGCTGCCATCAATGTGCACAGTGTTGCATTAATAACCACTTTTCCCTTTTACATCAATGTGCACAGTGTTGCATTAATAACCACTTTTCCCTTTTACATAAATGGACAGTTGTGGGAATGCATTTGCACCCATATCCACGCATCAGTCTTATATGTATATATAAGATGATACACAACTTTACCTATCTATATTCTTAGATACATATTGCACGTACATATGTGCATTACTCAAGCTCTACCCCAAGCACATGTACACATTGATGGATAAGCAGAGATTAATGGCATATTTATACAAACATTATGAATTTCTATATATAAAAAATAAACAAAAAAACAAAAAATAAAAATAACCTACTAATAAAATATTAATACAGAATATCCCGGCCTAATGACATATGTACATGTCAAAAGCACCGTTGCAGAGAAACGCACCCTGGTTCCCCGCTCCACTAAACTCCTTCCCTTTATAGGGATTGTAAGTAAAAACTACATCTATTATGCAATTGACTATGTTGCACCCGTTCCCATGATGCACACCTTTTCACTCCACCTGTCTCCCTCCTGCCTCCCTTCTCTCCCTCTCCTATTCCGCTCTCAATCACACTTCCCATCCATTCACCCATACACACTTCTCCCACCACCCCCCTTCTTCTTCTTTTTCTTTCTTCCACCTCTCCTTTTTTTTCTTACTTTCCCTCCCCCCCCCCCTCCTTCCCTTCCCTTCTCTACTGGTGACGGTTGACGCTCTTACGCCCTTGGCCGCCTTTGATCCAATGTCGCATACGACTGTCATATTATGTACAATTCTTCTCATTGCATATTTGTTTTCTCTTTTTATTCCTAATATAGAAAGCTCCTGAGGAAGCGTCTTAGGACGCGTAACATGTAGAGCAACTGCAGACAAGCTGTCTTTTTGTATGACTGAACTGCTCACCTATGGTTTCGTTCCTTGTTTACTTCAATGTCACAACTTTCCAAGAAAATTTGAATGATTGCATTTAAATATAGTGACCTCATTGGAACCACACTGTGACTATCTGAGCATATCTGTACATCAGCTTGTTAAATACTTCTATATTTTGTTAGATTGTTCTTTCAAACAATCTGTTTTAGATATATAATTTGTTCTTTTCATTTATATGTTTTTAATAAAAAAACTTTTTACATTTACTTTACGCCTAAAAAGTCCATCATTCTCCAACAGTAAACTGTTGACAAAATACCTTAACATTTAGACTATAATTTTCGGGACGTGGCAATCAGTTTTTATACACTGTACCGTATCCGCAACACCATTACGCAGTGATACGGGGATAAATTTACTTTTCCAAAAGACTATATTAGGGTGGAAGCACCCACTTCTTCTGTATGGCATATACCCAGTTAGGCAATTAATGCCACTTTGTTTTTCTTTAAGAAACAAAAAAATTCTTTAACTATCTCCGTCCTCCGGTTCAACATACATAGGAACCTCTGGACTGAAATAGGGGTCTAGGAACCCTAGTTTGACTAACCATTAAACTTATATGAACTTTTCTCTTTCCCCTTTTTTGTTATTACTTCTCTGCGATTTATTTAGCAGACAAAATAATTATATATACAATTTCATTCCCACTCCATTTATCCAAATAACTAACTAATAATAAAACAAAAACCCCCCCCCCTTTTATTTTCTTTTCCCTTCCCATCCCCTCCCCCTAACCAAATAACCCCCACCCCCCCCCCTCCCCCCCCCACTCCTACTTTCCCCCTTCATAACCCCTACCTGTCCCCTCTTTTATAGAATACCATTCCCTTTGGTTGTAATTTCTTGTTGGAGAATCATGGACTTTATTGGTACAGCCTGGACGGGCTATATGAGTGAGATTCAAACCAATGTCAACCTAGATACAGGTCCAGAAATTAATATCAACCAATACATGAATAAAATGAAAAGACTTCTTAAAAAGAAGTCCAATCTTTATTGGCACGTTGACTTCCTGCAACAATATATCAGAGAAAACATCAGTCCAATTGGTCTTCGGACACACCTATACCCTTCTTTTCAAAACTATACCCAGGATTTTAAAAAATCCTGGGAAAAAGTTCTCACACAATGCAGTGTGGAACTTATGAAAATACTTATAACACAATATCAATCGGAACTTTTAAGTCTCGATCAGGACATACTGATGTTGCAATCAACCAACGAACCAATTAAAGATCATGTTCAATACACCAAACGATGGCAGGAAGTCAAAGACTATATTACCAAAATAACTAAAGACATTATTTTTAAAAAACAAAACAAAATGTCAAAAGACAAATTGGCCTTCATGGAGGGCTTTGCATATAAATGGCAAAACCCCCATCAAGGAAGAGGTCCTAGAATCTATACTCGAGGTAGACAACATGGTAATGATTTTGGTTTAACTGAAGATGATACAGAATCTGACTCCTCTATATCTACTATTTCTTCACAGCCTACTACCAGACGAGAAACTCCATCATCCAACAACACAAACTCAGGATCACGTAAGAGGGGCCATGGTGGTGGGCACTTTACACCCTATCCTAAAAGATCTAGCAACAATGAAAATAAACCCAAGACTCACTCCCAATCTGACACTTCAGCTAATCATGGTGGTGGTGGTAGATCACAAAACAAATACATGGGCAATATAGCCCAACAAGCAGCCCAAATTTTGAACACACAAACCTCTAGAGTTCCCCCTTTAGTAAACTCACTCCCTACACGCATTTCTTCCAGTCAACCGATCCCCACTGGATCACAAATAGTTAGTTCACCAACAATTAATCACCTAGTTGCATCTGGCCCTGGCCCTATCACACAAATGACTCCCAATATTTCTAATTTAGCAATCACCAGACAAACCACATTAGACTCACACCTAGCTTTAACAGCCACAACACAACCAAATTTTCAGATGGCGGAGCCTCACTCGCACCTAACTTAGAATTGGATATTATTAATCTAACTACGTACCAATTCACCAATATCGAATTGGAAGTATTAAAACTGGGACTAAGTTTCTGCCCCTCAACAGATCTAGACAAATACGAGTTAATTAAGGACATATACATGTTTGCAAGGAATTTGACATACAAGTATATGTTCGACCAAACCACTATTAGAACCAGACAGGAACGTGAATTAGCTGAAAGCATTAAACATTACACCATGGCAGATTTTAGAGCACTCCGGGACCTTATGATACTCCTGGAAGAAAATAACGATGTCACCCTAAACGATACCTCTCAAACACAAAATAGCTCTACACCCATAGTCGAATATGCTAATGCAACAGCCACTCCTAAAAAGTTCAAACCTAAATCTACCCGATTTCCAGATCTGTCAACTAATGCCCACATTTGGACGTTCTTATTGAGTGTAATTAGTGATATTAAGGGCATGCAGATTGACTCATATCCTACTAACCTCACCTCCTGTCAAAGAAATGCCATTATCAAACTCAATAACCATCCTGATCTGGTCATCAAGGCATCAGACAAGGGAGGCAATGTTGTCTTGATGACCAGATCAATCTATGAAACGATGTGCTACGCTATCTTACAGAACAAAAACTGGTACAAACCTATACCCTCTACAAGCCTCTCCGTGTATCAGAACCAATACCTTACGATCATAAATCAAGGCTATCATAACAACCTGATAGACCAAGATACCTATAACTATCTGAACAATAAATTTCCCAAGGAGGCTACGTTTTACGCCTTACCAAAGGTACACAAAAAATGTTCACCTATACCGGGTCGACCCATTATATCGGGCGTTGGTTCACTCACGGAGAGAGCTAGTAGACTGGTAGACTCAGTCCTTACACCACATGTAATGAGTCTCTCATCTTATACTCGAGACACACTCGACTTTTTAAAGAAGGTTGAAGGTTTGGTGGTCCCTCCCGATGCCCTTCTCGTGACTCTAGATGTGGAGTCGCTGTACTCCAGCATCCCTCACGAGCAGGGCATCGAGATGGTTCGCACCTTCCTCTATGAGGAACCCCATACTCAATGGAACTACAACGAATTTATTCTAACCCTTTTAAAATTTGTGTTAACACACAATTATTTTAGCTTCAAGGAGTCCCACTTCCTCCAGGTACAGGGAGTTGCTATGGGCACATGTTGTGCGCCAGCTTATGCAAACCTGTACCTGGGGGGGTGGGAACGTTATATTTTTTCAACGGAGGATCTATCTATGTACACCGACCGGATTATGTCCTGGTGGAGGTACATAGACGATATCTTCTTAATTTGGACTGGTACCTCCACCACACTGTCAACTTTCGTCGAGGCACTTAACATCAATTCTTTCAACCTAAAATTTACCGTGAATATGAATCAGTCTAGGATTAACTTCTTGGACTTGGCCATATTCAAAGATCAAACGAACTGTTTAGCCACAACCCTTTATAGAAAGGAAACTGCCGGGAATACAATCCTACACGCAGACAGTGCCCACCCCGCAGCCCTACTAAAAAGTATCCCTTATGCACAATACATAAGGTTACGGCGTAATTGTACACATCTTCAAGACTTTATAGTGGAAGCAAAATCACTCCAATTACGGCTGCGAGCAAGAGGATATACTAAATCCACTTTACGAAAAGCATATAACAAGGCATTAAAACAGCCACGTAATACACTCTTATACTCCAAGAAAGAACTTAATTCCGAAAAAACAGCCAAATCCAGAATCATTACACGTTACTCTTCCCAGCACCAAGAAATTCGTGATGTTATCACTAATCATTGGCATTTACTTTGTCAGGATCCAACCGTGAGGAAACATATTGGCCTGAGACCAGAGCTTACCTTCAGACGTACCACGTCGCTACGTGACCGTCTGGTCTCAAGTCACTATTCTAATGTACCACAGATTGATAAAAAGCCAAATGGTACATTTCAATGTGGCTACTGCGACTTTTGTCCATGGGTATGCCAAAGCAAAACCATTAGACTTCCAAAAGGAGATACTTTTACTTTAAAAACAAGAGCAGACTGTACCACCCAAGGGGTTGTCTACCTTATGCTATGTACCTGCGGGGCCTTTTACGTAGGCAAGACAGCTCGTTGCCTATGGCAGCGAATAAAAGATCATGTATATGTTTCCTCCAATGGAAAAATGCTCACCACGGTCAGTAGGCACATCGACCTATATCATAGGTTTGACACCTCCTGCGTCTCCTTCAGTGTACTAGCAGTTGTGCCCAAAAATCCACGAGGTGGAAACTGGGACAGATTAATCCTACAAAAGGAGACATTATGGATAGAGCGGTTGGACGCTATGTACGCCCCCGGCCTCAATGAATCACATTCTTATAAATCCTTTTTGTAGCTATGAATTGTACAATCTAATCATTAATTCTTCTCAGTTCCCAATCACACTCTAATACATATATCATATAAATATTTCTGTTCCCTTGCTAGAAAATCTTTTCCCCCCTCCTCTTCCTCCTCCCCTTCTCCCCCCCTCCCCCCTCCCTTCCTGTTTTTCTATATTTACCCCTTTTACTAACTTTTTCCTAATGGATAAGGAGGTAACATTCAAGGTATATACACCCTCTACTGAATATACAATCAATCTCTATATCAAATGGGTCTTTAGTGTGCTAGATGCCGCATACATAGCTTATGCGGTCTCTATCATAAAAAGACATATGATCTGAACTGTCGTCACTGTTCGATCAAACACCTCAAAAAGATAACCATTTTTGAAAAACTATGTAATTTAACCCTATCTATTCATCCACAATAATATATACCTTTCCTTATTTTATGCCTATGTTTATTATATTTAATTTATATTGTTCTCTTTTTTTCTGTATATTATTGTTACTTTATTGCACATTTCAAGGTCTCCGACCTTGGACTAATACTTATGATATTTCAGACACCTGTCAATTGACACCACTTCAATACTCTGTGTGGCATTGAGTGAAGGGTATCCTCTGGCTATATGGGCCATCGACCGTCACATATCCCCATTCTTCACATTCCTTGTTTCCTTTTCACTTCCTATTCTCAACCCAATCTCTCACTTATCTTCCTTCTCCTCTATTTTTCTGAACTTCAGGTGGAGCGTTTCGTTGCAATGCATCATGCGGCCACAAAGCGTCGCTGGCTGCACTCGTTGCAGCCGCAGTGACGCTTTCGGCCTCAGGGGGGATCGCCATCGCCGCTCTCCCTTTGGGTGCCGTGTCCCACGCATGCGAATGGGCTGAGTTCGCTGCGCTGGTTATACTAGCCGACGCCGCGATCCTCCGTTCCATGACGCATGCGCTGTAGGACCTGGCCGGGTGGTTTGACGTTCCGCGCATACGCGGTGACGTCACTACCGGGACGGCTGCACTTAAAAGACGGCTTAGGCTGCCGTCAGACATAGCAGCCTTCCCGTACTAGCTGCCAGAGCGGGGAACCGCAACGGAGCTCCATCGCCACCAGGTAAGAAACTTGGCAGTGTCCACTCTGTTTGGGCAATTACTGGGTTAATATAGGACTAGCCATATGTAACTATCTCTCGCCTTGCTATGTTCCTCTAGTAGGACGTTTTTGGACCAGTTGGCTGAACCCTCCTCCACCTTCCCACATAAGTGTTGGTCAGTTGGATGCCCCATAAGCAGGCTTGTTCCCTAGTACCTGTTCCGCCACACTTGCTTTTTCAAAAACGACCCCATTGCATGGGATCACAAAACTAATTAACAGGCTAATTTCTTACTATAGGGTAAGTAGAAACATTCAGTATCCTCCTTATATGCTGCCATCAATGTGCACAGTGTTGCATTAATAACCACTTTTCCCTTTTATATCAATGTGCACAGTATTGCATTAATAACCACTTTTCCCTTTTACATAAATGGACAGTTGTGGGAATGCATTTGCACCCATATCCACGCATCAGTCTTATATGTATATATAAGATGATACACAACTTTACCTATCTATATTCTTAGATACATATTGCACGTACATATGTGCATTACTCAAGCTCTACCCCAAGCACATGTACACATTGATGGATAAGCAGAGATTAATGGCATATTTATACAAACATTATGAATTTATATATATAAAAAATAAACAAAAAAACAAAAAAAAAAAATAACCTACTAATAAAATATTAATACAGAATATCCCGGCCTAATGACATATGTACATGTCAAAAGCACCGCTGCAGAGAAACGTACCCTGGTTCCCCGCTCCACTAAACTCCTTCCCTTTATAGGGATTGTAAGTAAAAACTACATCTATTATGCAATTGACTATGTTGCACCCGTTCCCATGATGCACACCTTTTCACTCCACCTGTCTCCCTCCTGCCTCCCTTCTCTCCCTCTCCTATTCCGCTCTCAATCACACTTCCCATCCATTCACCCATACACACTTCTCCCACCCCCCCCCTTCTTCTTCTTTTCCTTTTTTTTTCCCCTCTCCTTTTTTTTTTTACTTTCCCCCCCCCCCCCTCCTTCCCTTCCCTTCTCTACTGGTGACGGTTGACGCTCTTACGCCCTTGGCCGCCTTTGATCCAATGTCGCATACGACTTTGTCATATTATGTATAATTCTTCTCATTGCATATTTGTTTTCTCTTTTTATTCCTAATATAGAAAGCTCCTGAGGAAGCGTCTTAGGACGCGTAACATGTAGAGCAACTGCAGACAAGCTGTTTTTCTGTATGACTGAACTGCTCACCTATGGTTTCGTTTTTTGTTTACTTCAATGTCACAATTTTCCAAGAAAATTTGAATGATTGCATTTAAATATAGTGACCTCATTGGAACCACACTGTTACTATCTGAGCATATTTGTACATCAGCTTGTTTAATATTTCTATATTTTGTTAGATTGTTCTTTCAAACAATCTGTTTTAGATATATAATTTTTTCTTTTCATTTATATGTTTTTAATAAAAAAACTTTTTACATTTACTTTACGCCTAAAAAGTCCATCATTCTCCAACAGTAAACTGTTGACAAAATACCTTAACATTTAGACTATAGTGTGTTTGTGTCAGGACCCATAGGACTTATAGTGTGTTTGTGGCAGCACACATAGGTCTTATATTTTCTTGTCAGCAGCACACATAGTACCTATAGTGTGTTTGTGTGAGCACCCATAGGACTTATAGTGTGTTTGTGGCAGCACACATAGGTCCTATATTTCCTTTTCAGCAGCACACATAGTACCTATAGTGTGTTTGTGTGAGCACCCATAGGACTTATAGTGTTTTTGTGGCAGCACACATAGGTCCTATATTTCCTTTTCAGCAGCACACATAGTACCTATAGTGTGTTTTTTTGTCAGCACCCATAGGACTTATAGTGTGTTTGTGGCAGCACACATAGGTCCTATATTTTCTTGTCAGCAGCACACATATAGTACCTATAGTGTGTTTGTGTGAGCACCCATAGGACTTATAGTGTGTTTGTGGCAGCACACATAGGTCCTATATTTCCTTTTCAGCAGCACACATATTACCTATAGTGTGTTTGTGTTAGCACCCATAGGACTTATAGTGTGTTTGTGGCAGCACACATAGGTCCTATATTTCCTTTTCAGCAGCACACATAGTACCTATAGTGTGTTTTTTTTGTCAGCACCCATAGGACTTATAGTGTGTTTGTGGCAGCACACATAGGTTCTATATTTCCTTTTCAGCAGCACACATAGTACTTATAGTGTGTTTGTGTCAGCACCCATAGGACCTACAGTGTGTTGTGAGCACACATAGGAGCTCTATTTTTTATACACTATACACTACCGACTACAATGGCTGGAAGACCGCCAAGGAGAGGCAGACCATCCGGAGGCAAGAACACAGGGCAAGCAGGCTCTGTTTCTAGAGACAACAGTGCTGGTCGTGGACGTGGTCGTGCATCGTCATCAGCACGTGGCCATGGGACACGCTTGTCTTTGTTTTTGGCAGCTGGACATGTTGAGCCGCATCATGCCGAAGGCTTGGTAGAATGGATGACCAAGCCCTCCTCATCCTCCTCATCCTCTCTCACCCAGGCTCAGGGTACTGGCAGAGCAGCTGCCAACGCGTACTTAATGGCATCATCAGCCACCCCTTCCCTAGACCCACCATGTCCTCCTGAGGAGTCCCCCGAACTGTTTGAGCACAGTGTTGGGTACATGCTCCAGGAGGATGCCCAATGATTCGAAGGCTCGGATGATGATACCCAGCTTGAGGAAGGCAGTAGTGGGTGCGCAGAGAGAGGGGATGCTGAAGGACAGCAATCTGGCAGTACTGTTCCACCAGCTGCAGCTTACTGCCAGGTTTGCTCTAGTGGTGAAGAGGGAGGGGATGATGAGGTCACTGACTCCACGTGGGTACCTGAAGGGAGAGAGGAGGAGGAGGAGGAGGATGCGGCGGCACATGTCCAACGAGGCAGGATGCCCCCTGGAGGCCAGCTAGAGGCCAGCACACCAACTGTATCACACCACAGAGCTCCGCCTGTGCAGGGCGCTGCCTCTGCACGTTATCACAAAAGTTCTTTGGTGTGGGCCTTTTTTGAGACGAGTGCATCAGATCGCACCACTGCTATTTGCAATATTTGTCTCAAACGTATCTCGCGTGGCCAAAACATCAGCCGCTTGGGCACCACAAGCATGAGCAGACATATGTCGACCTGCCATGCAGCTCGTTGGCAAGCACACATAAAAGACCCACACCAAAGAACAAAGCGGACCTCTCCTTGCTCCTCATCAGCTGGGATCTCCATCCCCACTATATCTTCAGTCCTCTCTGAAAGCTGCTCTGAGAGGACTGAAGGTGTAGAATTAGGTGTGTCACCACCAAGTACTTGCAGTACACCGACGTCCGATTGTAGCAGGCAAATTTCCCTGCCCCAGCTGCTGGACCGTCGAAAGAAGTATACTCCCAGCCATCCACATGCCCAGCGGTTGAATGCTAGCTTGGCTAAATTGCTAGCACTTCAACTGCTGCCTTTTCAGTTGGTAGACTCGGCCCCCTTCCGTGAGTTTGTTCAATGTGCGGTTCCTCAGGGGCAGTTTCCCAAACGCCACTTTTTCTCACGGAAGGCGATTCCGTCTCTCTACCGGCATGTGGAAGGCAATGTCCATGCCTCGCTGGACAGGGCAGTCAGCGGTAAGGTGCATATTACCGCTGACTCATGGTCCATCAGGCATGGACAGGGACGTTATCTTTCTTTCACGGCCCATTGGGTCACTCTATTGGCAGCTGGGAGGGATGCAGGACAAGGTGCAGTAGTGTTGGAGGTTGTTCCGCCACCACGCCTCCAAAATGCTACTACTGGTTGTGACACACCTCTCTCCTCCACCCCCTCCTCTTCTTCTTCCTCCATGTCCTCTTCGAGAGCTCTGTCCTCGGAACCAGCGGTGCTCCGTAGGCGTACAAGGGGCTACGCGAGTACGCAGGCAAAAAGATGCCATGCCGTGCTTGCGCTGGTGTGTTTGGGGGACAGGAGCCACACTGGGGCAGAGGTTCTGGCAGCTCTGCAGGGGCAGGCCGAGAGGTGGTTGACGCCACGCCAGCTTAATCCAGGAATGGTGGTTTCTGACAATGGCACCAACCTCCTCTCCGCCATGCGACAGGGGCAGCTCACCCATGTGCCCTGTATGGCTCACGTCCTCAACCTGGTGGTGCAGCGGTTCTTGGGCAGGTACCCAGGCTTACAGGATGTCCTGAGGCAGGCCAGGAAAGTCTGTGTGCATTTCTGCCGATCTTATAATGCCAGTGCTCGGCTGACTGAGCTGCAAAAGGAGCTGAACCTGCCCAAGAACCGCCTAATATGTGACATGCCCACCAGGTGGAACTCAACGTTGGCCATGCTGCAGCGACTGCACACGCAGCAGAGGGCCATCAATGAGTACCTTTGCGACTACGGCACCAGGACAGGGTCAGGGGAGCTTGGCTTTTTTTCCCCACGCCAGTGGAGCATGATCAGGGATGCATGCACTGTCCTCTCACCATTTGAGGAGGCCACGAAGATGGTGAGCAGTGACAGTGCATGCATCAGTGACACTGTACCTCTTGTCCACCTGTTGGAGCATACGCTGCATGGGATAATGGACAGGGCACTTGAGGCAGAACAGAGGCAGGAAGAGGAGGACTTCCTTGCCTCTCAAGGCCCCCTTTATCCAGACAGTGTTCCTTCTGTCCCACCCATCACACAGGAAGAGGATGAGGAGGAGGAGGAGGAGGATTGTGTGAGCATGGAGGTGGAGCCTGGCACTCAGCATCAGCCGCAGCAGTCTTTTAGGGATGATGTACAGTCCCAACAAACCAGTGGACTTGTACGTGGCTGGGAGGAGGTGGCTGGCGATCATGTCGTCCTCAGTGACCCAGAAGACTCCGGACCGAATGCCTCAGCTAACCTACGTTGCATGGCCTCCCTGATCCTGCAAAGCCTGCGGAAGGATCCTCGTGTTCTTCGGATCAAGGAGAGGGACCATTACTGGCTGGCCACTCTCCTTGATCCACGGTACAAGGGTAAGGTTGCGGACCTTATCTTGCCGTCGCAGAGGGAGCAGAGGATGAGACATCTCAGGGAGGCCTTGCAGAAAGGTCTGTGCAATGCGTTCCCAGAAACTGGGAGGTTACAAACTTCTGGTCCTGGACGACGAGTTGCTGAGGCTTCGGTCAGTAGCAGAAGGAGCGGTGGGGAAGGTGGACGTCTGACCGATGCGTTCAGACAATTTTTTAGTCCGCAGCCGCAAGGTATGATCGGTTCCAGCAACCATCGCCAGCGTCTGATATACATGGTGCAGGAATACCTAGGGGCAAGGTCAGACTTGGACACCTTTCCCACCAAAAATCCTCTGGCTTACTGGGTCTTGAGGATGGATCACTGGCCAGAGCTTGCACAGTATGCAATTGAGCTACTGGCCTGTCCTGCATCCAGCGTTCTTTCCGAACGCACATTCAGTGCTGCTGGAGGATTTGTCACCGTTCACAGGGTGCGCCTGTCCACCGACTCGGTTGATCGACTGACCTTCATAAAAATGAATCAGTCTTGGATCACCACCAGCTACCAGGCACCTGAAGCGGATATAACTGAATAATTTATAATGTCACATCCCTTTAAGACTGCCTATGCTGATGCTGAGTGACTGTCCTGTTATGTTCACTGACTATCCTCTTCCTCCTCCTCAATGATCCATGCCACCACACCAGTGCCTAAGGCACCGTTTTTCAGCCGCCGTATAAAAGGGGCGTGTAATTACAATTTTTTTTAAAAATGCTTCGCAACAGGTGTGACTGCTGTGCTCCAAGTACAGTATCTGTGAGGGGTTGCAGTGTTGTGGCACCAGCACCAGTGCCTAAGGCACAATTTTTCAGCCCCTGTTGGGGCGTGTAATTACAATTTTTAGGCAATGCTTTGCAACAGGTCTCATTGCTGTGCTCAGAGTACAGTATCTGTGAGGGGTTGCAGTGTTGTGGCACCAGCACCAATGCCTAAGGCACAATTTTTCAGCCCCTGTATAACAGGGGCGTGTAATTACAATTTTTTAAAAAAATGCTTCGCAACAGGTGTGACTGCTGTGCTCCAAGTACAGTATCTGTGAGGGGTTGCAGTGTTGTGGCACCAGCACCAGTGCCTAAGGCACAATTTTTCAGCCCCTGTTGGAGCGTGTAATTACAATTTTTAGGCAATGCTTTGCAACAGGTCTCATTGCTGTGCTCAGAGTACAGTATCTGTGAGGGGGTTGCAGTGTTGTGGCACCAGCACCAATGCCTAAGGCACAATTTTTCAGCCCCTGTTTAACAGGGGCGTGTAATTACAAATCTTGATCTAATAGTTCAAAGCAGGGCCCATTCCTGCGCCCACCAAGAGTAACTGTGAGGGCTTACAGTCTTGTGGCAACACCGTCCACCACCACCACCACCACCAAAGGCCCAATTTTTCTGCCCTGTTCAACAGGTGCATGCAATTACAAATCTTGATCTAATAACTCACAGCAGGGCCCATTCCTGTGCCCACCAAGAGTAACTGTGAGGGCTTACAGTCTTGTGGCAACACCGTCCACCACCACCACCACCACCAAAGGCCCAATTTTTCTGCCCTGTTCAACAGGTGCATGCTATTACAAATCTTGATCTAATAACTCACAGCAGGGCCCATTCCTGTGCCCACCAAGAGTAACTGTGAGGGCTTACAGTCTTGTGGCAACACCGTCCACCACCACCACCACCAAAGGCCCAATTTTTCTGCCCTGTTCAACAGGTGCATGCTATTACAAATCTTGATCTAATAACTCACAGCAGGGCCCATTCCTGTGCCCACCAAGAGTAACTGTGAGGGCTTACAGTCTTGTGGCAACACCGTCCACCACCAAAGGCCCAATTTTTCTGCCCTGTTCAACAGGTGCATGCAATTACAAATCTTGATCTAATAACTCACAGCAGGGCCCATTCCTGCACCCACCAAGAGTAACTGTGAGGGCTTACAGTCTTGTGGCAACACCGTCCACCACCACCACCAAAGGCCCAATTTTTCTGCCCTGTTCAACAGGTGCATGCAATTACAAATCTTGATCAAATAACTCACAGCAGGGCCCATTCCTGTGCCCACCAGAGTATATACGGCAGGCCCCTACTTTCAAACATCCAACTTACAAACGACTCCTACTTGCAAACAGAAAGAGAAAACAGGAAGTGAGAGGAAATCTACCCCTAGGAAGGGAAATTCTATCCTGTTAGATTTAATTTGGGAAAAAGGTATCTCCTCTCTACTGATGCTTTATCACCAATCCTTGTTTCAATTAAAACCCCACTTTTCCAAAAACATTTGTCATTGGGACGGAAAGTGAGGTGAAATGTTCTGAACAGATGTGCAAAGACAGCAAATGTTACAGGGGTGATAACCCCTCCCTATGTTCTCCAAAAAGCTTAAAAATAGATTTTTTTGGGATGGAGCTACACTTCATAATGTACCTGTTCAGATTCTACTTAAGAACAAACCTACAATCCGTGTCTTGTTTGCACCACCTATATACTGCTGTTCAGAGTATATAGGGTTGTAGGTATAGGGTTTTATTTTGGGTGCGGGGTCCCCCTTAATATCCATACAAGACCCAAAGGGGCTGGGGGGGGGGGGGGGGTGATGGGGTAGCCATGCCATTTTTCTCAAGGATTTTCAGCCATATGGCCTGGACAAGACATGACATTAAAGCCGCAAGTGGTTTTAAATGGCTTCTTTTTTTCCTTTACAAATGTCATTTTGTGCAGGGACAGTTCTAAACACGGGAAACACATGCCACTTCACAGGCATACTTTAGATACCCCCCAGGTACCATATTTAAAGGAAAATTTCACTTTTTTTTTTCACTTTATGCATCATTAAAATGACTGCTCCCGAAAAAACGTTAGTTTTTAAAAGTTCTTTTTGCATTTATATATGTCCCCTGGGGCAGGACCCGGGTCCCCAAACCTGTTTTATGACATTAACATGCATATTGGCCGTTGTAATTAGCAATTTTAATTTCGAACGTTCGCGTCCATTGTAACGAATAGGGTTCGAAAATTCGCGCAAACTTTCGGTCCGTTCGAAGATTCTGGTGCGAACCGAACCCGGGGGTGTTCGGCTCATCCCTATTCATCACTAACCTAGTCTCAAAATACCAACCTATTAATTCGCCCAAGACCTCCTGCCTTCTAGCTCCCTTGTCATCTCCTCCCATGCTCACCTCCAGGACTTTTACCAAGCCTCTCCTATCCTATTGAGCTCCCTACCCCAATCTGTCAGAATATCTCCTACTCTGTTTGGCTTTAGATGATCCCTGAAAACCCTTCTCTTTAGAGAAGCCTGCTAATAAAAAAAATAATATATATATATATATATATATATATATATATATATATATATATATATATATATATATATATATATATTCCCTCTGTTCTCAGCTGCATAAGAGCTAGGGCAGGAGAAGCAACAGTTCCCTGAGCTTCCCAGTGAATTGCTGCACAACGGGGGCGTGTCAGGACAAGTTTGATTATTGGAGGAGAGTACACTGAGTTCCCAGCATAGCTAGAGAACTGACCATGGTGTGTTCTCCTGCTTAGTGTGGTCAGTTATTAATTTGAAAGCAGAAGGACTGGCAAGAACAGCAGAGTTTTCACACAAAGGAAGCAATACAAAGAGAACAGGATACTTTCTCATACAAGTACATGGTCCAGCAGACACATATCAGGAATATGATATTTGGGGTAACAAATGCTTTAATGTTAAAAACCAGTGCAAACATGATTTACATATATTTCCACCTTTCTAGTTGTTTCTTTGTAGCAGATCTTTTGCATAGCGTTATATAGGCAGTTCATACATTGTTCAGATTAACTTTCAATGTGTAATTAGGGGATAACATTTAGGAACAAATATACAAAAGTGAATTAATATTCATGGTATCAACCAAGCCTTGAGATCTTTATCTCTTTGTACAGACAGTGTGCACATCTACTGTAGTTTACAACTAATAATGAAGATCTGTTCGCACAATAAAGAGTAGCTAACAGGGTTAATTATGGTAACATAATTAACCCTCGCTAACAATACATAGAAGGGTAGCGTAAGAACCTATAACAAATATAAATAAGGTGTTATCCGAATTCGGCTACAAACAAGGAAATACTTTTGATCATGTTAAAAAGGCTGGAAAATATCTACACACAGCACAACTCTAAAGCCCCATACACACGGTCGGACTTTTTCATGGATTTTGTCCGATCGGACAAGGTTGTTGAAAAATCAGACCGTGTGTATGCACCATCGGACAGTGTTCGTCGGTTTGTCCGACGGACAAAGTCTTATCTCCTGCTGGAAAGATTTGCCGTCAACACGGTCCGATCACACCAAATCCGAGCGTGTGTACGCTTGTCCGACGGACAAAGTGCTACGCATGCTCAGAAGAAATTCTGTGACGGAAGCGCTCGGTCAGGTAAAACTACCTTTCCTAATCGACACAGCACATTCGTCACGCTGCAATGTTAAAATGTCTTTAATGCAGCGCATTCTCTTTTTCTTTACAATGCAACAAGAATGACATGTTTTAGCTGCTCCTATTCACCCGCACTTCTCACAAACTTACTTCTTTATTACTTTGCAGCATTTATACACTACATGTTTATTTTTACTCAGATCGTAATACAATCTTTGTTATTTTTTTACCATGATTTTTTTTTTTTTTTTTTTGGGAATACAGGGGGTTTGTATGTCTCAACTTAGCAAAACCACATTATTAACATTTGTATTTCTTGCTTAAATTTACTAGGAGTTTGTTGGTTGTTGGTGCCCCTTGTTAATTCTACTTTAGGATTAGTGAAATGTACCTGCCTACTCAAAGAAAAACTGTCATTGTAGAAAAGTAAAACACAATAGTCAATGATTATTTCAAATCAAAAAAACATTTATTTAGGTCTCAGCAACAAACCAAAGAGGAACGCAGCCATGGTGAAACTTGGGGAATTTGCAAAGCCTTGGACACCCAAGGCAACCATCATTTTACAGACTTAAACAATTGGGGGCATGAAGAGTACCTATCTAAATAATAAGGGAGCGCAATCTGGTCCTGAAGTCCAAAACATCCGGAACTGCAGCAGATGCCATCTAGGTCCCCAGGCTCTGGTCCTACGAGAGGCTCCATCTTCTCTCAGACCAGACTGAATCAAGGTCATCACTCTCTTGTCTTCCTTGTACGCTTCCTTCCACGCCGTGGTGCTGGTGCTGGTGGGGTGGCAGAAGGAGGAGGAGGAGGCGGAGCAAGGTCACTCTCGCAAACATGTGTGAGGGGAGTCATCTCCCCAGCCATCCCCTCATTTAGTATTTTGAGGATGACCTCCTCACACATGCTGCGTTGCCCCGCCTCCATACCCGTAAATTTACTGGTAACCAAGGAGGCAAAGGCCTCCTCGTAGGTGGGTGTGGCATAGAGGGAGGCTGAGGCATCTCTGATCAGCTGGAGCGCTGACTCTCCCACCTCCCCCATGTTTTTCGCCCTTCTGTAGGGAAGGCGGAGGGGAGAGACTTGGGAGACAGTCAGGCTCCTACGCCTACCCCCCTCTTGGCTGCCACTACCCCCTGCCTCCTCCTGACTGCCACCTTCCACAGCCACCTCCTGGCCGAGGTCTTCCTGTGTATGAAAAAGGGACATAGTTTCAGTTATTTGTTCATCAAACACACACAATTCTCATCTAGTGACTGTTGCAAAATGTTTTCAAATACAAAACCATACAATTCTCAGCCCTGCAGTTTAGATTCTTCCCAAAAATGTCTCCCACACCACTGTCTGTTGATATGTCAATCACGTTAGGAAATAAGCAATTGGGGATCCTGAATTAACTGAACATCATTCATTATTCCCCAAACTGGTTACAAAACTACTATACCTGGAACAAGCTGGGCACCTGCACATATTCCATACTGGAAGGCCCAGGTTGGTCCTCGGAAGCCTCATCAGGGGTGGCGTGCGTGGAAGGACGCGTGCAAGGAAGAGTCGAGAGTGACTTCCTGACAGTAGCCTGGTCTTTGAGAAAGTGGAGCCTCTCATAGTACCAGAGCGTGGGGACATGGACATCAGCTGCTGCAGCTCCAGATGCTTGGGACTTCCGGACCTTATTGCGCTCCCGGAAATAGGTACTCTTCATGTTGTTGATCTTCACTTTTAAGTTTGCCACGGTTGCCATGGGCAGGGTAGGCTTTACAAATGCCACAAGTTTCAGCAGGGCTGCGTACCTCTTTGGTCTGTTGCTATAATCCCTGTGTTTCGCCTGCCATAAGAGGGGGAATTGCCGGTATTTATCAATGAAGAGGGGTAGAAAGCTCACGTCGTAGAAGGCCTCCATCACCTCTGCAAGACACAACGCCACACAAAACAATATAAATAATGTCAGCCTAAACTCTCCTAATCTTATCCATAAAGAAGCCTCAAGTTCTAATCAGTCTAGGCTAGTTATGTACCAACGTCAAATTGTACCTTCGTTTGTAGCGATCGTCTCGTGCGTGAGCTTTCTCTCCCCTCGTCTCCCAGATCGTGGCTACGACACAGGCGTGTGACGTTTTATATACAGTGCGCATGCGTCAAACTCCGCCCGCCCCTGACGATCTTTCTCGTCTATTCCCCACCCCTTCTCTTTACAGCGCAGTGGGGAGAGCACATGGCGGGGACACAGCAGGTGCGCCCCAAATATCCCCCCAACGAGGAGGTGGACGAGGAAAGTCCGGAGGCACAAACGTCCCGATCCCGGAGCCTGAAATTCAAGGCCTCAAATATGTCATTTGGAGAAATGTTGGAGATGGTGGACATATTAAAGAGGAGCGACTATGATGGGAAGTATGGGCCTTACCTCAACCCCAATGTCCGCAAGGCCAAGATCATGTCTAAAGTTGTGAGAAGGCTGTACAATCATTTTGGGGTACAACGATCCAAGGAGCAACTGAGGAAACGCTGGTCAGACCTGAAACTGAGGGAGGCCGATCAGTACAGAAAGATCAATTCTTCAAAAAAGTAAGTAGTTGTGTTTTGTGTTTGATTTCTTGCTTGCATACTGCTCCATGTGGTTTGATTTTTACAAAGTTGTACATTCCAAAATGGCCACTTTCATGTTCGTCTGTGCATTCGATCGTACTCAGCCTCGATCTTTCTGCCACTGTCATGGTCGTGTGTGTGTCCATTCGATCGTACGCAACCTCGAACGTTCGGCCACTTATAATACGTGGTTTGGTGTTTTTTTTGGGGAAAGGAAGTTTGTTCTCACTAGAAATGTCATCAAGAATGTCAAGCCAATTTATTCAATGTAAAGGAGAGGTCACCCAGTAGCTGTTTACCCATCTGGACTCTAGAGCACTACTGCTGGGACACCCAAACCCACTTTTTATTAGGCTTTTCCACACATGTGCTCCAGTGGATACTAGAGGGGGGTCTCCATCACACAAACTTCTACCAAAAAGCTAGTCAGTTTAGCACCTTTACAAAGTGACTACATTCATGTTGTTGCCATTTGTAACTGGCCAAACTAAAATAGTGTCCGTCACTTTCAAGCAATGTTTGTCATTTCCTATTTCTGCCCTCAATAGATAGTCTTGCTAAATCTTCCTTTTGTACATTCTCATAGGGGAGAGAAAACTTGGGCCGTCTGCGGAAACCCCCAAACCAACACCTCCCAAAAAAGGGGAAAGAGCAGAAGCAGAGGAGGAGGAGGAGGAGGAAGGAGAGATCATCGAACTTGGAGAAATTGTCACCACAACAGGTGAGTGTGTGAGAACACAGCTACTGGTAAGCTAATCCATGTATGGCTGCCTCATTTCCAACACCCCATTTTTGTTTGTTTGTGGTTTTTAGGTGACGTGGATGTTGTGGAAGAAAAATCGCACTTTACCACAGAGAGTGCCCACGTACTCATCGGAGAGATAATGGTCTGCAATAGAGATCTAGATTACATAAAGCAAAACATCAATGATGTTCAACAAAAATTAAAGAACATCATTGATGTTTTAGGAAAAATATGAAAACGCACCAAGTAATTAACACACATTTGTGCCAGCTTCTGAACACATTTGCAACTTAAAAACTGTGTGAAATTTGGAACATGCACACATTGTGTCCACATGTGCTAGCTCCCATCATGGTGGATGAATGGCAACGTTTTTTTGGGGGTGCAAACACTTTACGAACTACGAAAGTGGTTGTGGTGAAGGGGTTGCACCCCCAAAAAACGTCCATTCATCCCCATGATGGAAAATGGCACTTTTGAAGCTTCTAGGCATGTGTTTTACCATCTAATGACCATTTTCAGACCCAAATTGTGTGCATGTTCCAAATTTCAACTTTTCGGGGGTGACCCCCCCATGTGATGAAGGCAAGATCAAACACACTTTGAAAATATAGTCATGTCTGATCTTGTCTTCACTTTACAAAGTTGAACTTTCCTAGTTCATAGGTTCTGGTTAGCTCCATGCCTGGTTTTACCAATTGCGGAATGTTTGTAAACAATGTTGTAAATAACCAAGATGTTGTCAGTTTTGGCGTGAAGATTGTAAACGCACTTGTGAATGTTTTCCAAGTAAACTTTTTTATTTTTCTAAATGTGTGGCTTCCTTATTTAAAAAACACAATGCATTATGTATGTAAAATGTAAAGGATATGGGGGGCAATGGGTGTTATTTACTAAAGGCAAATCCACTTGGCACTGCAAATTCCTTTCCCAGGGAACTTTTTCAATGCACTTGTAGAGCATAGCGGATTTGACTTATGTAAATGACACCCACAGTGCTTTGTACGAAAACACGGAGCACAGCATTTTTCTGAATACACACATGTCAGACCTGGTGATGAAAAGGAGTATTTTGGCTGTCAGTTATGCAGGACAAACCTTCTCTAGACCAAAGATTAGGTAGCAAACACACAACATGAGAATAATCTTTTTGGGAAGAAGAGACTGTTACCTCCTTTTGCCCAGAAAGTGCATTCCCACTGTCGAAGGCAAAGGGAAAAAATGTCAAAGTAAAATAAGCTAAAAAGAAGACTGAAATGACAAGAAATCAGAGGTTGGTTAAAATATCAGATTTATTAAAAAATGCCTCTCACACATCGTCAGGCAGAGCAATGGCCCCCCTACCCACAAAGTACTCCATATATTGCTCGCGGACCACGCGGGCATTTAGAGGGGGCAAGCCTGGACGTGCCACTTGAAGGGCTGTGAGGTCTGCATTTGGAGGGCCCTCCACATCTGGGCCAACGGGCACCACATAGTTCCTGTTATGTCTTTTGAGGAAGTTGTGCAATATGCAACAGGCAAGAACTATGTGGTTCAGTTTGTATTCCGCCAAGTTAAATGCCGTCAGGAACAGGCGGAAGCGGCTGGCCAGGATGCCAAAAGTGTTCTCCACCACTCTTCTGGCTCTGGACAGCCTGTAGTTGAAGACCCTCTGGTCCGGGGTGAGGGTCCTCATCGGGAACGGCCTCATCACATGGGGAGTCAACGCAAACGCTTCATCTGCGACAAAGACGAAGGGGAGTCCTTCGGCATTCTCCTCTGGAGGTGGCAAGCACAGACTGCCACTTTGGAGACGCCAGTAGAACTCCGTGTGCGTAATGGCACCACCATCCGAGATCCGGCCGTTCATCCCCACGTCCACATACATAAACTCGTATGTTGCCGACACCACCGCCAACATCACTACACTATTAAACCCTTTATAATTATAATAGTAGGACCCCGAGTTGGGCGGTGGGACGATGCGGACGTGTTTCCCATCAATTGCCCCTCCGCAGTTAGGAAAGTCCCAACGGCTGGCAAAGTGGGAGGCCACAGTCTGCCATTCCTGTGGCGTGGAAGGGAACTGTGGAGTGAAACAATAAAAAAAAATTAGTCACTTTGCACTTAAACATTGCAAGCAGATTAGACAATCAACATCTTGGAACAAGAGCATTGTATAAAATTGGAGGCTGGAAAGTATTTGCACAGAAAAGTAGAGGCTCCCCTTCACAGATGACTCACCCCCCATCAATCCCCCCACTTCTGATGGGCCATTGGCAATAACTAGGGTTTTGGGGGGGGGGGGGTTACAGGTAACCCTCTGCACTTCATTGATTGGCAAATGGCTCAATAATGTGTGCTAGTTTGGCCAGACCCTCTGTACTTAACACTATTGGCAGCCCCCAGGAAAGATAAAATAACATTAACCCCCCCCCCCCCACCCACAAAAAAAGGCAAGCACATTGTGACATTATGAAATTAACAAGCAAGCTAATAGGAGGGAAAGAAGACAAAAAAAGAGGAAATGGAAAGTATGGAGGCAGCCCCTTGCACTACATGCTTTGCAGAATTCATCCGTAAAGATGCCCACTATAAAGAGGTAGGTATATAGTGTGTATTGACCTTGGGAAAGGCAGCAGATAGAGGATTGGTACCATCTGACAGAGCAGTTGGGGGAGGGGGTTCATGATGAGTTTGCCCCCCCCCCCCCCCCACCAAAAACAAATAAAAAAGGGTCTCTACATGAAGTAAACCACACAGCAAACATTTGTGCATATTTTAGGGGGTGTTTGGGGGCAAACAATACTATGCAGCAGACAAAATACATTGCCTAAGTGACTAGGCCATAGGTGTCTATTGGGGCAGAAGAGCATGCTGGGGAGGTAAGTGAAGGGAAAAATGCATGAAGGAGAAAAGGGGCACAGCATATTAGAGCATATTGCAATCATGGTAATTAGGGAAGGAGGTCAAAAATACAAGACATTAGCAAACAGAGCATACATAGAAGGGAATAGTCAAGTAGAAATGTTACCTTAATATAGTCCTCCTGCAGGACCTGAATGATGGCAGAACAGGTCTCTGGAATAATGATTCCCAGGGCCTGGGGAGAGATACCTGAAGAGAACTTCAAATCCTGAAGACTTCTCCCTGTCGCCAAGTACCTCAACGTGGCAACAAGCCTCTGCTCCGGAGTAATGGCTTGTCTCATGCAGGTATCCTGCCGGCTGATAAAGGGGGTCAGCAAAGCCAAAAGACGGTGAAAATAGGGGTCCGTCATCCTGAGAAAGTTCCTGAAATCATCAGAATTATTCTCCCGGATCTCACGAAGCAAAGGCATGTGCGAGAACTGGTCACGCTGAAGCAACCAATTCTTGGTCCACATACTCCTCGTCACTCTGTTCATGGACGGGTCTTGGGTCAAAGCTAAAAGCCCGACACCAATTCCGCGTACAGCACGAACTCGGCGACGAGTACGCACGGGAAACATCGCTCACAAGGTCACAAAAGGTCGGCTGGTCAGAACGGACAAACAGAAAGCACCGATAAACAGCAAGGCCTGAAAGAACGAACTGAATAGCAGAAACGAGCAGACAATAAGCAGTGCAAATCAAAGCGTCCTATATCAAGATATAGGCCGCAATGACCAACAAATGCGAACTGACTACACGCACTAATAAACAGATACGCACGACAAGCACAAACTGAAGAGCAGTAACGATCTGAGTCATAAAACTGAGAAGCGCGAATCTTAAGTCACCAAACTTCGACTAACTCTCGATAAACACGGGATCAGCAGAAGGAGCCCAACGGGTGCCTGACGTGGTGCTGAACTTGCCTTTTCTAGTCTCGTGGACGACGACTTACGTCACGACGTTCTTGCAGACCGGATATTCCGACAACGTAGTCCGACCGTGTGTACGCAACACCAACATCGGACAAAGTACGACAAAGTACGACGGACAAAAAATCCGACCGACCTGGTCCGCGGATTGTCCGAGATCGTGGTGTATGGAGAGCTTTCACAGCCCAGCGCTCCAGTGAGCTCTGGAGGAGAGAGCAGAGAGCCACTAAATGACAGTTGCGGCTCTCTGCTCAGAGACAGCGGGGGACAGATGCAGCATTTTTTTTTTTAAACAAATTTTTTCCTCAGTTTAGGCCGATACGTATTCTTCTACATATTTTTGGAAAAAAAAATCGCAATAAGCGTCTATTGATTGGTTTGCGAAAAAGTTATACCATGAAAAAGGATAGTGCCTCAAAATCTGCCGCCCTCTGGGACTATCACTCCGCGCTCCTGGATGAAGCGTACTTAGGTATAACTGATAAACACACGTGTCAATACCTAATATCACTATTAAATATTATTAAAGCAGCTACTATAAAATACAGTAAAATCGGTGATAAGACAATATTGAAAGTCCAGGTAAAGCTCAAATCGTATAAAGACTGGTGCTTGTCCCTTTAAAATATTGCAGCAGCGCTAAAAAACGGTCCTTTTACATTAAAAAGAGTTCATAAAAAATCATGGTGACCCAGAATAAAGTTCGTAGTGGTGCACTGAGCCCAAATACATGAAAATAGAGTGATACAGCTTCCACCGGATATTCAATTTTTCACCGCGTGCAGTACACACTCCCCTTTGGGGATGCACTCACCAGAAATATGATCAATATAAGCATTTCAATCACAAGCCATAGGTAACTGCTATCTCCTCAGCACGGCCACCTCTTCACCATCTGCAATCACTAGAGCGGATCCACTCCAACTCAGCATACACATATGAAGAAAATAATAGTGCAGATAGCGTAGTACAGTTTGGCAAAAAACTTTATTTAGATATCCAATATCCCCCCTTTTTAAAAACTGCGTACCAAAATGCAAATAATAAACAGCCTTGTAAATAGTATAGGAGTGCACTCTGCCTGATTGTCCCGTTCGTCCGCCGGAAATCGGGCGCCTAAGCGATGTGTAGAATGGTGTCTACCTCTACTTCCTGGTCGCTTGGTGGCTGGAGCGCACCCTGGAACGCATGCGTCACTTCCTGTGACCTCGCCACCGGAAGTGTAGTTTATAAATGATCAGCGCCCAATCCGGGCCCTGCATTGTATGATTGCCATTCTCTATGGCCAATGGGAACTAACAGCCAGCTATACAATGCAATGCATCGCTGCTGTCTGCATTTAATGTTAGCATAAATGTTTTCATTTATTTGTGTACCATATCCTAGCTCGTTTATCATAGTGCTTATACACATCTGTTTTACTTGCAGATATTCTTTTAAAAAACAATAAAATAAACATACATCTCACACTTTTTACATATTCATGACGGCCTTTTAACCCTTACATCGCATGTCCGTATATGGTTGCTGATGTGGAGATGTGTGTATTTAAGGCTATGTATTGATGTTATAACAATATATATTTTACGAAGATCGTGCAATATACATAATATTTAGGTTTATTTAATTCTATTTTGTTTTTCACAATCTAAACCCATACGGAAGTGGGTAGCTGATTTTCACCAGTGTGGGAACCTTTTACAGTCGATGTGTTGGTCTGCATCCATATTTACATACATGGCGATGCTAGTGTCAACAATTCTGCCGATATGCCAACTCCCCCATACATCAATCAATTTATATTCATATCTCCATATATTTAGTGTGTAATTTCACGCTAAAGAGAACTCTATAGAGATAAAATTTAAATTAAAATTATAAAACCTACAAAAATTACTAGTGGTGTACATTGTCGTAAAAAAAAAAAAAAAAAATACAAATAAAAATAAAAATAAATAGAAATAGAAATAGAAATAGAAATAAAATAAAAAATATATATATACTGATGGTAAAAAATATATAAATATATATAAATAAATTACACATATATATATATATATATATATATATATATATATATATATATATATATATATATATATATATATATATATAAAAAAATGAATTAGATAAAATTATGCGAGGGGATGATAAAACTATGTTGGTGTTAAACCTAATTGTCATCAAGAAAACACTCAGAGGAGATATATCTGATCCCGAATAATGTTTTGCATCAGTTTAAAACCATATATGGAGATATAAAATATGCATACTTATATACCCATACATTATTATTATTATACAGGATTTATATAGCGCCAACAGTTTGCGCAGCGCTTAACAAAATAAAGGCAGACATTACAATTACATAACAATTTGGTACAAGAGGAATCAGAGGGCCCTGCTCGCTAGAGCTTACAATCTATATATATATACATGTAAAAATTCCACAAACACCGTCTAAACCAGAGGTGTCCAAACTTTTTTCAAAGAGGGCCAGATTTGATGAAGCGAACATGCGTGAGGGCCGACCTTTTTTCCTGACATTGTTTGAACCATTAAAATTCAGTCTGTGTGTTCGTTCGAGTACTGACACACTGCCCAACAAGAATTCTCTTGCCTTTGTGGCTGTGTGTGAGTAAAGAGATGATCTCAGGCATGTTATTTGGATATACCGTATTTATTGGCGTATAACACGCACCTTCACTTTAAGAGGGAAGATTTAGGAAAAAAATACAATTTTAAATAAAGAAATATGAAGCAAAATAAGGGTCAGTGCCCATCTGCAGCACCACCATTGCCAGAAATGTCAGAAATGCAGCCCCCATCATTGTCAGAAATGTCAGGAATACAGCCCTCATCATTGTCAGGAATGCAGCCCCCCATCATTGTCAGGAATGTCAGGAATGCAGCCCCCCATCATTGTCAGGAATGTCAGGAATGCAGCCCCCATCATTGTCAGGAATGTCAGGAATGCAGCCCCCCATCATTGTCAGGAATGTCAGGAATGCAGCCCCCATCATTGTCAGGAATGTCAGGAATGCAGCCCCCCATCATTGTCAGGAATGTCAGGAATGCAGCCCCCCCATCATTGTCAGGAATGCAGCCCCCATCATTGTCAGGAATGTCAGGAATGCAGCCCCCATCATTGTCAGGAATGTCAGGAATGCAGCCCCCCATCATTGTCAGGAATGTCAGGAATGCAGCCCCCCATCATTGTCAGGAATGCAGCCCCCCATCATTGTCAGGAATGTCAGGAATGCAGCCCCCATCATTGTCAGGAATGCAGCCCCCCATCATTGTCAGGAATGCAGCCCCCCCCATCATTGTCAGGAATGCAGCCCCCCATCATTGTCAGGAATGCAGCCCCCCATCATTGTCAGGAATGTCAGGAATGCAGCCCCCCATCATTGTCAGGAATGTCAGGAATGCAGCCCCCCATCATTGTCAGGAATGTCAGGAATGCAGCCCCCCATCATTGTCAGGAATGCAGCCCCCCATCATTGTCAGGAATGTCAGGAATGCAGCACCCCCCCATCATTGTCAGGAATACACAGCCCCCATCATTGTCAGGAATGCAGACTCACCATTGTGCAGTGCAGCCTGAATTATACCCCTCCATCTGCCGCCTCGGAGGGTACAGGGAGAGGGCGGGACGAGCGCCAAAAGATAACATACAGGAGAAACTCCTGTTTTCTCTGCGGCCTCTTTAATACAAGGTCCCGCCTCCTTTGATGGACAGAACAGCCGTCCAATGGCAGTGCTGGAGACGGGACTTCCTATTATAGAGGCTGCCGTGTAAACAGGAAATACTCCTGTGTGCACGGCTCTTGTCCCGCCTCCTCCCTGTCCCCTCCAAGGCATCCGGACATATATATCTTTTGTGGCCCGGCGCTGGGAGATCGTTGGGGGCCACAAAAGATATACATGTCCAGATAAACAGGCGGGCCGTTCAAAACCAGAACGCGGGCCGCGATTGGCCCGCGGGCCGGACTTTGGACATGCCTGGTCTAAACCCATAATGATAAAAAAATCAGTTATGTATAAAACTATATGTATAAAAAATGAAAATATACAAAAAAGTTATACCGTCTACAAAATAGGGGATAGATTTATAGCATTTTTATTATTATTTTTTTTTTTACTAGTAATGGCGGCGATTTGCGATTTTTATCATGACTGTGACATTGCGGCGGACATATCGGACACTTTTGACACATTTTTGGGACCATTCACATTTATACAGCGATCCGTGCTATAAAAATGCATTGATTACTGTATAGATGTGACTGGCAGGGAAGGGGTTAACACTAGGGGCACTGCAGGGGTTAATATGTTCCCTATATGAGTGATTCTAACTGTGGGGGGAGGGGATTGACTGGGGGAGGGGACCGATCGGTGTCCCTATGTACAAGGGACATACCATCGGTCTCCTCTCCTCTGACAGGACGTGGATCTGTGTGTTTACACACACAGATCCACGTCCTGCTCAGTTACCGGGCAATCGCGGGTGCCTGGCGGACATCGCGACCGCCAGGCATGCGCATCGGGTCCCCAGCCCGCGGCGCGCGCGCCCCCTAGTGGCCAAAAAGCGAGCGCCGTCATATGACGGCGGCCCGCCACAAGAGCTGCACCGTCACGCCGTCATTTGACAGTGGGCGGTCAGCTACAGGTTAAAGTGGATCTAAACCCCAAATGAATGCCTTTTCATTTTCTAAAGCACTGCATATCATAAACTATTGCTACATAGAAAAAAACTTTTTTTTACACTATTAAATTTTTTGTTACATCTCAGATGTGACAAATCTCAGCTCCGCTGACCTCCTTCAGGGCCCCCCTGTCATACCACGTGTAATGCAGTGTTTTTTTTTTTTGCATAAAAAACACATGGAAAGTAGGTTCCATGAGTTCCAATGGTATAGTTCACACCAGTGCAGTGCATTCCAGTGTGTTTCAGTTCCAGAAACAAAAGTGCAACATGCTGCATTTTTTCCTGCACAGAACTGTACTGGAGTGCAGTGAAATGCATCAAATTATAGTGAAAAAAAAACTGGAAAAAAGAAGAAAAAAAGCATCTGGAATGCATCCGGAAACATATAAGAAAATGCAACAATAATGCAACAAAAATGCACTGGAATGCACCAAAAACGCACATGCAGAAACGCATTCAGACCAGGTCTGGAGGACGTTTTTGTGGTGTGAACAGGCACTTTATCTTTTCGCAGTCGCCTCCTGTCTACATGCATTCACTCCAGTAATGTCTGCATGATATTTCTCAGGTTGGCTTTTCTGATGGTGACAACAGTGGGCCATGCCTGCCTAATGTGTGTTGAAACAGTGTCTCGTAGTCTCCATTGGAAGCCCATGTGATGGGTAATAAGGCAGGGGATCACTTAGGAGACAGAAACAGATGTCACCCTATAATAGGAAGTATCTACATATCCTTCATGGCATGGTCACCAGGTATTATTTTAACCTCTGTCGGCCCACTTAATGCAGATGTACATCATTTGCAAAGAGGATGGGCTTCAGGGACCATACACCGCACATATGTGTCCATGTTCGGCCAAGGTTTTTGTGCTGAGAATGCCCTCACTGTGGTGGTCACATGATGGGGCAGTCCTTCTTGCCCGCTGAACATAAAGACCCTGTTAAAGGGACACCAGGGCTGGACAGGAAGCCGTTAATGGAATCTACAGATTTAAAAATACAGAAAATTCCTTTTGAAATTACATTAGCATGTTCAAGTTTATATGAAGTTTTAGTGTTTAGGTTTGCATATAGTTTAACATTTCCAAATAGGTATCACTTTACTTTCACATAATGTAAGCACAGAGAGAATTCTATTTAAACGGTCTTACTAGTGTTTATTCTCAGGTACCACCCACAGATTTATACTGAGTACAGCCCATATCAGCAAAGGCAAAGTGTGACGCAGAGTCTGTAGTATTATTTTCAATTTCTTCTATTATGATGAGAAGAGAAATGTTTTCTCAGCAGTTATGTGTGAGCATAGACATTTCTACCTACAAGGTGTGGAAACTAGTTCAATTATATACAGTACATGTATATATAACTATCAAGCTTGTAATACCAAGTATTTCCTCTAGGTGGCAATGGTATCTTGACAACCAATTATTGCAGGCCCTTCATCTTTACTATTATGTCTCATGTGGCTCTCCCAACACTCTAAGTAACATTTACAGGAATGTAAAACGTGAGTGCTAAAATGAAAATGACATTCCCTCTCTTTCAGTCAATTTTGCCTGCTGTGCTTCATGCATATATTTCCTATGCAAAGCTGGTGTCTCACTGAGTGCAGAAATATCAAAATGTGCTAAATTATGATCAGACTTGCAGAAATGATAATTAAAACGACATGGCAGAAAGCGCAAAGGACAAATTTCTGTCCACACTTCAGGAATCGGGCATATGTATTCCACTTTGTCTATTTCCTACAGGATGTGTTTATTTGAGAACGCAAATCGTTTCTTATGATAATGGCATACCCATTTAATAAAAACATCAGAGAAAAAAAAAATAGTTCACTGTTTCCCAAAGTTTGATATAAGTAACAGTGCACGTAATTTCATTGGTAGTACTGATGTAGATAAATGCATTCCTTCTGAACCTGATAGCTACTACAGGAGTGAGACTATCCTCTGTGAGACTATGCTTCTCTCTGCCACTCCATTTCCCTGTTGGTCTTTTAACGTAATGGAAGGCTTCACCAAATCATAGGCAGGCTTGATAGGAGGGTGGAATTGCGAACACCTTTGGGATGAATTAGAGCGGAGACTGTGAGCCAGGCACAAATGCATTTCATGGAAGAATGGCCAAACATTCCCATAGACCTAAACCTTGTGGACAGCCTTCCCAGAAGAGTTGAAGCTGTTATAGCTGCAAAGGGTGGGCCAATTCAATATTGAACCCTATGGACTAAGACTGGGATGCCATTAAAGTTCATGTGCGTGTAAAGCCAGGTGTACCAATACTTTTGGTAATATAGTGTATGTGTGCATGGGCACATAGGCTAACACAGAGGCACATTTAGAGGCAGAAAAAAAAGCCAGATGCCTCTAAAGGCAGTTTTTATCACGCTCAGTGTGCATGAGGCCTTATAGTAGTATACAGATTAAATGAAAATAAGAGTTTTTTTTAAGCAATTGTCAAAAAAAATGTTGTTTTTGTTTGTTTTCTCCAAGAGTTTAGCTTTAACGATACAGTTTTATTTTTTTTGCTAAATTATGAAACATGATAGTCAGTGGCCTAGGAGATTTTTTTACTAGTAGCTAAAAATTTCCTTCAAGAACAAGAATTAAAAAGGATTGAAAAGAGGTGAGGAGCGCTAAGCAATTGTATTGAAGATATAGTAATTATTATGGATGGATCACTATAGGCTTCTGGACAAGGTTTGTAGAAGTGATTCATTACAGTTACTGATTTAATCCCTTAACATGGAACTCCAGCCAAAATAGTTTTATTAGTTTTGAATAAAAATGGCAATGGTTACAGCCTTGTCAGGCTTTTACTGCAGTCTGACCCCAGTGGGGAGATCTTTGTCTCACTTCCTCTGTGATCTCTGGGACAGAAAACAAGAGTCTGAATACTTAAAGTTCCGACGTTTTTTTTTTTTTTTTTTAAGTCAGCAGCTACAAATACTTCAGCTGCTGACTTTTAAAATATGGACACTTACCAGGGTGCCTGCGATGTCTATCCCTCGGCTGTTGGGTGCTGCCGCCGCCATCCTCCTTGCGGCTTCACTTCCTGGTTCCCTACTGCACATACACGACCCGCGCTGCGCTATCCCACTGGTCTCTGCTGTTTTCTGGGACCCGTGTGTCTCCCAGAATACATCGGGGAGGGGGGGCGGGAAGTGGCGTAGATATGCCCGGAAGTGGGAGCAAAATACCTGTATTAGACAGGTATCCGCTCCCTCCTCCCCCTGAAAGGTGCCAAATGTGACATCGGAGGGGGGGGGGAGGAACTGGAAAAGTGGAAGTTCCATTTTTGGGTGGAACTCTGCTTTAAAGCATATCTAAACCCAAAAACTAAAAATGTATTCCCGGCCATACCTCATGTCAGCACACAATGGAGCTCACAGGACCACCTGTTCCTAGCTAAATAAAAGACAGCCCCTCCCCCACTGAAGTGTTATTTTTTTTGGTCATGCTCCAGGCCACCTTTGGATTGCAGTTGGTAAGTACTTTGGCTGCTGCAAGGATATCCCCCCTACCATACCTCCATGTTCAGCCTCTCATGGAGTTGGAAGACCCTGAATGTTGGATGGTAAAACCTCCTGAAACTGGGTGTCCTTTGTGCCGGGCTGCAGGCAACGTTGCTTAGATAGCACGAATATTCTACAGGTGTGGTATTAGAAAGCTCTGCAATGTCACCATTTGCCTCTCCCTTGGGTTCTTTCCTGTCTTGTCTAGGCAGCATGTCACTCTCCTGGCTTTGTTTTCAGTCTGAGAGCGGTGGTGGATGATGTCACAGAGGGCACGGGACGGGGCGGTGTGGGGTAGCGACCGCCAGTCACCAAGCAGCAGCCTAAACAGTCTAATGCCCCTTACACACGGTCAGACTTTCCGCCAGCAAAACTGTGGATTTTTGTTCAAAGGGTGTTGGCTCAAACTTGTCTTGCATACACACGGTCACACAAATGTTGGCCAACAATTCCGAACGTGGGAATGCGGTGATGTACAAGACGTACGATGAGCCGACAAAAATGAAGTTCAATAGCCAGTGCGGCTCCTTCTGCTTGATTCCGAGAATGCGTGAGCTTTTGTGTGACGGACTTGTGTACACACGATCAGACTTTCCGACAACAACGTTTTGTTGGTGGAAAATTTGAGAACCTGCTATCAAACATTTGTTGGCGGAAAGTCTGACAGCAAATGTTCGATGGAGCATACACACAGTCTGACTTTTTTGACAACAAGCTCACATCCAACATTTCCCGACCGACCGTGTGTACGTGGAATTAGTGGCGGCAGAGGAATTTCTCTCTCTGCAGTCCTGACGGTTTTCTCTTGTGCAGTGCTGTGTTCCCGAGGGTTAGACAGTCTGACTAGTTTTGTCTCAGATTCTGTGTCTCCTGTCTTCCTCTGGATGGGCTGCCTGACCTTACCTGCTACTTAAGTAAGTGGATGGAAGTAGATGGGTCTTAAAGGGACAGTGTACTTATTTTTTCTCGGTAAGAGAATTATGATTTTTTTTCCCATATATTTTTTTTGCAGCTATGAGCTCACCACACCAGTCAGTGGCACAGAAGACTAGCAAAAGGTATGAGGGGGCAGCGTGGGACATGTCTTCAAAAGAGTGCTCAAGGAATGCAAAGTATGGTGTTTTGCATGATTTTAGGAGCAGAAGCCCTAAACACAAACCCTCCAGAAAACATAAGACCCACCACTGGTCATCTCCTGACCAGGACAATCTGCATTCCTCACATTCCCGCTTTCATGCTCCTCAACAACTCCCGTGGCAACGGCTCACATGCGTTTAAATCATCACAATAGAAAATGCCTTGCCCAGCCCTGCAGTGACAGGAAATCAATTGGCATGGATTGCCTCAAATGACAATGGATAAGGAAGCGGATGCACAAACCTCAAAGCCTAGAGGCTTTAGCGGAAAGCATGCAGCAAATATCCATGCCACAGGCAAGACACAGGCCCAACCATTGCAAAAAGCATGCAGATATTTGCAAATGTGAAAAGGAAGGGCCTCTTTTTCCCGTAATGTCAGAGAGTTAAAAGCTCATTGATGAAGAATGGGAGAGATCTGATAAAAAGACCAATTTACAGTGAAGGTCTCAAAGCCTTATCCAATGAAGCTGGCTGAAGCTGCCTATGTGTGTGACCATGCTTTGTTTTGGACGCTGGATATACTTGTGATTACTATATGCCACTGCATGTAGAATTTTCATTCATGGTTCCAGTTGTGCAACATTTTAGAAATCTTTTATAGTAAATAAACTATTTTGAAAATGATTATTGCACTATTTGCAGTCTTATTTTGTACCCACATTTTTGGCAAGTAATATCATCATTCCTGGATGTACTTCTTTGGTTGCTGAAAATGCCCTTGCTCCTTCCATCTGATTGACCAAAAGATGACCAAAGTGCCAACTGACCTCTGTAAATTCCTTGAGGTTTGAATTTTTGGTAAGTCTACACTTTTTTTTACTGTATATTTTTCTCTATTATGATTATTCTCATTATTAGTTGTAAACAGGGCTTTTTTTTCTCAGAAAATAGGTGCAGGAACTCAATCACACACACACACCAAACCACATCACAGTGGGAGGGTCTTAAGGGGCATTAAACACCAGGGGTGCATTACATACAGAGTTCAGAGTTTGGGGGGTGTACTACAAAAAGAGTGCAGAGTTCAGCCTTCTTCAACAGCCACTTACCTTTTCATCCCACTTTCACCCATCTTCAGCTCTGACCTCTCCATGCAACCCCCCCTTCCTTACCTCCACCATTGTCCACATATCTTATGCCGCGTACACGCGATCGGAATTCTTGACAGAAAAAGCTCTGATGGTTTTCCTGTCGGAATTCGACGGAATTTCACTCAAACTGTCTTGCCTACACACGGTCACACCAAATTCCGACGGTCAATAACACCACCACATACAACATGTTCAACGGCACTATAAAAGGGAAGTTTAATGCTTCCGAGCATGCGTCTAATTGTTTCCGAGCATGCGTCGGAATTTTGCGTGTCGAAATTGCATACACACGATCGAAAAATCCGATAGAAAGGTTTTCCTTCGGAAAAATTAAGAACAGGCTCTCCATCCAAAGTCAGTCGGAAATGCAGACAGAAAAAGACTGATGGGCATACACACGGTCGGAAAATCCGATGAAAAGCTCCCATCGGACTGTTTCCATCAGAAATTCCGACCGTGTGTACGCAGCATTACTTTTGTTACTGTATTAAGCTGAAGCACCCAGCCGGGCCCTAGTACCTCCACTGTAGGTGACTTCTGTGTGTACAGGTGATAGTGGTAGGCAGAGAGCCTGAGGTAAAGGTGGTGGAACTGAGTTCCACCAAGTTCCAGCTGAAAAAAAGCAGTGATTGCAAATAGTTCAGTACTTATTATATAGAGATTCATGCTGTGTGACTACTGCCAATTAGACTCGTTTATACTCATTTCTTGTGCTATGTATACTTTTCTATCAGATCAAACAGTATTCTACCGAATATGCTAATAATTGAATATACTATTACTCAATATCCCTTTCCCATTCATTATCCCATAACAGAATACATCATATAACATTTATTAACATATAGTTTATCATACAATAATCAGCTCACTGACTATTTGAGTGTGGAAACCCATGTGCATTTTTTACTATTTAAATATAAATTCCTTTATACAACTATTTTACTATTAAATATCTATATTATATTATAATATTTATATTTAAAGTGACATTAAAGCAAACATTTATTATATTGCAGCTTACCAATACTTAGATGTGATAGCTGCAATATTTTCTGTTTAGGCTTGCTTTCATTTTTTATTTTTTTTTACCTGGTAATCTGGCCAGTAAATCTGCTGGTTTTAAAGATAACAAGTTCTCTTGCACATGTATCAGTTAGAGATCTGAGACAAACCATTTTCCACTGACAAGAGTGCTTACAATGATCAGCTTTTATTTATTCATGTAAAATCTTTATCCCAAAATTAAAAAAAAAACTGTTTGTTGTAATCATTTGTGTCGCTCTAATACAGGAGGTGTTACTGGCCAGATCACCAGGGGCAAACAGAGGGAAATAAGCATAAAAAAAGAAAAGTAATGTTGCCATCACATCTAATGATTAGTAAGCTGTGATATATAAAATGTTTTGGTTTTGGATTTAATACTGATTTTTGATACTACTGGAAACACGGGCAATTTTCTTTAACAGAATCCTTATACATTTGTCCCGTTTCTGTAAATATCTGATTCTGTACTGATGTTTTCTTTATCTTCAAGCAATATAATTGGTATCTATGTATTCACATTTAAATGTATTGTTGTATCATGTTAACACAACAGCTAGGCTAGTTATAATAGCTACTGTGCAGATAATTTGGCAGAAAATTCAATGCAAAAATTCAATAGATTGATAAATATAAATCACATTTTCACTCCCTTCTGGCTTCTATGCAGTTTTCAACATACAATGCAAAAATAGGACATTTGCAGGATGCGTGCAACACATTTATTTAATATTTGCCACATATAAAACTTGTGTGATGTTTAAATAACAAATGCTAATTAAAAACAGCCTAGAATAGGGCATTACTGTACATCCCAATAGTATGGATGTTCAAATAATTGCTATAAAAAAGAATACATGATGTAATAACATTGATAATTAGATGCATACATATCTAGTTACTAGTTACAATTGGAAGCAATATAGTCTGCTTGAACATTAGGCATGCAGGGATACACAAAAATGAATCCACATAGTAGTTTTAAGCCTCTTAGCCCCCGTACACACGGTCGGAAATTCCAATGGAAAATGTCTGATAGGACCATGTTGTCGGAAAATCCGCCCGTGTGTGGGCTCCATCTGACTTTTTCCGTCAGAAAAAAATTTGAGATCCTGCTCTCAAATTTTCCGATAACAAAATCCGATCAGACTTTTTCCGATCGTGTATAGAGAATTCCGACGGACAAAGTCCCACGCATGCTCAGATCAAATTACGAGACCAAAGCTATTGGCTACTAGCCTCTACGTAGTTCCGTCGTACGCAACGAACGTCACAACGTTCAGAATGTTTTCCGAAAACTTTGTCCGACCGTGTGTACGCAACACCAGTGTCGGACAAAATCTGTTTTAAAAAATCCGACAGATTTTGTGGTCGGAATTTCCGACCGTGTGTACGGGGGCTTACACACGATCAGATTTTCCACAGACAGAGCACCAGACTTTTGTCCGAAGGGCGTGTGCCGCAAACTTGTCTTGCATACAAACGGTACACAATTGTCGGCCAACAAACACGAACGTAGTGACGTATTACGTGGAATTTCAGCTCTTGAGCGCCACCCTTTGGGCACCTTCTGCTAATGTCGTGTTGTGTGAGCATTTATTCCGAGTATGCGTGTTTGTACTTTGGACTTTTGTGTGACGGACTTGTGTACACACGATAGGAAAATCTGACAACAGACCGTTGTCTGACGAAAATTTACTAGCCTGCCATCCAACATTTGTTGGCAGAAAGTTGGCCAACAATTGTCTGATGAAACCTGCTGTATGAAGTTAAAGGAGATGCCCACTGCTGATGAACTCTAACCATCCCTGAGAGGAGAACAACGGTGGAAGGCTGACAGTCATCCGGGTTGAAGGGACATCCTGGCAAGGGGGACACCACCTCCTGGATAAGGAGTATTACGCCTGTTACACCTGCAGGGGTGAGGCGCTCTGGTGAGTGCAAACATAAGAGGGGAAAGTGAACGAAGGAGGGAAGCACTGAAGAGTCACTTTTACCTTTTCCCTTTTTTGCACGGATTTTCAACAACTGACTTTGGTTGCTTTTTATATTTATCAAACAGACGTTTTTTGGACATTGCAATATTTTGGACATTTATTTATCCATCTATTTTCTATTTAATTATTTTCGTATGTAACCACTGTTATCATCTTTTTTGCTGCTACAATAGTATACATATATATATATATTATTTTTATATGCATGAATCTTTGTGGAAATTTTTGTGTTTTTCCTGCAACTGATCACTTTGCATGGATCTTTGTGCATTGATCATTTTGCATTTGCAGTTTTCACTTTAATATTTTTCATGTGCATTGCACTTTATTTTGCACTTTATATTTATTGCCGTTTTTACTATTTATACACGCATTCTTAGTGGTGTTTAGATTACATACACATTCCCCGGTGCATATGTATTGCACCCACCACACATTTGAACAGCGCCTTTTCCCTTTTTAGAGTGATTTAAATTGTCTGATGGAGCGTACTAACGGTCCGGTCGAATTTTAGGCAAACAGTCTGTCATCACACAATTCCCTGATGAAAAACCGATTATGTGTATGAGGCTTAAGTGTGTTGTCTGCTAAAGGATGTGCAGTTCTGTGAGACCAGAAAATTATTTAAATGGTTAGTTCACCTTTACAAATAACTTCCTACACAGGTAACAGGTATTTGTAGCTAAAAACAAACTGTGCAGCTGTGACCAAAATGTAACAATGCCCTTGATATAGGTCTAGGTCATTTACATACTTTCCGAAGCCTGAATGGAATACTCAGAGGATGTGGCCAAGACAGCATATGCATACTTTCAATTACACCCCAAAATACATTCAGTTACTCCTCCGGAGTATGGCGATACCACATCTGTGGGACTTTTTGACAGCCTGCCACATAGAGAGGCCCAACATGCATGGAGCACCATCAGGTGTTCTAGTAGCATAAATTGCACATAACATTTCCTAACGACCTATCACACTTTTGAAGGCCCTGGAGCAACAGGACAATGGAATTACCCACAAAATGACCCCAGTTTGGAAAGCACATACCCCAAGGTATATTCTATGAAATGAGTCTTTTGAACAGTTCATTTTTTTCCACAAGTCTTCGGAATATGTGGAAAGAAAATGAAAACTTATTTTTTTTTTTTTTTACACAAAGTTGTCCATTTATAACAGGGATATGCAATTAGCGGACCTCCAGCTGTTGCAGAACTACAAGTCCCATGAGGCATAGCAAGACACTGACAGCCACAAGCATAACACCCAGAGGCAGAGGCATGACGGGACTTGTAGTTTTGCAACAGCTGGAGGTCCGCTAATTGCATATCCCTGATTTATAAGATATTTCTAACACACAGCATGTACATAGCAAAAAATACAGGAGCATAACTTACACATATAATTTCATTCCTTCCTATCACACTTTTGAAGGTCCTGGAGCACCAGGACAGAGGAATTGCCCACAAAATGACTCCATTTTGGAAAGCAAACATCCAACGTATATTCTATGAGACATGGACTGCAGATAGGTACTCGGGTACTCTTATGGGCTGGTGACAGGTACTCAGGTACTCTGATGGGCTGGTTGACAGATACTCAGGTACTCTGATGGGCTGGTGACAGGTACTCAGGTACTCTGATGGGCTGGGGACAGGTACTCAGGTACTCTGATGGGCTGGTTGACAGATACTCAGGTACTCTGATGGGCTGGTGACAGGTACTTGGGTATTTAGATGGGCTGGTGACAGGTACTCGGGTACTCAGATGGGCTGTGACAGGTCCTCATTATTGGGGGGGAATAAGTGTGTTTGGTGTATACTGTAGGCGGTAACAAGCTCTTACAGCAATCTCCTCCTCACACATGATCGGTGTGTGAGGAGTAGAGCCCGGTAACAACTCATTACCGTGGTTTGTTGACATTCTGTGACAGGCTGTGATTGGACACAGCCGGTCTCGTGATAAAGAGCCAATTTCATTGGCTCTTTACCGCAATCGGTGATGGGCTGTGTCAGTGTGACAAGCCTCGTCCCCGGTCGCCGCTCTGCGCGACGTGCAAGAGGACAATGCATGTGGTAAAGAGACAATTTTTTATTGGCTCTTTACACTGATCTGGGATGGGCTGTGTCCCGAGGGACACGCCTCATCCCCAATCGCCGCACTGCGGGCCCCATATCTCATATGACACCCGCCCGGAGGGACAGAGTATTCCTGCAGATGTCATATGACAGTGGCCCGGTATGTAAGTGGTTAAACCAGACTTTATAGACTTTGATTACTGTATTCCAGAGATTCTGCTGTTCTTGGGATCTTACAGAACAGAAATTCAATGTGACCCTGGAAATTTGGATATTTAATGAGCCTAAATAAAACCTCTAACAAAGAAGTACATGAGCGTGGAAATTGAATTTTACATACTGTTAACCAATGGGTGTGATTTTTGTCCGCCACTCTACCTCTATTCAAACACATATGTATTACTTTTTTACTGTTAAAAGCAATATTTGTGCTACTTAAGAAGTCACCTATGTAGGTTAAAATGATTCTTCCAAAAGCTGAAAAACGTTACAATAAACAACTCAAATCATCTTGGCACAATTATCCATTTGGGACAAAGATCTAAATGATACTGTACATATAGAATCTACCTTTATAAGCCAAAGAATTTTCAATCAAACTTACCAGCCAGTCAAAAGAATTCACTCAAGTAACTAATCAGAGATGTTTTCCAATGATTCTTTTTTCCATTGAATGCTGGACATTTAAATGTCCAGCATTTAAAGAGTAACATTTGTTGAGAAAAAAACATTCCCCTCTGGGTGATCTATGTACATTACAAGAATTTTACCAAAAACTTGGTTGCAGATTTCTACCTTTTTGTTATTCTGAAGAAATCCCTGTGTTTTTGTCTGTGTCCATGCGGTAAATGAATCTAATCGGAGTGGTTTCATAATTATTAATCAGCTGCTGAACCTGCAGGACTCTAATGAGGAAAATTGCTGGGCCTGCATCCCTTCAGACATGATTTACTATTGGAAGTATCTCACCAAAAATGAAATTTTTGTTGCAGGGAATGCCTGAAATCTGACATGTATCTTAGTGTAGACTTCTGGGAAAATCTGTGAGCAAATCAAATAAGCAGGAAAATATGCTTCTGGAGGGCGTTCTGTACACATTCTGGTAGCCATATTGCATACACCTCCAGGTAGCCATATTGCATTGCATTTTACAAACAATTACGGTAAGTAATTTTCATTAACATTGAATTGCAATATGACTTGAGCCGCAATTGCATATGCTATATATTTTATGTTATATTTGCTACTTTTTCCTCACGAAAGTGGAGTTTATCCTTTAATGGAAAAACTAGTCATAGCCAGCCCCAGAGAGGTTACAGAAGGAATCTTTTCTTCATATACTGTATATAATGTGTGTGTGTGTGTGTGTGTGTGTGTGTGTTTGTGTGTGTGTGTGTGTGTGTGTATGTATATGTATATGTGTGTATATATATATATATATGATATAAAGATGTAACAGTCATTGATAAAATTATTTGCATCAAGCTGATCACATTTATAAATATACTGTATTTAAGAAACTGTAAAAACACTCTTAGTAGACCACCAGCCAACGATGCTCCTTGCCTACACCCTCGCTGGTGTTTTCATCCTGGGTTCACACTCGCTGTTGGTTGAAATCTGCTACAGTACACAGGCTTGCCTGTGATATCATCTAAAACACTCATTACATTTACAGTCTGTTGAGTACAATGTATCTATGCTTTGTCCTGTCAGTTTCTGACAATTCTTCAGAGCTTATGTATTTTGCATGATCATGCTGATTATTATTCTGGTTTGACTTCAACTTGTCCTTGGATATACTCTTTGTCTGCTACCTGCCCTGCAATTCTTCGTATGCTTATCTGTTGCCTGACCTTCTGCATTGTTCTAACTATGCCTACATCTACATCTACAGGTTAGTATGAACACCTGTGGCTTGACTTCAAGCAGTCACTTGTCATGCTGCCACCCAGGGAAGTTCCAATCATTATTGTGGGACAAAGTGAAAAATGGCCAATCTTAAGGCCTATGAAACACTAGCTCAGTGTTTCTCAACCTGTTTCAGTCACAGTACCCTTTTAAAAATGAAGGACAATCTTGAGGCATCCTTTAAAAATCATGGACCCTATTCTAAATGTAAAAACGATTCCAATAGTTTTACATAATGCAGCAACTTCCACAAGTCCAAGTAGGACACCCAATGTTAGAGGTGATTTATTCTTCCAAAGCAAATACACTTTTGAAAACTTGTACTGACTAGTATTCCAATGTTTCTCCGTCACCGCATGTGACCCCACCATTGATGGAGAGGGGCAGGGGAGGGTCAAACAAGGATGCTATGCAGACGACTGACATCCTCCTTATCAACTGATGATGCCATTGGTCGTTAGGACGATGGCAGCTAGAAGGTTGTAATGATTCACAATGAACCTGTGACTTAGGTTCATTGGCAGCCCCTTATCCTCATGCCAGCTTGTATGCAATTTTTAGGCATTTTGCCAAGGCACCCCTGAAGGAACCCTGGCTGAAAAAGGCTGCACTAGCTATCCTGTTGCTGGTAGCAACTTGCCATTAACAGGCTCACTCAAAAACTACTCACTTGTTTCTATGGCATCTTTCCCTGCTAACCAGACCAGTGGGTTACACCTTAAAATAGGTGAGTAGTTTCTTTGCACTCCATAGTGGTTCTGTGAAGTTGCAGGCCTCGACAGGATCATTAGTGTATCATACCTACAAAGACGATCCTCTGCAATCTATATCAGTTTGCTCTGGTTATTGGTCCCAATACAGTACTGTGCCGCTGCCTGACTCACTTCAATTCCTGGCTCACTAAGCCAAGTAGCAAGATTGTGTTTTTCATTTTGGATAAACAATAGTTAAACCAATGTCAGGGTTTTTTGTATTCTGTCTCCAAATGGGAAGATTTCCCTTCACTTTCCCTCACTTTCTGCCCTATAGATGCAACAGAAATTTCCCCAAATGGAAACCCCTCAAAACAATTGAGACCCAAATAGTGGCCTGAACACTGTGAATGGTCATTTTTTTTCCTGCATCTCTAGGCTCGAGTTACTGTGTACAGGCAGCCCAATAAACCGGAACTAAACCCTCCTATTCTTTTCAGGCAAGGAAGCTTTCATCTTAGCCTCTGTTTGATTGCAACCAGGGCCATCTTTAATATTGACTGGACCCTGGGCAAACATTTTCTTGGGCCCCCTCTTCCATGCAATTTCACTCTCCACATGCTTTGAGACATACAATAAATAGCAGCTAGACTCAAAATCAGTTTACTGAATCAGATCAGGCAGCAATTACGATTTGTTGCCAGAGGTTACAGCGTATCAATACTGCTCACTGACTGGATGCTAGAGGTTACAGCACACATTATGGCTCACTGTTTATTTTCTACAGGTTACAGCACATGACTTCTGCTTGTTGATTGGTTTCTAGAGATTACTGTGCATCAATACTGCTCACTGATTGATTGCTAAAGGGTACTGGACATATATACCACTCACTAATTGGTTGCTAGAGGTTACTGCACATTATTACTGCTCACTGATTGGTTCCTAGAGGTTACTGAATATCCTTACAGCTCAATGATTGGTTGCAAGAGGTTAGTTCACAGCATTACTTCTCACTGGTTGTTTGCTAAATGTTACAGCACATCATACCCTCACTGCCTGCACACCATGGACTGGGGAGGTGAGGGGACCCATCAATAGACAGAAAACTCCTAGGAATCCTAGAACTCCTGGGATCAGTGGCAATGCTGGGGGGTTGATGGGATCAGTGGCAGTGGTGGGGGGGATGGGATTAGTTAGAAGGCAGTACACTGTGACAAATTATGAATCATGTAGTGCAAAGCTGGAAATCTTTGGCAAGTATATAGTGGGGAATTTGCACTGACCACCATGTAATAGGGAGTTTTTATGCCACCCACGAATAAAAAAAGAGGGATTTCTACACTGACACCAATGTAATAAGAGCATTTACACCAACCACCAGTGTAAGGGGGAATATACAATGAGCTCCATGTATAGGGGAATTTACACTGACAACCATTGTCGAGGAGATTTGTACTGACCACCAATGTAAGGTGACACTTCTACACCGACCACCAACGTTAGTGGGGATTTACACTGACAACCAATGTAAATAGGGATTTACACTGAGAACCAGTGTAAAGCCCCATACACACGCGCGGATTATCCGAGGACCAGGTCCGTCGGACCATGTCCGTCACACTTTGTCTGATGTTGGTTTTGCGTACACACGGTCAGACAAAGTTGTCGGAAAATCCGATCATTCTGAACGTGGTGACGTTTGTTGCCTACGACGGGACTACGTAGAGGCTAGTAGCCAATAGCTTTGGTCTTGTAATGTGATCTGAGCATGCGTAGCACTTTGTCCGGTCGGACAACCGTACACACGATCGGATTTGGTGTGATCGGACCGTGTTGACGGCAAAGATTTCCAGCAGGAGATAAGACTTTGTCCGTCGGTCAAACCGACGAACACTGTCCGATGGTGCATACACACGGTCTGATTTTTCAACAACCTTGTCCGATCGGACAGAATCCATGAAAAAGTCCGACCGTGTGTATGGGGCTTAAGGGCAGTTCTGCACTTACCACCAATGTAAAGGGAAGTGTACACTGATCACCAATGTTATGAAGAATTTACACTGACACTGGTTTTCTACACTGGCCACCGATATAAGGGGGATTTTAAACTGACCACAAATGCAAGTTTGGATTTTTTTAATGATTACCAATATAAAGAGGAGTTTCTACATTGACCACCAATGCAATGGGGCTTTACACTGACCACTAATGTAATAGGAGCATTCACAGTAACCACCAATGTAAAGAGGAATTTACACTGACCACCAATGTAAGGTGGACCTTCACACTGGTCACTAGTGTGAATGAAATGATTGTACACCAAGCCCCAACGTAATGAGAAGATTTACACTGACCAGCAATGTAACGGAGACATTTAGCCTGCGTTCACATTTGTGTTTGTTGGGAATCAGAGGCGGCTCTAGGCTTTGTGAGGCCTTAAGAAAAAACAATCTCTCTATCTTAGTACTGGTGTCAGTGCTCTCTATCTCGGGGCTGGTATCTGGTCTCTATCTCGGTGATGGTGTCAGTGCTCTTTGCCCATAAAATCCCCCAGTGTGCTCTCTATCTCAATACTGGTGTCAGTGCTCTCTATCTCGGTGCTGGTGTCTGTTCTCTCTATCTCAGTGCTGGTGTAAGTGGTTACTATCCCAGTGCTGGTGTCAGTGCTCTCTGTCTTGGTGATGGTGTCAGTGCTCTCTATCTCAGTGCTGGTGTGAGTGCTTACTATTTCAGTGCTGGTGTCTGTTCTCTCTATCTTGGTGCTGGTGTCAGTGCTCTCTATCTTGGTGCTGGTGTCAGTGCTCTCTATCTCGGTGCTGATGTCAGTTCTCTCTATCTTTGTGCTGGTGTCAGTGCGCTCTATCTCTGTTCTGGTGTCAGTGCTCTCTATCTTGGTGCTGGTGTCAGTGCTCTCTATATCAGTGCTGGTTTCAGTGCTCTATATCTCAGTGCTTGTGTCAGTGCTCTATATCTCAGTGCTGGTGTCAGTTCTCTCTATCTCAGTACTGGTGGTCTATCTCATTGTTGCGCTCAGTGACCTCTCTTTATTAGTGCTGGTGTCACATAGAGCTCCTTGAACTTGGCCTCATGGAAGAGAAGGGGCTGTGCAAGTTTCAACACCTCAGATGTCTCTTCATCCCTGTCAGGCAGCAGTAGGTCCCACAGGACTCCCCTTAGAGGAAGAGCTCCTGGCGGGAGATAGCAGCAGGTAAGCACCGCAGCATGTGGTGTGCCTGGGCCACCATGACTGAGGATCAGCACTGGACTAGGCTGAATCTCCCCCCCCCCCCCCCGCAGTGGAGCCCTGCATAGGCGGGGATGAGGGCAGGGTGGAGGGAGGGGTCAGGGGCTGTCAATCAAAGGTGGGCACACTGGGACACTGACAGAGGACTGAGCTGTCCTTAATGTTTGTGGCACTGATAACCAGGAGGAAGGGAGTGGATGGGGACAGGGGGTGGATATAAAGGCTGGTCACTGTGGCTGATGGAGGCTGGATGCTGGAGGAGCAGGGATGGGGGCTGGCTCTCTCTCATGCTGGTGGTCACTGGCTGCAGAAGGTGGTTGTGGTATAGTAGAGCCCCAGACCCCCCCGCCCTGATTGACAGCCCCGAAGGGGTGCCGCCGGACACCCCTTCTCTCCTACCTCCCCCTTCCATCGGCTTCATCCAGCCCTGGTGAGTCCTCCTCCCCGGGACCCTCCTCGCCGCTCCTTACCAGAAGCCAGGATGCCTCCTCCGGGTGTGCGGGTATGGCTCTGCGGAGCACTCTAGTGGGGGTGACGGGGGAGGGGCGATCTGCGGCTCTAGGTTCAGTGAGAATATTTAAGTCTCCTCCTCTCCCAGACAACACAGTGCTGGCCCCCGCCTCCTCCCCAAGACACAGCCATGGCTCTGTCCTCTCTCTAATGCCTGGCCATGGAGCTCACATTAACCCTCTGCAGACCAAAGTGCAGCGCCGCAGCGGCAAGATTGTTGTCAGCCACAGTACTGAACAGTGAACAGCACGCAAAGGCCTCTTGGAGAGTGGGGTTGGTTCTGAGGGCCTCATTAGCATCCCTAAACAGCCTGATCGCTGCCTCCTCCACATTACTCCCCTTCCTGGCCATTTTGCTTTGAAAGCGGAGGGGAGGGACCTGAGATTGTGTGAGGCTCCTACTGGGCATGGCCACCTCCTGGCTGCCACTTCCCCTGGCCACCTCTTGGCTGCCACTTTCCCACGCCATCTCCTGGCTGTCACATTCTACAGCCACCTCCTGGCTGCCACATTCCACAGCCACCTCCTGGCTGCCACATTCCACAGCTACCTCCTGGCTGCCACATTCCACACCCTCCTCCTGGCTGAGGCTTTGCTGTATATGAAAAAGTGACATCATTTTAGTTTTTTGTTCATCAATCACACACAATTTTCAGCTCATAACTTTTGCAAATTGAATGTTAATAAATAGAAAAGACTATCCTTCTGACCCCAGCATGTTTCATTCTTGTCCCAAACATTTGTGGCCACTACTGTCTATTGATATGTAAAACACTTTATTAAATCAGCAATTAGTAATCAATAATAATGGAATTTGCACTTCTCCAATTTACAATAGAGATTGTTCTCTCGTAGTTTCTGAAGCACACGACAGACATCTGTGTAGTGGCTCTCCAGGGACTTGGAAAATATGAGAATATCGTCGAGATAAACCACCGCACATAACTGTAACAAATCTCAGAGGACATCGTTAATAAATTCCTGGAAAACTGCTGGGGTTTTACAAAGGCCAAAAGGCATTACGAGGAACTCATAATGTCCTGTTCTGGTATTAAACGCAGTTTTCCACTCGTCGCCCTCCTTAATCGTCACGAGATTGTATGCCCCTCTCAAATCAAGCTTTGTGAAAACCGTTGCTCCCTTGAGGCGGTCAAATAACTCCGTAATCAATGGAATCGTATAGGCATTCTTAATTGTGAAACGATTGAGACCCCTATAATCAATACAAGGTCTCAGTTCACCACTCTTCTTCTTCAAAAGAAGAAACCAGCACCATCAGGAGACGAGGATTTGCGGATGAAACTTTGAGAAAGTGCGTTTGCAACATACTCCTCCATGGCCTTATCCTCCAAGACCGACAAAGGGTAAATCCGGCCACGAGGGGGGTATGGCACCAGGTTGAAGGTCAATTGTGCAATCATACGACCGGTGTGGAGGCAAACTACTGGCTTGACCTTTGTCAAAGACATCGCTAAAATTGCGGTACTCCTCCGGCAGGGAGGAGAGAGAAGAAGTGCACAGGACCTTGGCTACCTTCTGGAAGCAAGTCTTGCTGCATTGCGGTGACCAGGAGAGAAACTCAGCATGGAGCCAATCAAAAGAGGGCCTCTGTGCCTCTGTAACCAAGGATAACCAATAACCAGAGGAAACTTAGGTGAGGAAATAACTTGGAATTAGATTATCTCATGGTGAAGAGCCCCTACGGCCATGGACAACGGAACAGTCTCATGAGTCACATGGGCAGGCTGTAGAGGTCGCCCGTCAAGAGACCCAATTGGAAAGTGGAGTGTCACGCAGCTGCAGCGGAATGGAGAGCTTCTATACAAAGGCAGCATCAATGAACAGGCCTGCAGCCCCAGAGTTGATTAGAGCCTGTATCTCGACTCCCATGAAAGGGTAACCGAAACCAGGGGCTTATCCTTCTGGATAACTGGGGAAGAAACAACGCCAACCAAGGTCTGTCCGTGACAGGACCTGACAGGTGGGGCGTTCCTTGGACGGGTAGGACGAGACTTCAAAAAGTGGCCTGCCTGGCTACAATAAAGGCACAATCTCAATTTATTATTGGTGTTGTTTGCACCACATATTTTTAAACTAATAAATGTATATATTTTTTCTATTAATTTGTTCATTAGTTGCTTATAAAGTCCCTAGTATTTCCTTGGGGGGGGGGTACTTTGTATATAATATTGTTCAAAGTGGGATGTTGGTAACATATGGGCCTTCTCGGGTGGATTCTTATAAATTCCCATAGAGGGTTTGCCCAGGCTAAAGCTCTCTCAGAAAGCAAAGATATCACGAAACCTACTTTGCTTCTGTCCATGGGAAACGCCTGGGGCAGCATCTCAAAGTATATCTCAACCTGTTTGAGAAACCCTGTGCATTGGACTGGATCGCCCCCAAATCTCTGGGGAAGCGGAGCAGAACCAGACATACCTCTTATACAGGTAATACTCGAGGCGGGTGCCTGCACAGAGACTGGAACAGCAGCAGGGGCAGCCTGCAACACAGGTGGTACCAGAGCAGCCACAGTGGGAGATTCCAGGTGAACCGTGGGACTCAGGAGCGTTTGTAATGCCATGGCAAACTGATCCATGCGATGATCCTGCTCATCCAATCTGAAAAAAATATTACCAACAAATGGATCGACTGCATCTTCTCAATTCATGGCCTTTGCCTACTGTCAGAAACCACAAATTAGATTGATAAAGAAGTACAGTTAAATCTCACTTGTTTAATAATAATAAAAAAAGGTAAACAGAGTAAACATAGTCAAAACATAGCGAGAGTTCAGGAACCGAAATGGATAGTCAGACAAGCCAAAACGTCAGGGAGCCAGAGATGAGCGTAGTAGAACAGCAAGCAGAATCTGGAGCCAGAAGGAATGTCAGCCAAGCAAGTCTTTAACAGGAACCCAGGAGAGCGTCTCTATCACGTACCTTACAGCGGAGTCCGGATGCTGGGGATGGCCTCGTGCACGGTTCCGGTCCCAACACCCCTGGTGGTGGGAACAGGGAGTGCTGGGGCACGAAAGGGTGCAAGTGCCTGCGGCTGGTAGACTGGTGCTTGGAAGTACCGGTTCCTCTGGAGAGCTGGTGTATACGTTGGCATCCAAGACTGTACTCAGTAAAGGCCGAACAGGTGGATGTAGGCACTGCGAGATCAAGACGGGAAACAGGTCGGCAACTGGCTGGCAAACAAGGTACAAAGCGGAAGGCAAGTTCGTGGTCAAAAGCAGGCAAAAGGTTGGCAACTGGCTGGCAAACAAGGTACAAAACTGAAGGCAAGTTCGTGGTCAAAGCAGGCAATAGGTTGGCAACAGGCAGGTGATAAGGTACCAAATCAGAGAGCAGAGACGTAGTCCAGGAATCCAAGCCGAGGTCAAACCAAAGGGAACAGTCAATAAGCGGGGTCAATCCAGGAAGGGTAACAGGAAAACCAGGTGAATCAGGAACAAGGTAGGCAGGAACTTCAGGCAGGTATTCAGGAGATAAGACTGAAGACGATCCAGCACTGACACCATGTGAAGGCCCTGTTTATATAGGGCGCCTTGTGCTGGGATTGGTGGAGGTGCGGGTCCGTGCGTGATTACGCACACACGTTCGTGCCGACGTGGGAGTGCGTGCCCTCGTTCGTATTGACAAACGAGGGCGCGCACAGGTCAGCGTTGGTACGCGGGTACGCCCGCACGTTCGGTTCCGTTGGGAAGGCTGCGCATGGGTATTGGCGCTTGCAGAGTGGGGATTCACCCCTACTGGACGAGGACGGGTATGGAAAGCGTGAGTTCTCTGACATTGCCCCCTCCTTAGGGGCAGCCTCCGGATGCCTCTTTGAAACGAACACTGGGAGCGGGAACGATGAAAAGCCTGTATAAGTCTCTGGGCATGAAGATTCGTTCTTGGTTCCCAGGAATTTTCTTCTGGGCCAAAACCTTTCCATTTAATTAAATATTGGTCCTCACCTTGCCTTTTCTGTGATCCAGGATAGCTTCAATTTCAAATTCTTCTTCCCCATTCACTCGGATGGCTTCCGGAGGTCCTACTTCACGATCTGGAAAGGAATTTGGAACATCAGGTTTAAGTAGGGAAACGTGAAATACCGGATGTATCCTGAATGAGGCAGGGAGTTCAAGTTCATAGGCCACTGGGTTGACCTTTCTCTTGACAGGGAAAGGGCCCAAGTACCTAGGTCCCAATTTCTTGGAGGGGCATGCCAGTTTTAAATTTGTGGTAGATAGCCACACACGATCTCCTACCTCCAAGTTCAATTCTCCCCTTCTTTTCTTATCGAAGTATTTTTTATCATCCTCCTGTGCTTTAGCAATAGTTTCCCTGAGCACCCGGTTGTTGGAGGAAAGGAAATCCAGTCTATCCTGAACAGCCGGTACAGAGGATTCGGGCACAAGTGCGGGTAGAAAGGAGGGATGGAATCCGTAGTTGGAGAAGAATGGTGATTGGTTTGTGGTGGAGTGGATGGAATTGTTAAAAGCAAATTCTGCCAAGGGAAGCAGTGAGGCCCAATCCTCCTGGGAAAACGAGGAGAAGCAACGTAGGTATTGTTCCAACGTTTGGTTGGTACGTTCGGTCTGCCCGTTGGTCTGTGGATGGTAAGCTGAAGAGAGACTACATTTAATACCTAGTGCCTTGCATAATGACCTCCAAAACTTGGATGTGAACTGTACTCCACGGTCAGAGACGATGTCACTGGGAATTCCATGGAGTCTGACAACTTCTTTAATGAAGATCCTGGCGGTTTCAATCGCTGAAGGTGTCCCTTTCATGGGAATAAAATGTGCCATCCGGGAAAAGCGGTCTACCACCACAAAAATGGAAGAGAACCCTTTAGAGGGAGGAAGCTCCACAATAAAATCCATGGCGATTTTGTCCCATGGCCTTTCGGGAATGGGCAGTGGTTTCAACAGGCCCCATGATTTATTTTTACTGCTTTTATTTCTTAGACAAATCAGACAAGAGTTAACATAATTCCTGCAGTCCTTGGCCAGATTTGGCCACCAGAAGTGTCTCTGGATTAGATCCATAGTCTTGTGGCCCCCGAAGTGACCCGCCAGAGGATAGTCATGGCAGGCCTGTAAGACGGTGGTGCGTAGGTCTTGAGGGATGAAAATTTTATTGTCGAGCCAAAAAAACCCATCCTTCTCCTGAAGGTTGATGCCCGGAGGTAATTGTGTTCTCACGGAGGCTTGGCGGAGCTGTGTCATGAAACTGGATTGGGTCAGGAGAAAATTCCCTGCTTGCAGGATAGTATCCGGTGGAGACGGGGTTTCAAGTTCTGTGAACATTCGGGATAAGGCATCGGGTTTAACGTTTTTGGATCCAGGGCGATAAGTAATATGAAAATTAAAACGGGAAAAGAAAAGAGCCCATCTGGCCTGTCGGGGTCTAAGGCGTCTGGCAGTTCTGAGGTATTCTAAATTTTTGTGATCTGTGAAGATCAGTATCGGATGTGCTGCCCCTTCCAGGAGGTACCGCCATTCTTCCAGGGCTAGCTTTATTGCTAGGAGTTCTCGTCACCTACGTCATAGTTCCTTTCTGATACACCTAGTTTTCTGGAAAAGAAAGCCACCGGATGCATTAGAGACTTGGGTCCTTGGCGTTGAGACAGGATGGCTCCTACCGCACTCTCCGAAGCATCGACCTCCAGAGTGTAGGGTAATGCAGGGTCAGGGTGTTTTAGTACTGGAGCGGAGGTAAATGCCCTTTTTAATTGGTCGAAGGCGGCTTGGGCCGCTGAAGTCCACTGGAAGCGGATTTGCTTCTTGGTGAGCTGAGTGATGGGTGCGATGATCTTGGAGAAGTTCTTGATAAACTTTCTATAAAAATTTGAGAACCCGATAAAACGTTGTACCCCTTTCTTGTCATTTGGGGGCGGCCAGGACATGATGGCAGAGACCTTCTGGGGATCCATGGCTACACCCCCAGTTGATATCACCAGGCCGAGGAAGTGAATGGTCTGGCGTTCGAATTCACATTTTTCGGCCTTTGCGTAAAGTCCATGCTGCCTTAATCTGCCCAGTACTTGTTTGACATGATCACGATGAACTTCTAGAGAGGTGGAAAATATCAGGATATCGTCTAGGTAGACAATTACAAAGGAATCTAGAAAGTCTCTGAAAATATTATTAACAAAATGTTGAAAAGTGGCCGGGGCGTTGCATAGTCCAAATGGCATGACTAAATACTCGAAGTGGCCAAAACGTGTTCGGAATGCTGTCTTCCATTCGTCCCCTTTGCGTATTCTGATCAGGTTATAGGCCCCACGTAGGTCCAGCTTCGTGAATATTTTTGCTGAGCGGAGTCTCTGAAATAATTCCGGGACTAGTGGAAGCGGGTACCGGTTTTTAATTGTCACTTTATTCAGATCCCTGTAATCCACACATGGGCGGAGCGAGTGATCTCTTTTTTCAACAAAGAATATTCCGGCTCCTGCTGGGGAGGAGGAATGTCGGATGAACCCTTTTTGAGGTTCTCATCGATGTACTCCTTGAGAACCAGGAGTTCAGGTTCGGACAGGGGAAAGATCCGCCCGAAAGGAATTTCGGCCCCAGGTAGTAACTCAATCGGGCAGTCGTAGACCCGATGGGGAGGAAGGGTGTCTGCTTTCTGTTTATCGAACACGTCCAGGAAGTTGTGGTACACTGGTGGCACCAACTCTTTGAATTCAGAGTCCGTTCTTAGGCACCCAATGACTGGTGGAATATGGTGGAAGGTTTTGAGACAGTTCTGTAGACAGTAAGAGGACTGAAAAGTCACCTCACCGGTGACCCAGTTGACCTGGGGATTGTGGGCCTGTAGCCAAGGCATTCCTAGGATGACAGGAAACAAAGGTGAGGAGATGACATCTAGACGGAGTAGCTCCTGGTGACCTGGTGGGATGCTGGTGAACAGGGGTTGTGTCTCCAGAGTAATAGGCCCGGACTTGATGTTTGACCCATCTGCTAGCCGTATGGAGAGTTGATGCTGCTTAGGTATTAATGGGATGTTATGTTGTAGAGCGAAGGCATGATCCACAAAGCAGCTACATGCACCAGAGTCAATTATAGCCTGAACTCGGAGTATTTCTCCTGGGAGCTGTAAGGAAATAGGAACAGCGATGTGAGCGGCTTTTATTAGAGACAAGGCGAAAGGCACACGGGATGATGAATTGAACTTACGGATCTTATTCGGGCATGTGTTGGCGTAGTGCCCAGCTTCCCCACAGTAGAGGCAGAGGTTGTTCTGGCGACGCCGCTGTTTCTCCTCGGGTGATAATGGTGAGCGGAGTAGGCCGACTTGCATGGGCTCTGGTGCTCCTGAGGTGGCAGCAGGCACGTTGGAAACGGGAGTAGGAGGGTAGTTGGGACCTTTGGGTAACACCCATGTGGGGCGTGTCAAGCTGGACCTCTCGGACCTCCGCTCTCTTAAACGACGGTCTATCTGGATAGACAGCTGAATCAAATCCTCCAAAGAACTAGGGATTCCCACTCGGGCTAGCTCATCCTTCAGAGCTTCGGAGAGGCCTATGCGGAACTGATAGAGGAGTGCGGCGTCGTTCCAAGAGGTGTCGGAACTCCACCGCCTAAAGTCTGTTACGTAGTCCTCTACTGGCCGGCGCCCTTGTTGGAGGGCATGGAGGCTGGCCTCTGCTGTTGTGGTGCGCTGAGGATCATCATACAGCTTGGCCATTTCATCCAAAAATGAGTCCAGGGTATCCAGAAGAGGGCTGGCTTGTTCCAACATACGGTGGGCCCAGGTTTGAGGCTCCCCTTGGAGTAGGGAGACTATGAACCCCACCTTAGTGCTCTCCAGGGAGAAGGTAAGGGGTTGTAGCAGGAAGTAGAGCCGACAAGCATTCCTGAAGGAGCGGAACTTACTGCGGTCCCCTGAAAACCGTTCCGGTGGGGGCACACGAGGTTCTGGGGGTGGCATCATTACTGTGGGTGCTGATGCAGAGGTTGCTGAGCCAGAAAACCGGGATGCCAGGGAGGCCTGATGAGTTGCAGAGCCTGGGGACATGGATTCCACTCTCTGTTCTAGTTGATGATAGCCATCTCGCAGGCCCTGGACTGCCAGGGTAAGGGCCGACATCTGTTGGCACAGAGCTTCCAAAGGCGAGGCACCCCCTTCGGACTCCATTCTGGCTGGATCGTACTATCACGTACCTTACAGCGGAGTCCGGATGCTGGGGATGGCCTCGTGCACGGTTCCGGTCCCAACACCCCTGGTGGTGGGAACAGGGAGTGCTGGGGCACGAAAGGGTGCAAGTGCCTGCGGCTGGTAGACTGGTGCTTGGAAGTACCGGTTCCTCTGGAGAGCTGGTGTATACGTTGGCATCCAAGACTGTACTCAGTAAAGGCCGAACAGGTGGATGTAGGCACTGCGAGATCAAGACGGGAAACAGGTCGGCAACTGGCTGGCAAACAAGGTACAAAGCGGAAGGCAAGTTCGTGGTCAAAAGCAGGCAAAAGGTTGGCAACTGGCTGGCAAACAAGGTACAAAACGGAAGGCAAGTTCGTGGTCAAAACAGGCAATAGGTTGGCAACAGGCAGGTGATAAGGTACCAAATCAGAGAGCAGAGACGTAGTCCAGGAATCCAAGCCGAGGTCAAACCAAAGGGAACAGTCAATAAGCGGGGTCAATCCAGGAAGGGTAACAGGAAAACCAGGTGAATCAGGAACAAGGTAGGCAGGAACTTCAGGCAGGTATTCAGGAGATAAGACTGAAGACGATCCAGCACTGACACCATGTGAAGGCCCTGTTTATATAGGGCGCCTTGTGCTGGGATTGGTGGAGGTGCGGGTCCGTGCGTGATTACGCACACACGTTCGTGCCGACGTGGGAGTGCGTGCCCTCGTTCGTATTGACAAACGAGGGCGCGCACAGGTCAGCGTTGGTACGCGGGTACGCCCGCACGTTCGGTTCCGTTGGGAAGGCTGCGCATGGGTATTGGCGCTTGCAGAGTGGGGATTCACCCCTACTGGACGAGGACGGGTATGGAAAGCGTGAGTTCTCTGACAGTCTCTAGAGATGTGACCAAGGCGAAGACAGAAATCATCTGGGCTGGACGGCTTAAGTAGGCAGGACTGATGTGCAGGTTATCATCAACAGGGGAGTCACTGTGGAGAGATAGGAACTGGCAATTAGCCGACAGCTGAGCGTCCAGCTCAGAGAAGGAAGGGCTGAGACCAGCCCTGACACCTTCTGGTTCCTGATCCTGTCTGCTGTTCCACTACACTGATCTCAGGCTCCCTGATTTCCTTTCTTGTTCTGAATTACGCTGATCTCTTGCTCCCTGATGTCCTGGTTTTTTCTGACTACCTGAATTGGTTAACGAACCGTGGCTATATTTTTACCACGTTTACTATTGTTACCATTTTTACCATTATATTAAAAAGTGTGATTTTTACTGCACTTCTGTCTCAGTCTGATTCATGGTTCCTGACACCATGCTCCCATACATTCAGAAGAAAGTGTCCTGGAAATTTATAGATAGGCAACTCCTATCCTCATATTGATTAGTGGTTCCAAATTAGTAATAACTACTGCAGTAGGGAACAGACACAAAAGATACGCTCAGCATCTTTCCAAATAACCGTTCTCCTTTATTATGACGCAATTCAGGGGTTTTATACACATGATTACGTAGGTATCACATTAATATTACAATTGTTCATTTATGGTAACAAGGGGCGTATCATAGGCAGGCTTATTCTAATCAGGACTCAAAAGAATGTAAACATGTACTGAAAACATTATTAGTGCCGTGTGCACAGTGAGGGCAGTGTGCAATACATACAAAATAGAATACAATTATATACAGAACTTACAAATTTCCATTACAGTCTCCCCTCTTTTGATCAATATTTTGATCACTAACCATACCTGCTATCACCTTTAACCTGGAACCTCCACACACTTAGGTGGAGGTAGTCCTGGCCAAAGAGGCAAAAAACTCCATTGTGGAGAAAATAATAGCTGAGCAGCTTTTTTCATTACAAAATGACTTTTCATTGTGAAAAACAAATGATTGATAAGACATATTTACAGAGTACTGGCTGTACACTCCTGTGGCCAGAATGGCCTTCTAGCTTAATGTTGGTATGCTGACTTATCAGCAATATGTAAACACAGACAATTCTACAAAAAATGGAAGAGGTACAAAAGACAAATATGACTTCAACATGGCTAAACTACTTTTCAAATATATATCCCTTACAATTAAAGTAATTGAATCAATAAGTACCCTAGACTGTGATTGCAAAAGGGAAACAAATCAAACTCAGAGATATCTTTAATTTAGTCATTTTTGCAGTGTCTGGTGTGGATCCAGGTGACTTTTCCTTCAAATTTTGCAAAACTGTACATGAAATAGATGTTGTATTGAGTCTCCAAACATTTCCTTATATATAAATGTCTCTTAACAATCCACAAGTCACCTGGCTTTAGTTTTAGATCCTTCCAAACTTTTAGGATTTGGAATTGGGGAGAAAACACATAAATTAGTTTGTCAAAAACCTTAAAAGATCAGCAACATTCTCTGTGAGATCCGAATGGAGGACTTCAGCTGCAAAACAGCAGACAAAATATAAGCAAGTGAGTAACACACTCCCAAACCAAATCCCATAGGGAGAGAGTCCATCATCCCCTTAGGGGCTTGATAAATTATAAGAAAACACTCAGGCAAAAGTTTTCTTACTCTACTTTGTCCGATACATTGTAGACAGTAAGGAGTGTAAAAATAAAACCTCACAACTTCTAGTAAGGACTCTCCTATAAAAATGATTTCCTCTGTTACTCTCTGTACTTACAAACTACTTCTGATAACACTTTTTACTGTGGCCTTTGCAGTTGCATTGGCCACTGGACATCCAAAAAACATGTCCATACAGACAAAATGCATACTCATAAGATCCTGACTTGGGCATCTGGATATATCTTGTGTAATCTCTGGAAGGGATGTTCAGCTTTTGGTAACACCTTTGGTAACAGGTAAAACAAGAAGTGGTATGTTATAAAAAACAACTGTGGTGAACCCTGGCTCTATCCCACGCTCATTTACTAAGGCAGCCATAACTGCTTGTGACTGGTGACACGGTCCATGTGTCAAGCTGGAGGGAAAAGAGTGGCTGGCAGACATAAATGATCACCTTTTCCAATGTCCTGTTTCATAAGAAGTTGCCCACTGTGGACCACTTGTTCTTCTCGTTCTGGGGTCCTTAAAGTTGAATTATTAATCCCAGCTATACTGGGCCAGAACTAGGGTGGAATCTGTGAGTTGCACAGACCCAGCAAGTGTCCGGGGCTGTAAATGCAGCATCATTAGTCGGTCTGCTTCCATGTGTGAGTTTTAATGTTAGTATGGCTACCTCAGCAAGAACCGGGAAGGCTGAAAACAGCCGATCAAATTAACTTAGCATGCTTGATTGGTTTACCTGCCGAAGTAAAAACAAACTTCTGGCCCTTCAAATGGAACCAAAAGCTCTCTAATTCTCTACTATCTATATAAATATATACTCTTTTTATAGCTCACAGGCTTTGCTAAAACATGGAGCTCTGCTTCTTGAGCTGGGGAAAAAGGATCCAATGACTCTATATACAGAGTATCCTTCTGGGTGATAAACTGCATACTCAGTATAAAACCAGGAATAACTCTACAAAAAAATAAATATCTGGGTCTTCAGGGAGTGTGTCCTGCACTGGGCTCACAGCAGCTGATTCCTACGTCATCAATTTAACACATGTGGTCTCCCCCGTCTACAGCCTCCTCCAATAGGGGCAATAAGGTGGCTGGATTAAAATGTACACATTTTTCATTGTTAGATTTGTACATAAACAAACTCATATTTTAAACCTTTCATTAGACAAACATTTAGTTAGCTGTATATTTGCTGCGCAAAATGTCGGACCATTAAAAATTAAATATTTGACCAAAATAATGTCTAACTTTGTCTAATAGCACCTTTGCATAAAGGTACAGCTCTGATATATCGGGGTGAACCCTTCACTACTGGGTCCAGCTTGCATAACTATATTACAATGGCTTGTTTTCTATCATACTGTTTGTGTAAGAACTCCAGTTTCATGTTTCAAAAAGACAACTTTTTCCTGGCAATATTATAATAAATGATAACAATACCCTGCGGTCATGCAGAGATGTCCATAAATCCAAAATATCATTCTGCTTATACCCACTGTACTTACAAGGAAAAGGGGCACATCATTTCACAATCCACATATTCTGCTTTGGATTCAAAAAAAAAAATAAATAAAAACAAACAGAAAGCGCTCAGCCACATCAAAAACTATAAAACAACTGGCTGCAGGTGGGATCTATCCTAACAGGGTGTGTGGACTTGATGTGATGGGTCTGTCATATTTACATTTTATTTATTATTACTCTCACATCATGGACCGCACATCAATTTATTATCGGACTTTAAGATTTAATTTTTATAGAAAAACTTCTTATGTATCCCATCCATCTTGGCTTTGTTAAACATTATGGCAGCTGCATTCCAATTAACAACTTCATCTTAATCTTTTTTTCTTTCCACTCAATAAATGTAAAATTACAAAATTGTTATCGTAAACTAAACTAATCCCATTTTTATAAATTCCCCATTAACCTGGATTTCATTTCCAATCAAAGGTTGTCTAAACCAGTTTCAATATATCTATATTATTAATAAAATTGTTAAACTCCAATTAGAAATTAATACTCAAATGATAATTTCAATATCACACCCTAATATATATCCACAGATAACGTTCCTTAAAGGGGGACATATTACTTAATTTTACTTTAATTCCCTATTAAATGCACTGTTTCCACTATCAAAGGATATTCAATTTGTGTAATACACGGTTAAATGTAACCTTCATTTTACCATGTTTGGAAAACAGATTCAAAAATAATTGTGATCACATTGTTTATCATTAGATTCGTTAACCCGGCACATAAAGTTATAAATGTTTTGTCTAAAAACTGAAATTGGCATGGTGTCCTTCCAGCTTATCACTGACCTCTCATCCCAGCTACATTCTTTCAGGAGAGCACAAAGGAGGGGGTCACATCTGCGTACATGACACACACAAGCGATAGAACTAAAGGTTCCAGCATTCACACACATACACAAATATCTCTCTAAAATCGCTTACATTTTTCCCATTCGTACACAACACATGCATATCAGTCTCTCACTTTCTTTTAACTCTTTTAAATACTTCCTTGCTAAATTTCTGCTTTCCTTATTTTGTTCTGATATCCTTTGCATCCAATGTATTGTAATACCATACTTCACATACTGTACCTTCTATGATCAGACGGGCAGCCATAGTGCTCATCCCATCTTCTCTCTCTGACAACATATAAAATATTCTGTTTTAACTCTAATTTCTCTGTTTCTTGACTTTACTAGTTGTAGTGCCTGACCCCAAATTCATCCCACAACTTAACATGAATAAGTCCCTTTCTGTCTAGTGTTAATTGTCACCCTTGATCCATCCTGCTCACATAGATAACCGTTTCTCTAGCTGTGTACTCTGCATGATTCTTAGTCCCTGTGGACTTCGGTGGTAACCCAGTTACCCATTGTGGATCCATGTCCACTTTAACCATTAATCTAGGGGCTCAGTATAGGCGGAACCGCACCTTCGGTTCAAATATAGCGCTCCTCTTGCGCTGGGCATTTTTGAGGGTCTCTTACCCTTCATTCCCTTACTTAATTTAATGCCCATAATGACTGGCCAGTCTTCTCTACGTGTGCCTATACCCTCTTGCCTCTAAACTACTTTTTCTAGCAGATGTACTACATATACCTGTGAACAGCACTATTCTTTCTTGTCTATAACACTCTGATGGACAGTAGACAGTGACAACATAACATATAACCACCACCAATCAATACAGTTCGATTAAGGGGAGTAAGATGGGTACCCTTTGTCCCGAAAATGCCTTACCGATCAAGGAAGTCTGATAACTCAAATGTAAGCAAAAGGCTTACCTCAGCCGGCTGATTATCAGAAATTCCCGGATCGTCTCAAGCTCCTCGTTTCGGATACTCAGGATCACCTTTTAACCCCTCCTGGGAAAAGCTCGCCACCTGTCCTGGAAATTTATAGATAGGCAACTCCTATCCTCATATTGATTAGTGGTTCCAAATTAGTAATAACTACTGCAGTAGGGAACAGACACAAAAGATACGCTCAGCATCTTTCCAAATAACCGTTCTCCTTTATTATGACGCAATTCAGGGGTTTTATACACATGATTACGTAGGTATCACATTAATATTACAATTGTTCATTTATGGTAACAAGGGGCGTATCATAGGCAGGCTTATTCTAATCAGGACTCAAAAGAATGTAAACATGTACTGAAAACATTATTAGTGCCGTGTGCACAGTGAGGGCAGTGTGCAATACATACAAAATAGAATACAATTATATACAGAACTTACAAATTTCCATTACAAAAGGCTCCAGTGTTCTCTTCTGCCCCACTGTCAAGGAAGACATCTTACATCACCTGCCCTTTACATGTTACACAACAGGGAGTGACTTCATCAGAAGGAAGTTGTGTCTGTGCAGCCGCCGCATTGTAATAGGCTTTAATAAATCAATATCAGTGTTCAACCATGGTAACAGATGGGTACTAGTAGTGACTGTAACCATAATGTGACCGTATGGAGTTGCTAGGCAACAATGATGCCTCTCCTCTTCTTTCTAAATTCTTGATTTACCTTGCCACCATTGCATTTCTATATTTTGTGGTACCATTTACAATGTGCAAATTTTTTATGTGCAAAATTTCATTATAAATGCTTATTTTTTTGCGTAGCGTTGTACTTTTTTTAGGCTGAATTATGTTACTTCAAAATCATTGGGGGTGGGTATTTGGTTATGTATGTCTACTCATGTATATATACATGTTTCATTGCATTACAAGTTATCATTGTGTTGCCTTGAAAAAGGGGCCTTGTGAGGCCCTGAAATGTTGGCTTATTTCACTGATGTGACATTGCACTAATAAATGAGTGTATATGTTTGCAATCGAGTTCTGTGATGTCTCATCGTTTTACTAATAGGCTTGAATGGGTTGCCTGCACACAGCATCCGGAGCCTAGAGACACAGGAAAAAAATGTCCCTTTGATGGTATACTGTACAGTATATAGGCTTTATCTCCTTTGTGAACGAGCCCTTATTTCCAGTACTTTGGGCTTTAGCTATACTGTATTTTGGATACAACAATTTCATGTTTGACTGGCATGTGCCTTTAAATTTTGCTGCAGTTCAAAAAGAAATAAAGAGATTTAGGGGATAGAGATCATCTGATAATGTGACTTTTCTGGCAGACATGAAATCTAGGTCTCTAAATGCATTCTCATACAGTTAGATTATGTAGAAGTTTGGTGTGTGTCCCGGGGAGGTCGTTTCTATAGCTTCAAGTAAAGAACACAGGGTAGAATAAAAACATACACATGCCTACAGGAGTTTTATCAAGTACTGTACCATAGGGTAGTTAATTCCAGTAAAAGTGTACCTCTAGATTAAAGCGGTTCTACACTGTGTTTGTACTTTTTTTTGTGTGTGTGTTATGTGGTGTAATGTTGTTTGCATAAATGTCACTCACCTGTTTGAGTTCTTGGTCTTCTTTCTTCTGGTTTTCGTCCGGAATGTGCACTTTTAAAAAGTCTTCATGACGGCTTCCATCTTCAGTGTGGGCACCTGAAACGACTCCGGTCCTTTTCTTCCGGGTTGCTGGCCCACAATGCACCTGTGGATTTTCGCCGATTTCGCGCGTGCGCAGTAACGGCGCCAACAGCTCAGGTTGCCATCACAACGGGCGGCGTCGCTAATCCCGCGAGATTTCGCCTCGGGTTGATCCCAGGAGACACAGCGAGATAGCCCACAAGACACAGCGCCAGGTCCCAGAAGACATTGCGAACTCGACGGAAGTGACGACGATGGACGCAGAGAGCCCGCCCAGAATATATATATATATATATATATTCTAAGTCAAGTATATTTTCACTAGAAATTAAAAGGCAACCTCTGGTCACTTATCGATGAGTTGTAGGTGAAATATGAAAATGTAAAGCTTTTTTCGTTGTTTATTATGATTAGCAGTATTGCAAGTGATGTGAGATTTGCTAAATTAAATTCGTTTTTTTCACTGGTTACACATTTTATGAGCACTTTCAATCCCTCTGCTTACAGTATCTCACGAAAGTGAGTACATCCCTAATATTTTTGTAAATATTTTATTATATCTTTTTATGTGACAGCACTGAAGAAATGACACTTTTCTACAATGTAAAGTAGTGAGTGTACAGCTTGACGGACCATGTTGTCGGAAAATCCGACTGTGTGTGGGCTCCATCTGACTTTTTTAGTCGGAATTTCCGCCGAAAAAAATTTGAGATCCTTCTCTCAAATTTTCCGACAACAAAGTCCTATCGGATTTTTTCCGATCGTGTTTAGAGAATTCCGACGGACAAAGTGCCTTGCATGCTCAGATGAAATTACGAGACCAAAGCTATTGGCTACTAGCCTCTACGTTGTTACGTCGTACGCAACGAACGTCACAACGTTCAGAATGATCAGATTTTCAGACAACTTTATCCGACTGTGTGTATGCAACACCAGTGTCGGACAAAATCCGTTGGAAAAAATCTGACGGATTTTGTGGTCGGAATTTCCGACCGTGTGTACACACAGCCATTAATGTCTAAACCGCTGGCAACAAAAGTGAGTACACCCCTAAGTGAAAATGTTACAAATTTCTATATTGTATTTTTGGTTTAACAATATTGGTGTATATGCCAGAAATCTCTGTTAGGGTCTTGCATTTATACCCAAAAAAACATTCAATTTGTGAACACAATAAAATTTCAACACCAGCCAAAATGTTTATCTTTTTCGAATACAGTTGTGCTGGGTTACACTGCATGGCATGCTTTCATTGCTGTCTGTGTCTCTTTTACCAAGACAGAAAAGAAGGAAAAATCTCCCCAACATAGGGCAAAAAAAAACCTCGAAGCTCTCTTTTTTTATGTACAGATCTTTCTTTACTGTATTTTTTTTGTTATATACAAAAGTATTAAAATATAATTAGAAATTATTTATCTAGTATGTTAAAATTTGGTATTTTATTATTCCTCCATATAATATAAAAGAATAGTCAGGAATATGTAGAAACTCCCTAATCGCCTCTTCAGCTGCAAAATGTGAATTAAAATGCTGTGACATTTTCATTTTGTCAGGTGCATTGAATGAAAAACGAAACATGATACATGGTAGTGAATAAATTATTTTTCACTCTAATCGTTAGCATGCAACAGCATCCTCAGTAAGAAAAAAAACTCCAATATTATTATTATTATACAGGATTTATATAGCGCCAACAGTTTGCACATCGCTTTACAACATGAGGACAGACAGTACACTTACAATACAAATCAATACAGGAGGGATCAGAGGGCCCTGCTCGTTAGAGCTTACAATCTAGAAGGGAGGGTCAAGATGAAACAAAAGGTAATACTGTGGGGGATGAGCTGATGGAGAAAATGAAAATAAAGTTGTTAGGTGTGGGTAGGATATGCTTTTCAGGGATCGTCTAAAAGCTAATAAAGTAGGAGATAGGCAGACAGATTGGGGTAAGGCATTCCATAGGATTGGAGAGGCTCTGGAAAAGTCCTGGAAGCGAGCATGGGAGGAGGTGATGAGGGAGCTAGAGAGCAGGAGGTCTTGAGCGGAACGAAGAGAACACGAGTAGGTTGGTATTTAGAGACTAGACAATATGCAATTATTCCACTTCATAGAAGGAGGATCTTTTGCTTCTGTTAACATTACCCCATTCTACGCTTATATAATGTCAACGGAAAGGAAAGCCATGAACAGAAAACAAAGATATAGGGAATTCCTTCTATATTATGTAACATGAACCACAATATTATGTATAAGAACATTATCTTTAGGGAACATTTTTATATCCCTTATTTTTTAGAGTACATGGTCATCAAATAGAGCTTTTCGCCAGACAATCAGATAAATACACAATAATAAAAATAATAAAAATGATATATATATACATATATATATATATATATATATATATATATATATATATATATATATATATATATATATATATATATATATATATATATATATATATATATATATATATATATATATATATACACACACACACACACACACACACACACACACACACACACACACACACACATATATATATATATATATATATACATACACAATATGTACAGAACACAGAGGATGGGTGCTGGACAGGTGCTATGTGTCACCCATATTTGGGTTATGATCCCTTTAAGGGAAATGGTTGGTGTACTCAGGGGTCTCATCCATGCAGAGTGAGAGGTTTCAGGACAGTCAAGCAATAAGCAGTAACTTGCAGTTCTCTCTGCATTAACAAATTAGTAATAATTGTTTGAAGATAACAATCATTGTTAATAATTGTTTGAAGATAACAATCATTGTTATGAAAGACGTAAAAAAACAAAACATGACTATATCTGCATAAAAATATACATATAGCATGTGTTTTTCCTAGATAAATAAGTATTCATAAGATATACAAGAATTATACATTTATCCATAAATAATCATTTTATGTGATACAGTATTGATGAATCAAAATTATACTGAGTGTATTGTATATTATACCGGTTACCAGAGTCCCAGAATAATATACAGTATCTCACAAAAGTGAGTACACCCCTCACATTTTTGTAAATATATTTATTTATATCTTTTTATGTGACAACACTGAAGAAATTAAACTGCTACAATGCAAAATAACTCAACATACAGCCATTAATGTCTAAACTACTGGCAACAAAGGTGAGTACACCCCTAAAATGTCCAAATTGGGTCCAAAGTGTCAATATTTTTTGTGGCCACCATTATTTTCCAGCACTGCCTTAACCCTCTTGGACATGGAGTTCACCAGAGCTTCACAGGTCGCCACTTGAGTCCTCTTCCACTACTTCATGATGACATAACGGAGCTGGTGGATGTTAGAGACCTTGCGCTCCTTCACCTTCCATTTGAGGATGCCCCACAGATGCTCAATAGTGTTTAGGTCTGGAGACATGCTTGGCCAGTCCATCACCTTTACCCTCAGCTTCTTTAGCAAGGCAGTAGTCGCCTTGGAGGTGTGTTTGGGGTCGTTATGTTGGAACACTGCCCTGTGGCCCAGTCTCTCGAAGTGAAGGATCAGGCTTTGCTTCAGTGTGTCACAGTACATGTTGGCATTAATGATTCCCTTCATGAACTGTAGCTCCCCAGCACTCATGCAGCCCCAGACCATGACACTCCCACCGCCATGCTTGACTGTAGGCAAGACACACTTGTCTTTGTACTCCTCACCTGGTTGCTGCCACACATGCTTGACACCATCTGAACAAATATGTTTATCTTGGTCTAATCAGACCACAGGACATGGTTCCAGTAATCCATGTCCTTAGTCTGCTCGTCTTCAGCAAACTGTTTGCAGGCTTTCTTGTGCATCATCTTTAGAAGAGGCTTCCTTCTGGGATGACAGCCATGCAGACCAAATTGATGCAGTGTGCGGCGTATGGTCTGAGCACTGACAGGCTGACCCCCCACCCCTTCAACCTCTGCAGTAATGCTGGCAGCACTCATATGTCTATTTCCCAAAGACAGACTTTGGATATGACGCTGAGCACGTACACTCAACTTCTTTGGTCGACCATGGCGAGGCCTGTTCTGAGTCAAACCTGTCCTGTTGACCAAACAGCTGTATGGTCTTGGCCACTGTGCTGCAGATCAGTTTCAGGGTCTTGGCAATCTTCTTATTGCCTGGGCCATCTTAATGTAGAGCAACAATTCTTTTTTTCAGTTCCTCCATGAGTTCTTTACCATGAGGTGCCATGTTGAACTTCCATTGACAAGTATGAGAGAGTGAGAGCAATAACACCAAATTTAACACACATGCTCCCCATTGACACCTGAGACCTTGTAACACTAGCAAGTCACATGACACCGGGGAGGGAAAATAGCTAATTGGGCCAAATTTTGACATTTTCACTTAGGGGTGTATTCACTTTTGTTGCCAGCAGTTTAGACATTAATGGCGTTGTGTTGAGTTATTTTGAGGGGACAACAAATTTACACTGTTATACAAGCTGTACACTCACTACTTTACATTGTTGCGTGAGTGTCATTTCTTCAGTGTTGTCACATGAAAAGATATAATAAAATATTTACAAAAATGTGAGGTGTGTACTCACTTTTGTGAGATACTGTGTGTATGTATGTATACTGTATATATTAACACCAACTTACAAACAGATACATATGAAAACAGAACATATTATTTAACAGATAATTCAGAACACATTTTTCTGCCCTCAGACATGCCTAGTGGTTGAAGATGATATTACCGGAATTCACAAAAGTTAATCATTCGATTTTTTCCAACCAATGGAAAATAAGTCATACCTTTTGGGCTGAGCTTATTATAATTTTTATGATCCTATTGTCTAACATGGTATTTAGAAGCAGGATAGATGCCATGAAATGACACTCAATGACATACTCAATCACACACTGACTCAGACACGCAGACACACACACTCCACTCATCAACTCATACCTTTACATTCATGAAGATTTTTTAACATAAAGTTTATTTATTTGTCAACAAACAAAATATAAAAAAATTATAATACATTTAGACAGATGTTGTATATAGATAGGTTATACAGTATCAAATCAATTACTTATAGTAATAGTGAAATATATCAAGCTTATGTCTGTTGAGAGTAGTAAGCATTGAGTGAAGCATATATAGTACCAAGGGGAAAGTCATTTAGGGGGGGGGAAGAAATGGACTCTCGAGACTGAGGGGGTAGTCATCTGTGAAAGTCTTAGGGTTATTACTCAAGGGTCAGGTGTCTAGCTTCTACCCAGTCAGCCCATATTTTATTAAATTTCTTTGGGCAATTCCTTCCTAAGGGGCAATGCTGCGTTGATGAGTGTAAGCCGTAGTTGTTTAGTGGGGGGCTGAGCCTGGTTCCAATGGAGGAGGATCGCCTTCCTATCATATAATGCAGTGTAAAAGACAAACAGTTTTTTCATCTGGGGGTCGCAGATGCCCAAGAGAAGGGGAATAGGACTGTTCAGGACATTCAGTTTTCCTATAGAGTTAATATCGTCTAGGATCTCCTTCCAGAAATCCCCTATCCTTGGACAGGTCTACACTGTATGGAAGAAATCTGCGTTATCCGAACCGCACTTGGGGCACCTTGTTGATCTGTCTGGATATATTTTTGCTAGGCGTACCAGGGAATAGTAGGCATGATGTAGAAATTTCAATTGGGTAAATCTATCCCTAGATGAGATGGTCAAAGTTAGGCACTGTTGTATCCCTTCCTCCCAGTCGTCATCAGCTAACTCAGGGACCCAACAACTCAACAACGCAGCCTCAACAGTGGATGCTGGGTTGGCCGGCTCCTCCACCAGCCACCACTTAAGCCTCACTAGAACCGCTGCCCAATAGTATTTCAGTAGACATGGCAGTGCCAAACCTCCTAGTGTGACCGGGCGCTGTAGAGTAGTTTTCGCTATCTTAGGGACTTTTCCATTCCAGATAAAAGAGATAATGATACTGTCTAGTTTATTGAAGTAGGAAGTAGGTATGGGAACAGGCGTCTGTCTAAAGAGATAATTGAATCTAGGCAAGATGGACATCTTAATTAAATTCACTCGGCCTACTGGGGTAAAGGGAAGAGACTTTCATGCTGTGCATCGGTGAAATACCTGAGACACCACTGAGGTTAGGTTAAGATCAATAAACCTGTGGAGGTCCCTATGAATCTCCACTCCCAGGTATCTAAACTGGGGTACTCGTTTTAGCTGTCCATCTGTGGTTAGAGTGGCAGTTCCAGAGTGGAGCGGAAAAAGGACAGACTTCCCCCAATTTATGCATACTCCAGGGTATCTCCCATATCTGTCTATGACCCCAAGTGCCTGTTGTAGGGAAATTCGATCATCTCTGAGGTAAAGTAAGGTGTCGTCTGCATATAGTGACACTTATTCTTGGAGGGGACCTATTTCTATAGCTTGTATTTGGGGAGTGGATCTAATAAGGATAGCCATGGGTTCTATTGCCAGCGCAAAGAGCCCCAGCGACAGAGGGCAGCCCTGTCTCGTTCCCCTTTTCAGGGGGAAAGGTGAGGAGAGAACAGTTCCCGTACGCACCCTAGCTGTCGGAGATCTGTACACAGCCTCAACCCAGGAGATGAAGACGGGTCGAAGCCAAATCTGCGGAGGACCTCCCATAGATAGTTCCATTCCACTGGATCAAAAGCTTTTTCTGCATCCAGGGAGGCCACTACCACATTATCCACGTCTCCAACCCCTGAGGCCAAGACTGCATACAGTCTCCACAGATTAATATCATTAAGATTAAGGTATTACTTCATTATGGCATCTAGCGAGAATTTTAGTCAATATTTTGGCATCCGAATTGAGAAGTGAAATAGGCCTATAGGACGAGCATAGTTGGGGGTCCTTCCCAGGCTTAGGTACCATTATTGTCATTTTTACAAGGTTATTGATTCTACAGGGAAGTTTACCATTGCTGTGTCATTTCAAAGGTACTAAACTCCCATTTAGCTCATGTTTCAATTGATATTCAAGCTTTTATGTAGCACAATTATTATTTTAATTTTATGTAACATTTGTTTTGTCAACCAATCTATATATAACTATTTTGTATGGGTATATGTCTGGGAAGTTTATAATTGCTGTGTCATTTCAAAGGTACAACACTCCCATTAGCGTGTGTTTCAATTAAGATTCTTGATTTTGTGTAGCACAATTGGTATTTTTAATTTTATGTAACGTTTGCTTTTTTCAACCAATATATATATAACTATTTTGTATGAATACATATCTGGTGAATACATTTCATATTTTTAGACTGGGGTCATATTTGATTGATCCTGTATCTTAAAAATATTACCGTTTAAAAATTACTCATACTTCATAAATACCGTGCAGGGAAAATATCCTCATAAGCATGACAAGCCTGACTCCACTCACTGTGTCTTATCCGGACTTGTCCAGGGGGACAGTGCAGGAAGGGGAGGATCTGTGCATACATCATCAAACAGCCTTTTTACACAATGCTGAGGATTAACCCCTTAGTGAGTATAACAAGCATGCTATTCTGCATATACAGACTGATTTGACTGTTGTGGGTTTAGTAACATTTTAACTCTAAGGTTATAAAACTAGGTTCATTGCAGAGAATTAAAGGACTGTACAAACCCCAAACAACATTGTCACGTAAAAATAAAAGGTCTGCTTACTTTATAAAGATTTACAGCATGATGGACGATTTACCAGGTGCAAAGTCCATATGTTTGGGATTAAGATTAAAGGATAATTAAACTGAAGAATAAAAATATAATATATTGCAGCTTATAGTCCTTAGATATGGTGGCTGCATTGTTATTTTTTTTTAAAGCTACGAACATTTTCAACAAACACCTGTGGCCCTTCCCCCTATCTAATGAAGATTTATTACAGTTACTTATATAGCACCATGAATTTATGCAGTATTTTACATATACATATTTACACAGGTACAGAGAGAACATGCAAACTCCATGCAGCTAGTGTCATGGTTGAAACTGTCAACCCTAGTGCTGCCCAGTGAAACTGCTAACCACCATGGATATGCCTCTAGTCCATATTAGGAAAGCAGCCTGATGGAATCCAATATCATCTGTACAGTCCTCTAACAATTCTTGTTAGATTCCTATATATGAAGTATTCCACCTTCAGTGCTCAGAATAAACTACTGGAAACGTGACCGTTGTGAAATCATCCAAGTCCACCCCTACGTGTTTCACCAGGATCCCCCTGAGAAAGTCACTCCTGTGTGACAAAATGCATAGGGGAGGGACTTGGATGACATCACAACGCTCGAGTAGAATGAGGAAGTGCGGTAACCGATAGCCAAAAATTATACAGGGTTGCAAATTTAACAAACATTGCTGGATATGTTTGGTGCGATTTAGCACCTAAAGAATGTGAGTGTGTGTTGTTTTTGGGAAAGAAATAAAAGTTTTTAAAAAGGATAAGCACTATATTTTGTGTTTTATGTTTTGGAGTAAAGGAGGAGGTGTGTACCAGATTGTGGAAGATAACAATGGGCAAACTAAGGCATCATCCATGGCAGTAAAAAGGACAAAAAGCACAATCTGACAAAACATAGTATGTGAGGTCAAATAGCTGAGGTGAGAGCACACCTGGCGGTGGTCACGTTGCAGTGGTGTATTCTGAGCACTGAAGGTGGAATACTCCATATATAGGATTCTAAGAAGAATTGGTAAAAGGACTGTTATTTAACCATTATGTTGTTTGATTCTACTTTAATATTTTATATGTAATTTATTTTTCATACATGCTTTATTTTACATACATGCTACACAGATGATATTGGATTCATAGATGTGGATGCTTGTATGAGAGTCAAATTGGGTGTATAGCAGCTATTTTTTGTTTTCATTAATTTCGTTGTAGATTTGGTTTATATAACATATTATTTTGGGTTGTTGGGTGTAAGTGTGTTATTTGCAGGATTACCAGGTGAAATTAAAGCAAATAAAGCTTAAAAAAAAAAAAAAAATTAAGCCAAGAACTAGTAAGCTGCAATAAATAACATTCTTGGTTTTGAGTTTAGATACATTTTAAAGATAAAGCCTTCAAAAATAAAAAGAGGAAACTGAAGCGCTGTATGGCTTTACATTGAGGTGTGTAAAGAAAACTATTTGGAAACACATTTAAGACTTTTTGGGTCCCCAAGTAAAAGTATTTAAAGCACAATATTCTAATTATTACAAACAATTTTCACAGTAGTTGTAAAAAAATGGGGATTGGTGCTGCGCTGTTCAAACAAAGAAACCCAAGTAATCAAGGTATTCTGACAAGGAGCAATAAGTTGCCAAAAGTAGTGGTACAGATGCAAATGCAAATGAATATTTAAATAAATGCAAATTAATTGATAAATAAACAAAACTCTCCACAATACACTGTAAAGTGACTGATTGCAAAGTGCAAAATATTGTTAACCAGGTGCTGAACAATAAAATAATTCTTCTGTAAATCAAGATATGTGCAAATTGAATAAATGTGCAAAAATGCAAATGAACTGTGAAAAACAAGCAATATAGTCTCTTGGTGCAAATTAAATAAAATGTGCAAAAATGCAAATAAACTGCAAAACAAGCGGTATAGTTTCTTATAGTGTAAAAATCAGTGCAAAGCAGCAATACAGTATTGTCTTCTTGTGAAAAAAAACGTCAAAAGTGCAACAGGTGCCAGGGAGCGAATATCTCCTCTTCGTGTACACCACACACACTGGTGGAAATGGTCTCTTACCTTGCAGTAATGAGGTAACCGCATGTGTATAAATATCTGTATCATATGCTTCCTCCTTGCACCATACTTCTGGGCCAGTGAATGTGGATCTAAATACTGTCTTTGTCTCTCAGTGGATGCATGGATAAAAAATGGGAAGAAAAAAAGGGGGTTCCGGATCGTGTAGTATGTAAACAATTGCTTTTTATACATAATCGACAATGAAGGTACTCACATAAGGTAAAAGGTAACAGACAGAACTCCAACGAGCGGCGAGCAGGCAATCAGGGGATGATAAAGTCACGTGACCACGACGCCACGCGTAGGGATGGAAAGGCACCAGAATAGACGCTGGTAACAGCTCGCCGCTCATTGGAGTTCTGTCTGTTACTTTTTACCTAATGTGAATACCGTATATACTCGAGTATAAGCTGATTTTTTCAGCACATTTTTTTGTGCTGAAAATGCCCCCCTCGGCTTATACTTGAGTCAAGCACTTTTCTGCAGCAGAAAATTACTTTTTCCAAACAGAATTTGGGGCCCCGTATCTCAGGGCCACTTGGTGCTAGGAACCCAAAACTTGGTGTGCAAACCCAGTGGAACCTGCACCACAACATATCCAATGGGGTTCCTAGCACAAAGTGGCCCCGAGATACGGGGCCCCAAAATCGGTTCGGAAAATGTCATTCTCTGCTGCAGAAAAGTGCTTGACATTTTCCGAACCGATATTGGGGCCCCCTATCTCGGGGCCACTTGGTGCTAGGAACCCCAGCTTTGGATATGTTGTGGTGCAGGTTCCACTGGGTTTGCACACCAAATTTTGGGCACCAAGTGGCCCCAAGATACAGGGTCCCAAAGTCGGTCAATCGCGTCCATCTGCAGCAATGTAATTTCGGGACCCTTTGGGTCCAGAGACCCCACATTTTGGCTGCAGCTTGGGAGCATCTAGGAACCCTTAACTACAGAGTTTGAAGTTCGGGGGACCTAAGGGTGCAAATGGGCACAGACCCTGTTTTCCACTTACAGTAGCTGCGCATTTCTCACCCTAGGCTTATACTCAAGTCAATACGTTTTCCCAGTTTTTTGTGGTAAAATTAGGTGCCTCGGCTTATATTCGGGTCGGCTTATACTCGAGTATATACGGTACCTTCATTGTCGATTATGTAATAAAAGCAATTGTTTACATATTACACGATCCGGAACCGCCCTTTTTTCTTCCAGTATTTAGAGCCACATTCACTGGACCAGGAGTATGGTGCAAGGAGGAAGCATATGATACAGATATTTATACACATGCGGTTACCTCATTACCGCAAGGTAAGAGACCATTTCCACCAGTGTGTGTGGTGTACATGAAGAGGAAATATTCGCTCCCCGGCACCTATTGCACTTTTGATGTTTTTTTGCACAAAAAGACAATACTGCATTGCTGCTTTGCAATGCTTTTTACACTTTGCACCAAGAAACTATACCACTTGTTTTGCACAGTTTATTTGCATTTTTGCACATTTTATTGAATTTGCACCAAGAGACTATATTGCTTGTTTTGCACAGTTCATTTGCATTTTTGAAAATGTATTCAATTTGCACATATCTTGATTTACAGAAGAATTATTTTATTGTTCAGCACCTGGTTAACAAGTCACTTTATAGTGTATTGTGGAGAGTTTTTTTTTTTTTATTTATCAATTTATTTTCATTTGCATCTGTACCACTACCTTTAGCAACTTATTGCTCCTTGTCAGAATACCTTGATTACTTGGGTTTCTTTGTTTGAACAGCGCAGCACCAATCCCCATTTTTTTAACATTTCTGTATATGGGTATGGAATGGATTAACCCTTATTCAGTGCTTGCAGCAGTTTGTTACCTATTTTTAAATACTCACATGGTAGCGCAGGAATATATATATATATATACGGTACCTTTCACAGTAGTTGTAGTTTCTCTGGCAAAACCAGTTATACAAAGTGCTAACATCCATACTTGAAATACTTCTAGCATTCATGTTATTATTTACCAGTCATTTAGAGTAGCAGTAAGGGCTAATTTACAACTCAAACTCTGCACTCAGTATGCAGTTCCACTTGCGCCTTTACATGCAATTATAATGTATTTGCAATGCTTTTTTGACATTATTTATGTTTTTTTTCTAGTAAGTTGCATTTACAGTACATACATTTGTGGTGCGTTCACATCATAGGTGTGCGCAGCCTTTTGCATTAGGGTGTGCACCCCAAACACACATGCCTTTCTCTGCAGCCTCATTAACATGCAGAGCCGATCCACCCTATACGCGGACTACACAAGCTGTGTAGGGCCCCGCCGCTGTGCGGGGCCCCAGGGGCGGATCGGCTCTGCTCGGGAGGGGGCCCAGGAGGTCAGAGGCTGCGGAGGGGACGTTTTATTTTTTAAAAATGGCGCCATTCGGCGCCATAGTGTCACTGCGCATGGGGCCGCTGCCACCGCTGTGAAGGCAGCGGCGCCTGAAAAAAAGATGGCCGCGGGGCAGACATGCAACTGCGCATGCGCCAGCCTTTCCAAAAATTGCCGAGCAGCGGCAACAGCGCTGGCGCATGCGCAGTTGCATGTCGGCCCCGCAGCCATCTTTTTTTCAGGCGCCGCTGCCCTCACAGCAGCGGCCCCATGCGCAGTGACACTATGGCGCCAAGTGGCGCCATTTTAAAAAAATAAATTGTCCCCTCCGCAGCCTCTGACCTCCTGGGCCCCCTTCCCCTCGCAGCCTCTGACCTCCTGTCCCCCCTCCCCTCAAAGCCTCTGACCGTCTGCCCCCCCTCGCAGCCTCTGACCTCCTGCCCCCCCCCCCCCCCCTCACAGCCTCTGACCTCCTGTCCCCCCCTTGCAGCCTCTGACCTCCTGCCCCCCCTTCGCAGCCTCGGACCTCCTGTCCCCCCCTTCGCAGCCTCGGACCTCCTGTCCCCCCCCTTCGCAGCCTCGGACCTCTTGTCCCCCCCCTCGCAGCCTCAGACCTCCTGTCCCCCCCTCGCAGCCTCAGACCTCCTGTCCCCCCCTCGCAGCCTCAGACCTCCTCTCCCCCCTCGCAGCCTCAGACCTCCTGCCCCCCCCCCCCCTCGCAGCCTCAGACCTCCTGCCCCCCCCTCGCAGCCTCTGACCTCCTGCCCCCCCTCGCAGCCTCTGACCTCCTGTCCCCCCCTTGCAGCCTTTGACCTCCTGCCCCCCTGTTCGCATCCTCTGACCTCCTGCCCCCCCCTTTGCAGCCTCTGACCTCCTGTCCCCCCCTACGCAGCCTTGGACCTCCTGTCCCCCCCCTTGCAGCCTCGGACCTCCTGCCCCCCCTCGCAGCCTCGGACCTCCTGCCCCCCCTCGCAGCCTCGGACCTCCTGTCCCCCCCCTTGCAGCCTTGGACCTCCTGCCCCTCCCCCTGCAGCCTCTGACCTCCTGCCCCCCCCTTGCAGCCTCTGACCTCCTGCCCCCCCTGCAGCCTCTGACCTCCTGCCCCCCCTTGCAGCCTCTGACCTCCTGTCCCCCCCTTGCGGTCTCAAACCTCCTGTCCCCCCCCTTCGCAGCCTCTGACCTCCTGCCCCCCCCTTCGCAGCCTCTGACCTCCTGCCCCCCCCTTCGCAGCCTCTGACCTCCTGTCCCCCCCCCTTCGCAGCCTCGGACCTCTCCTGTTGCCCCCCCTTCGCAGCCTCTGACCTCTCCTGTTGCCCCCCACAGCCTCTGACCTCTCCTGTTGCCTCCCCACAGCCTCTGACCTCTCCTGTTGCCCCCCGCAGCCTCTGACCTCTCCTGTTGCCCCCGCAGCCTCTGACCTCTCCTGTTGCCCCCCCGCAGCCTCTGACCTCTCCTGTTGCCCCCCGCAACCTCTGACCTCTCCTGTTGCCCCCCCCCACAGCCTCTGACCTCTCCTGTTGCCCCCCCACAGGCTCTGACCTCTCCTGTTGCCCCCCCACAGCCTCTGACCTCTCCTGTTGTCCCATCAGCAGCCTCTGACCTCTCCTGTTGTCCCATCCGCAGCCTCTGAACTCTCCTGTTGTCCCATCCGCAGCCTCTGACCTCCCCTGTCCCATCCGCAGCCTCTGACCTCCCCTGAGTCAAGAGAGGGAGCGCAGCCAGGATGGGGGTCATGGGAGAAGTCAGACATGTATGGACTGTGGAGATAATGTGTGTAAATATATAATGTCTGTTCTATATTGTTGTACTTATTCTTTGACTGTTTTGTTTAAAGGAGGGAGGATTATATTGGGAGCGCTGAAGTGTCAGGTGTGACTATGTGGCCATGGCAAATGGTTTACATAGCTCACAGCATCACGTGTCAGGTAGAGGGCCCCTCCGCAGAATTTTGCTTAGGGCCCCAGGGAGGTCAGGATCGGCACTGTTAACATGGGACAGTGAATGAATTGGAAGTGGTCTGTTCTGAGCGGCTTCCTATTCATTTACAAGGATTTAATATGTTTACTATGCTTCAGTTATGAATGAACACAGTGAGTGAGTGTGACATATTTACTAACCCCTTCCCCTGCTCTCCAAACATCCTCCACAGCAACCAGGAGAAATGGAGGGAAGCCAGCAGCACTGCGGGGCAGGGGGCCAACAAGGGGGAAGGGAGCCTGGGCACTAGGAGGAATCTGCACCACACGTAGTGATTATGGCACACCCACACACAAAAATTGCAGCATGCTTTATGTTATTTTTAAATGCACATGAAAATGCCCCAGTGGTTTCAACTAAGCTCATTTAAAGCTCATTTGTTTCTCTTTCATTTGTATATGCACTGTATTTTAATGTATTTAACTGCATCTGTTGTATACGAGCCCTAAGGGCTCATTTAGGTGGGCACTTTGACATCCACCGCTATCTGATCCGATCCTGCTCACAAAATCCAGACGGATGTTGGTCCTTTTTTCCATTTGTCTGACGGATCGGATAGGATCAGATGAAAACTGATTGGCGGCTCGTTTTCACCTGATTTCCCCATGAAGGAGAGCGGGACTGTGTCCGTCTCTGCTGACTGTCAGATGAGTACTTACCGAGGCCGAGATGCCGAGAGCGGTTCACCCTTGGGACTGAGCGCAGTCCACCCCCTGGAGGTGAGACAGGGAGTGGATGGCACAAAGAGGCACAGGCTACCCAGTTGGTGGGAGGAGCCTTGCATGTAGGCTTTAGGTGAAGTGTCTGGATGACACTAGGTAAGTCCAAGGTCACAGGCAGAGGTTCAAGGGCTGGAGACAGAGGCAAGTCCGGGTCACAGGCGGAGGTTCAAGGGCAGGAGACAAGAGGCAAATCCGGGTCACAGGCAGAGGGTCAAACACAAGAGGTAAACAAAGTCCGTTTAAACAAGCCAAGGTCAAGGTGCAGGAGAAGGCAGCAAGGTCAAAGGCAATCCGGCTCACAGCAGGTAATCAATCACAGGAAACAAGGTCAAAGCTTTAGCAGGGAGCTGAAGACAAGCCAGCAACTTGTCTGCATACAGAGCCATCCTTATATAGGCATTCCTAAGGGTCACGTTGCGCTGCCGTGCGCCGGTGCGCACAGACGTGCGGTAGTGCGCATGTGTGTGCGCCGGAGCGCAGAGCCGCGAATGCGCATGCGCTGGAGTGCCGTTCCGCCGTGCATGCGCACGGGTGCACGCCGAACTGAACTGGATATTCTCCTGACACTGACGGACCTGTTGATGGACCTGTCATCCGCTTGCTCAGCGGGGATCTGCGGAGCGATCCTCTGCTGAGCAAGCGGATTCGGCAAAACGGAGGCGCTCGTGTAAAAGGGGCCTTAATGTAACAAAATTGATATTGTTTAAAAAAAGTAAACGCAGAATATACCAACTATCTTGTGTGGTAGGAACCTTATTAAACTAGTAAACACCTGCAAATATTCTGTAAATGGCTATATAAGACCCCTTAAGGCAGTTTTCAGGCATTTTAGCGCTGGAAATAGCGCCTGTAAAGCGACTAAAAAAATGTTTTTCATTCATTTTAGTGTGACTTTTCACTGGGGCGGTGCGCTTGCAGGACGTTAGGAAAAGTCCTGCAAGCAGTATCTTTAGGGTGGTTTGGAAGCGCTGTATTTAGCGCTCCCAAAACGCCCTGCCCATTGAAATGAATAGGCAGCACTTCCAAAGAGCCTGAAAAGCAATTAGGAAGCGCTGCAACACAGGCACTTTTAACCCCTTCAGCCAAAAAGCGCAACAGAGCTAAAGCCCCGCTAAAACGAGCTGCACTTTATCGCTAACGTGGCCGTGGCCCCAGTAAAACATGAAACCACAAAAATCATAGAACATCTATGTTGACCAAACCTTACAGTTGGCAGTTTGTTTATAGACCACCTTTATAGAATTTTAAAGCAGGAGTTTTCTTCTGTCAGAAACTTGAATGGTCAGTCACCTTCAAAGGTAATTGCAGAGCATTGCATACAAATTCTGTGCCCGTGCTGACAATCTGTTATAGGCCATAAAGGCTAATGTGTGTCCAATAGTAGTAATTTTATCTATTACAGGATTTATATAGCGCCAACAGTTTACGCAGCGCTTTACAATATAAAAAGGGAGACAATACAGTTATAATACAATAAAATACAAGATGATTAAGAGGGCCCTGCTCAGAAGAGCTTACAATCTAATAGTAATGAGTTCCTATACAGTTATGCCTGCACCACAATCCTTTTTCTCTTGTTCCAGAGACCATGACTTAACCTCTAAGTATCTATGTGCATTTTGTATAGGGGTCTAGGGAAAATAGTTTTGACATAACACTGAGTTTTATGAATTCTGTTGACATACAGTACAGCACACTATGGCACACGCAAAAGGGGAAAGGCCTGTTTGCACATAGCTTTAGGAGGGAGAGACTGATCACTGTAAAGCTAAATTCCAGGCAAACAGATAAATAAAAACATATATGTGAACTACTTTCTCTGCCAAAGAATTTGTAACACCGTTCAGCCAATTTTAGGATTCTGACCCTAAGGCCAGGTTCACATATGTGCGAATTGGAATGCGGTTTATACTGCATCCAATTTGCATGACATGCAAGTGTGACCGGCTCTCAATGGTGCCAGTTCACACATGTCCGAGGTTGCCGTGGTGCGGATTCCAAAAGGGTCCTGTACGATTTTGGGTCTGGTTCAAGGCGAATTCAGGCAAAAATTCGGACCTGAATAGCACCTCAACCGGTGAACAGAAACGTACCGGACCCCGGGCTGGAAACCGTGGCCGCACATGTAAATCTGGCTTTATCCAATAGCACAGCAGGGCCCTGGACCTCCCTGCAAACCACACTGCAGATAAAGTATCCATTGGTAAATGTTTTTTTTGGCTTTGGATAGTGTAGGTAAAGGTTAATACCCCCACTGTGTTTTTTTTTTGTTTTTTTATGGGATATATCCAGTCACTTCCTGTCCCAGAGACACAACAGGAAAGAGAAGGCGAGAATACATCTTTCCAAAGTGAGGGGAAATCTCCTATTAGTTGTCACTAAAACAGGTTTCTCCATTGAAAGATCCATCATCACCATCTGTTTCTGTGACAACTAAAATCTGGTTTTCCTATTACTTTCTGTCCCGATAACCACGGTCGCCAGACACAATTAAAGAATGGGAATCTCTATAGCAAGGACACAGACAGCAACAAATCCTTCAAAACACAAACCAGCACTACTAAGCGTGCAGACAAGAGGAAGTAAAGTAGGATACCAAACTGCCAGAAAAAGTATACCCTAAAACACGTCTGCACCAGAGAGACTGTATGAAAAGACTGTAAAAAATAAAAATACCTTTAATATAAATTTTATGATGCTATGCAAATGTAATATAGGGACTGGTGTACTGATACTCTTATTTTGTGAGGAAGTTGTAAGTTTTTTAATGTTTTTAATTTGTAGGTTATATCTGAGGGATGTTCTACATTTGTATTATGTCATGTAAGTGTAGTGCCACGTACACACGACCGGACTTTCCAGCAGACTAGGTCCGACGGTCTTCCCAACGGACTTTCGGCGGAGTTCCGACGGACTTTCCGAACGGGCGGACTTGCACACACATGAACGGACTTTCCGGCAGACTAGGTCTGACGGACTTCCCGACAGACTAGGTCTGACGGACTTCCCGACAGACTTTCGGCAGAGTTCTGACGGACTTTCCGAATGAACGGACTTGCCCACACACGGACTAAAGTACGACAGGACTAGAAAATTAAGTCAATCTCGCCGCTTTCATCGACGAGATTGACACCTTGCAAGCCCCGTCGCCTGGTATGGATTTTAAGGGGAACCCCCTACGCTGAAAAAACGGCGTGGGGGTCCCCCCAAAGTCCATACCAGACCCTTATCCGAGCACGCAGCCCGGCCTGTCAGGAAAGGGGGTGGGGACCAGCGAGCGGCCCCCTCCTCTTTAACCGTACCAGGCAGCACGCCCTCAACATGGGGGCCCCCCCACCCCAAAGCACCTTGTCCCCATGTTGATGAGGACAAGGGTCTCTTCCCAACAACCCTGGCCGTTGGTTGTTGGGGGTCTGCAGGCAGGGGGGGTTATAGGAATCTGGGAGCCCCCTTTAATAATGGGGGGGCCCCCAGATCCCGGCCCCCCACCCTATGTGAATGAGTATGGGGTACATCATACCCCTACCCATTCACCTGGGGGAAGAAAGTGTCAATAAAAAAACAAACTAGACAGGTTTTTAAAGTAATTTATTAGGCAGCTCCGGGGGTCTTCTTTCGACTTCACGCTTTCCGGTTCTTCTCCCGCTCTCCGGCCTCTTCTCACGGTCTCCGGTTCTTCTCCGTGCTCTCCGGTATCTTCTCCCGGTCTCCGGGAAGAAGATAGCGGAGGAGCCCAGCAGAAGATACCGGAGAGTGCGGAGAAGAACCGGAGACCGGGAGAAGATACCAGAGAGCGTGGAGAAGAACTGGAGACCGGAAGAAGAGGAAGGAGAGCGGGAGAAGAAGCCGGAGAGCGGGAGAAGAATCGGAAAGCGCAGAGAAGTCGGAAGAGACCCCCGAAGTCAAAAGAAGACCCCTGGAGCTGCCTAATAAATTACTTTAAAAACCTGTTTAGTGTGTGTTTTTTTTATTGACACTTTTTTCCCCCAGGTGAATGGGTAGGGTACTATGTACTCCATACGCATTCACATAGGGTGGGAGGCCGGGATCTGGGGGCCCCCTTTTTAAAGGGGGCTCCCGGATTCCGATAAGCCCCCTGCCCGCAGACCCCGACAACCAATGGCTAGGGTTGTCGGGAAGAGGCCCTTGTCCTCATCAACATGGGCGCCCCCCTTCCCCAAAGCACCCACCCCCCCATGTTGAGGGCATGCGGCCTGGTATGGTTCAGGAGGGGGGGGCGCTTGCTCTTCCCCACCCCTTTCCTGACCGGCCGGGCTGCGTGCTTGGATAAGGGTCTGATATGGAATTTGGGGGGACCCCCAAGCCGTTTTTTCTGCATAGGGGGTTCCCCTTAAAATCTATACCAGACCTAAGGGACATTGTCGCCTATCTCTTGCTCTCGCTGCAATAGGAAAATTAGTTTTTCCTATTGCAGCGAGCGTGAGATGTACAGTACCCTGCAGCCGAGAACCATCACAAAACATTCTCGTGGGCAGGTACTGTAGCTTCCCTTGCATTGTATTTGGTCCGTCGGACCAGCATACAGACGAACGGGCTTCCCGATAGGAACTGGGTCTGGTGGACTTCCGGCGGGAAGATTTAAAACATGTTCTATTTCTAGGTCCGTCTGATTTTTTGAAAAAAAAAAGTCTGATGAAGTCCACACACGATCGGAATGTCCGATGTAATGATTCCGTCTGACCTTTTCTGACGGAAAGTCCGGTTGTGTGTACGTGGCATAAGTGTCATGTAAGTTATAATAAAGTATTTTTTCCAGTAGGACTAAAGCTTTTTTGGCTATACTTCTCTTCAAGGTCACAGGAGCACACTTATTTCTACACTCCTATGACCCACATTTCTGGTTTTGGTGGAGTGGTCTCTCCCTCAAAAAACGCACTGTATCACACCAAACATGCACAGGACCCTTTTGAAAATTGCATTACATTTGGAAAGCATAGGTGTGAACGACCTCCATAGAAAGCTATGTTATCTCCCTTGACAAATGATTCAGTGTGTTCTAAAATGCATCCAAAATCGCATCAGTGTGAACCAGGGCTAATGCAGTCTAGCCACAGAAGTAAATTGAATCAGAAACTTGGAGTAATGCATCTGAGTACCAGCGGGAACCAGACACTGTGAAAAAAGGATTGACAAAACAAAGAATGCACAGACCCGCGTGCTGTTTGTTTTGTAATTTTTGTCTGCATATTCATGCAGCGCAACTCGACAGACTGCACGTCACCTTGCTGCGGCGCATAGAGTTGAATGAAATTTCACTTTGTGATATTTCTTTTTTTTGTTCAATATTTTTTATTGAAATTTGAGAAAGAGAGGAAAGATTAAGATTCGTGGATACAATATAGGTTATTTTAAATGCATTATTATAAATGCAAGGATCCAAGGATCCAAATTAAAGTAAAAAATGATGTGGAAAATTGGTATAGCATGTCTCCAGACCACCTATCCACCCCATATGGGCTCAAACTGTGAATGGGTGGGGGCATGGTCATCCAAAAACTAGAAATGTTATTACAAATAGTAATAAGATTATGTGATATATAAAAAGAAAGGGTGTAACACTCTCCTTACTAATTATTATTTAAGTTAATTTTAAAGATATAAATTGTAAAAATTGAATCCTCAAAAGAAAAAAAAAAAAAAGCATTACACAATACTAATAAGATATAAGGCAATACGTAAAATATTAAGGTATCCCAAAATTGTCGTTTGCATAATAAACGAGAAAAGGAAAATAAGTAAAGTGAAGAAAGAATATAATATACGAGTCATACGGCAATATAATAGTATTGTTACCAGGTAAGGAATATATTGATTTGCCCTTCATACTAAGGATATCTTATAATAACAGTGAGTAAAACAAGTAAGAAGAGAAGAATAGAAAAAATAAAAGAGAAAAAATAAATCTCCCGAGGTGGCGACCCAGCTCCCAATATGAATAAATAATATTTCATCAATAAAACATGGATTCTAGTAGGGTAACAACAAAGACTGGTCAAAATCAGAAGAATAAAAGTGTTTAACCCATGGTTGCCAAATCATACGGAATTTATTAATATTATTTTCTTCGATAGCTGTCATTTTAGCAAAAATGAGAGCCTTGGTCCTTCTATGTTTGGCTTCTGCCACAATCAGAGTATTGGACTTCCATGCCTTGGCAATGGTTTGTTTGGCTGCAGTATTAATTTGAACAAGTAATTGGAATTGAGTCCCGGAGAGTGTAGCCGGTTTAAGAGTGCAATGGCTGGGCCTGGGGCAATAGTGGTTTCTAAAGCTATAGAGGCCATTGCAAAAATATTCTTCCAGAATTCTTGAGCCACCAGGCATTGCCATCATATGTGAAAGTGGGCACCTGGTGTAGAGCAACCTTTAAAGCAATTATTAGGATAGGATGGAGTAAATTTTGCTATTCTAGCTGGTACTAGATACCAACGCACCAGAACCTTGAAGTTAGTTTCCTAAGCAAAGCAATTAGGAGATGATGATTTGGTGGTTAACCAGATATTAGACCAGTCATTGATGTCAAACATTCGTCCTATATCCTGTGCCCATTTAGCAGTATATGAGGGAAGTACATTGTTAGGAATAATAATGAGTTTTTAATACACAAGTAAAATTAGCCCTCTAACGTGTGGGTCACTCATACAAATACATTCAAATTGAGACATTTGATTAAAAACAAAAGTAACAATGCACTGTAATGCCCCTACTAACATTCACCAGTGGGGCACATTATAAAAAGCATAATGCACCCCAGCTGGTGGGAATGAGCCCTAAAGCTTACAGAATTGGCAGCTTCAGTAAGGCTGACCATGTTGACCCCAACTCCTCTGTTCCCTGCTCTGGACAAAGTTCATAGCTTCCTTCCAATCCCTCTGCCAATCCCTCTGCCATGGCACTCAGTGCCCTGTTACTTCCATTCCTCAAGGACTCTAGCAAGAAGACCCCTTGTACTCTTGTCTTCCTGCCTAATGCAGCATGTCACAGTGTCCCTCAAGCAAGCCATAAAAGGATTTATATTATTCACCCAATTTAGGGCCCATGTGCCCGTCCCTGCTGTACTAACCTCTGTCGCGGCTATCAGCATCCACTTGTAGCGTGATGCACTGTGCTGACCTATCAGTGAGAACACATTCATGAATTAAAAAAAAAAAAAAAAAAACACTAAACTTAGCCCAATTTTTCTGTATAATGTGAAAGATGATGTTACGCTGAGTAAATAGATACCTAACATGTCACGTTTTAAAATGATGTCTGCCCATGGAATAGGGGCAAACGACGGTGCTTAAAAATTTCCGTAGGCGATGCTTTAAATGCCTTTACAGGTTACCATTTTAGAGTTGCACATTAGGTCTGGTGCTAGAATTATTGTTCCTGCTCTGACGTTCGCGACAATACCTCACAGTGGGAAGGGGGCGCTTAAAATTATTATTTATTTATTTTATACAAAAATATTATTTTTTTACACTTTTTTTATTTTATTTTTGTACTAACTTTATTGCTATCACAAGGGATGAACATCCCTTGTGATAGCATGGGCCATAACAGGTCCTCCCATGTAGCCGATCAGACACAGATCGGTGGGATTGGCTACTTAACTGGCCGTTGGTGGCAAGGTAAGCCAAGGGGCGGAACATGAAGTGACAAACTACTTGTCACTCCCGGTTTCCAGGGTTACAGAGAAAGGGGAACTTCCTTATCTGACTGAGCCTTGTTTGACCTTTGGATCATTTTTGGAGGTGAGCGGCCAATTCATAAATTTAACAGTCGATGTTTGGATTGATGTGTTGTCTGTTTTTTCTTCTATCAAGTCACTCCTATGAGATTTTTAGGAACTGACTCCTATCATTGGGGTTTAGTTGGACTTTTATTTACATTTATTTATTTGTATGTTTTGGATACTTAAGTATATTAATTCATGGCACGTTATTGAATAAGCGCACCGCTCTTATTTCTTCATTTTACATTTGCTTACGTCGTTTTTTGGGTACACTACCAAGTGGTTGCAGCTAATTCACAGTCTATTATATATTTTTCCTCTCTGAGTTTATTTTGATCATATTCACAGTGGGTTGATGGTTTTATATATTTTATAAAACAAAATTACACATAGTAGCGCGCAAATTTACTCTTTTATAACAGAGAAAGGGGAACAACGTCAGTTCCTCTCTCTCTGTACAGGAAAGCCATTGGCGTCGGCCGCATCGCTCTCGGCCTCCACGATATGTTTAGAGGACCCAAAAAGTTGTTTTACTTACCCAATCCTCCACTCCTCTGGTAGCTAGCACACTGCTCTACCTATACTCCAGTTTGTGGACTGTCCCTAGGTCCCTCCCGCCCAATAGGCTCTGCTTGTACTTAATGATGTCAGAGGACCTGCAACCGCTGGCGGATGGGGGGGGGGGGGGGGGGGGGGGGGGGGGGGGGGGAGCCTGCTGGAGCGGAGGATTGGGTAAGAGAAAGAAATGTCTTTTCCTGTCCCTGAGACATAAATGAGCATTTAACCCTTGCAATGCTGGGGCAGCCCCGCTGTCATGGAAGATTATCACCTTCCCCGGAGTTCAGCTTTAACAAATCAATGCAGCGCTGTGCCTGCACACCAAGGCATGCATGTCATAATGTGAATGAGCCTCGACCCTGCACAAAGCTACATATAATGGTACAGCAGGCACTTTCCCCTTTGTAGAACACATCTCCATGACTGTAGATTGTTATGGTGAATGTTCCTGGTGAATGTGATGGATGATTGGCACTTTATATCTCCCCCTTTGTTGTGTGTAGTGATATATATAAAGTTGGTTGTCTGTGTTATGGAGGATGGCAGATCCCAGGTGAGAAGGGTCCCCGCTTTGTGTACAATGTCATTCACATCTCCCTCCACACAGGAGCCTCCCTCCACAACATCCCCCTCCCATCCACATGGAACTGTCACACAACTGGCCCGCCCATTGCCACCCGCGCTCCAATCGGCGCTGAGCATCCTCAAAGCCCACTACTACTCTGGATGTGACGAGCCAATGGTCGCACAGTTCTGGAGGAGGTCACCCAATCAGAGTGAGGCGCCGTCCCCGGGCTCGCCCAGCTGTGCCCGGCTCCCTCATGCGGTGCTCGGTGGGCTCCCAGTTGCACACACCGGAGTGTCTGTCAGTGTCTGTCCGCGGAATGCAACCGCCCCGGAGCCCCTTCTACTGAGCGCCCCACACCGCCCGCTACTACCCGGAGCCGCCTGCCGCTCTTTGCCCTTCTTCTCTGCTAGAGTCCTCCGGGAATGGAAGTTACGGGGCACTGAGTGCCATGGCAGAGGGACTGGACGGAGGCTGTGATCTGTGCCCGGAACATGGCCGGGGCAGGGAACGGAGGAGCGGGGTCACTGAGCTCAGCCTTATGGAAGCTGCCAAGGCGGCACCCCGGAGGAGCAGCATCATCAAGGTGAGTGTGTGCTGGGGACTGGGGGGATCACTACTATGGGGGGATCACTACTATGGGGGGACTGGGGGGATCACTACTATGGGGGGATCACTACTATGGGGGGACTGGGGGGATCACTACTATGGGGGGGGGGATCACTACTATGGGGGGACTGGGGGGATCACTACTATGGGGGGATCACTACTATGGGGGGACTGGGGGGATCACTACTATGGGGGGGGGGATCACTACTATGCGGGGATCACTACTATGGGGGATCACTACTATGGGGGGACTGGAGGAACACTACTATGGGGAGATCACTACTATTGGGGGACCGGGGGAACACTACTAAGGGGGGACTGGGGGGTCACTACTAAGGGGGGACCAAAACACTGGGAGGGGGGCACACTACACTACCCCCCCCCCCATCTCATCACTTCTCTGGACTTCTCTCATCGCTTCATACACAACAATGGGGGGAAACGCCAAGACAACTGCCAACACCCCATATAAACTACATAGGAGATCACACCAATACATAGATCTACACAACTATGTATGACACCAATGTATAGACCAACACTGCTACACCAGTATACTGACATCAATCTGTAACACCACTAGACTGACCCCCATGCATGACATCACTAGACTGACCCCCATGCATGACATCACTAGACTGACCCCCATGCATGACACCACTAGACTGACCCCCCATGCATGACACCACTAGACTGACCCCCATGCATGACACCACTAGACTGACCCCCCATGCATGACACCACTAGACTGACCCCCCCATGCATGACACCACTAGACTGACCCCCCCATGCATGACACCACTAGACTGACCCCCCCATGCATGACACCACTAGACTGACCCCCCCATGCATGACACCACTAGACTGACCCCCCATGCATGACACCACTAGACTGACCCCCCATGCATGACGCCACTAGACTGACCCCCCATGCATGACACCACTAGACTGACCCCCCATGCATGACACCACTAGACTGACCCCCCATGCATGACACCTCTAGACTGACCCCCATGCATGACACCTCTAGACTGACCCCCCCCCATGCATGACACCTCTAGACTGACCCCCCCATGCATGACACCTCTAGACTGACCCCCCCATGCATGACACCTCTAGACTGACCCCCCCATGCATGACACCTCTAGACTGACCCCCCCATGCATGACACCTCTAGACTGACCCCCCCATGCATGACACCTCTAGACTGACCCCCCCATGCATGACACCTCTAGACTGACCCCCCCATGCATGACACCTCTAGACTGACCCCCCCATGCATGACACCTCTAGACTGACCCCCCCATGCATGACGCCTCTAGACTGACCCCCCATGCATGACACCTCTAGACTGACCCCCCCATGCATGACACCTCTAGACTGACCCCCCCCATGCATGACACCTCTAGACTGACCCCCCCCCATGCATGACACCTCTAGACTGACCCCCCCATGCATGACGCCACTAGACTGACCCCCCATGCATGACGCCACTAGACTGACCCCCCCATGCATGACGCCACTAGACTGACCCCCATGCATGACACCTCTAGACTGACCCCCCCATGCATGACACCTCTAGACTGACCCCCCCCCCCCCCCCCCCCCCCCCCCCCACCCCCCCCCCCCCCCCCCCATGCATGACACCTCTAGACTGACCCCCCCATGCATGACACCTCTAGACTGACCCCCCCATGCATGACACCTCTAGACTGACCCCCCCCATGCATGACACCTCTAGACTGACCCCCCCCCCCATGCATGACACCTCTAGACTGACCCCCCCCCATGCATGACACCACTAGACTGACCCCCATGCATGACACCTCTATACTGACCCCCCCATGCATGACACCTCTAGACTGACCCCCCATGCATGGATCAACACCGCTACACAGAATACAGGGATGACACCAACAGACTGACACCAATATATCTATCTATCACTATACTGACCTCAATACATAGACCAACACCCCTATGCTGACACCAGTATGTGGACTGACTTTGAAATATGTAATCGAGGTATGGGCCAATACTACTACTATATAGACATCCGTTATGACACCACACACCTGACATCAATGTATGGTACCACTATGCTGACACCAATACTTGGACCAACATGGCTATAATGACACCAATGTATGACAACGCTATAAAGACATCAGTTTATGACAGTACCACTGTACTGGTACCAATGTATGGACCAACACCACTATATAAACATCAGTGTATGACACCACCAGACTGACACCTATGTATGGGCCAACACTACTATACTGACACCAAAGTATGACATCACCACCATACTGACACCAAAGTATGGATCGCCAATAGTTCCCTATGTTTATCACTGCTCAGTATAACACAGCGGACCGGTAACTGGTATGTGTGCGGTACGATGGTTTGTGGTGATATTACACACATACTCATCATATACAGCTTCACTTTATTTACATTCATACACTGACAGCCAATCATCTCACACCTTAAAGTATATGTAACCCATTCAGTGTTCTCTTAGAGACTCTTTAACATGAGAATGTACATTAAAAAGTTGTTTTACATTTTTTGCCTTTCATTTAGGGCCCATTTACACTGATGAGTGTTATTGTACACATTCTGATGCAGAAAACCACACAAAAGTCACACTTCCCCATAACAAGGTCTCATTCACACGGGTGTATCTAAGCATACCCCTGTATGAGGGCCATGTTATGCCTGCACAGTGTTCCAGTCATGCCAGTTGGCATGCAGTGACGGCACAGACACTACAGCTACTCCTAATCTGACATCTGCGGGGTTGCGGATCCTTGAATTCACACTGCTGTGTCCAGGGACACACACCCGCACCCACGCGGACGCACATTGGAAGCAGTGACTTTTTCTGTCCCAATTGACATGAATGGGACTGCCTGACATGAATGCACGGAACACCTGAGCAGGCAAAGTATGCCCCCCACACGGGGGCACGCCTAAGTACGCCTGTGTGAGTGAGGCCTGAAGATAGTGTCTGTTCCCATCTCAGTGCTGAAGTGTGGTCTGAAAAACACAAAATGACCATGTGATCACAAATCACACAGACATGATCCATGGTTGTCACCTGCTGTGAGCAATGGCGTGTAGTCATCACTGGGGTGCATGCATGTAGACGAGACATGGCTGCAGGAGATCAGCAGCACTGAGATGAGCAAAAGAAGTATTTAATATAAAGAAAAGTCATGTGATTGTGATAATCATTTGTCGGGTAAACAAATTGTCACCAGTTTGGGTTTACATCACTGAACAACATAAAACGTTGAATGTCAGCTACACGTCAATAATGGGGGCTTAGACCGTTCCATGACTCCATTACAAAGTATTTTACTAAACATTGTTATCTACTGTATATCAGAATATTGATTGTATTATACATCCTCTGTTAGCGCTGGACCAATCAGATGTTGGCTGCAATCTATTTGTGAATGAAAAAATGATTAATGTTTATGAAAGCATTTTGTTGATCCATCATCAGTGTGGCTCACAGCTTGGAAGAGATGGCCAGTGATATTTTCTATCAGGAATATGACCCTGCCTGCGGGTTGATGCTCTGCGATGGTCCGTCTATTGGTTGTCAGAGCTCTGAATGTCTCTATATGCCACCAGTGTGTTGTCAGTATCGTATGGTGACTGTCACATTAACACAATCATTACAGAAGGATGTCTGAGAAAAATCTGCATGTCTCTGTTCACAGGACCGTGCTTAATGACACTATTTAACTGACATCCACACACGTGTGTGATATTTCATGTAACAAATTACTGGGACCCCTTTAATGTCGGTGTACAGCAGACAAAGCCCCCATCCAAGCTGGAATGTCAGGGGAATGACAGTTGTGCTTTAGGTTAAGTGGTGCTTTTTATTAAGAGCAGACAGCATGGAGAAATTAATAGAGCATCCCAACCCGACAGAACAGCTCATGTTACTAGTGATTTCCCATAGCTCCATCAATGGATCTGATTCCTACTATCTGAGTGTTCTGAAATGACAATCGCCCGCAAATACTGTTCTTCTGCTGTTACACGAGTGAGAGGAAGACGGTTTATTTTTTACATCTAAATTAAAGTGAGTCTAAAATCTATTTTATCTTCATGCATTCCCGGCATTAAAGTGGTTGTAAACCCTTACATATACCCTGCGAATTGACTGGTCTCAATACACAAATATGAAACAAATCCTTCTTGCTTGTGTTGTACCTATTTTCAGTTTTAAAAATTCTTAAGGTTTTACATACTTAACAAAAGGATAACCAGTGCAACCACACAACAATGTGAATTATACAGGCATGTCATTGAACAGATAAGTACTACCATCACATTCGCTTGTCTGGTGCGACATCCACGGTCGCATTGCCAACAGGTACCTGTCCCTTCAGTCCAGGATGCAACGGGCCCTGTTACACCAGCTGACCTTCAGAAGAGACCCAATCTGGGGGTACTCTGTGATCCCCGAGCTCCCAGGAGCCCCAAATGGGATCCTGTTACAGCCCAGGAGTCGGGGGGCCCAGAGCCATCCCAAGATATATTTGGCTAGGCTCAAAGTCAGAACTGAAGTAGCGGGATAATAATCTCTTTATACCGATATATAAAATTCAGATGTCAGTTATCAAACTGACCAGGTAATGTGCAGGATATAGAAGCTTGCCAAGAGTGGCGACAAAAGAGCATAAGGATGTACGATGGGGGGGGGGGGGGGGGGGGGAAGAAACGTGTGAGGGGATGGAAAAGGAGAGAGGAAGGTGGTGCTCTACCCATCAACTTGAACAGTGGGAGTTCATACTACCAGGAGGTACGCCCGGTATGAGGGAGATATTGCAGAGGGTTGCCCAGGGTTCCCAAATGTTGTGTTGTACCTATTTATCTGCAGTTTTCTCTTCTCTACATCCATTCAGAGTTCAGAATTTATAAAGCTTGTCTGAGCGTTCAGAAAAAGGGGTGGAGAGCTGCAGTTACACTCTGCAGAGCTCAGTGAGGAGACCTCTGAGAGCTTATTGGAGGGAAGGGACACCCCCCTCCCCTCCTTCACAGAGGAACAGAGTTGATGCTGTCAATCAGCTGGAGCTCTCTCCCCTGCCACCCTTTTTTCTCTTGGTGTCAGGAAAACTTGTCAGAAGTGATTCATGCTGATAGCAGTGGAATGAAGCAGCAGATAGAAATGACACTTAGTGCTTCTTAATGGAGACATGTACACAGTATAGAATAATATGCTTTGCTCATATCTAAGGTTTACAATCACTTTAAGGAAAAACAAAACTCCCTCCTAACTGTTCCCCATTGACATCACTTCCCGGATTACTGGCATCTTAAAGGCGCTAGTCTTAAAAAAAAAAAATAAAGTATTCAAAAACACAGATCTTGACGTTTTGAATACTTTGAAGTGCAGAGAAGGGGTTTGGGTTCCCCCCAATCTCTCCATAAACCCCCGATCTCTCTCTCTCTCTCCATAAAGAGTACCTCTCGCATGCCTATTACTGTCACAAGGGATGTTTACATTCTTTGTGACAGCAATAACAGTGATAAACAACCAAAAAAATTAAAATGACAGTGTAAACATTTTTTTTTTAAATGTACAAAATATCATCAGGAGAAGTGGCCGAAATATCGATATTGTATCGGTATCGAAAAAAAACATTATCAGTCGATCCCTACACCCAAGTAAAATATTGCTGTGCAAATTAATATCCCATACATAAATAAAAAAATTCCACATGCAATTCATAAAATTGTGTAGTAGATCCATTAAATAAGTATACAAATTATAATAAATATGAAGAAAGTGCCACTGTCAAAGAAACTAGTAACAAAATAATCAATAAAAGTCTGTGCACCAACTCCAAGTGCCCCAAAATCATGCCGTGAAGAAAACCTTGCGCAAACTTTTAATACAAATCTGAAGCTGTATTCAGTGTAATGCCACGTACACGCGATCGGAATTCTCGTCGGAAAAAGCTCTGAAGGTTTTCCCGATGGAATTCCGAGGGAATTGCGCTTAAACTGTCTTGCCTACACACGGTCACACCAAATTCCGACCGCAAGAACGCAATGACGTACAACACTACAATGAGCCGAGTTCAATGCTTCCTAACATGCGTCAAATTGTTTCTGAGCATGCGTAGGAATTTTGCGCGTCAGAATTGCTACAGACGATCGGAATTTCAGATAGAAACCTTTTCCGTCGGAAAAATTGAGAACATGCAATCAATTCTTTGCTGTCGGAAATTCGGCCAGCAAAATTCCGATGGCGCCTACATACGGTGAAACGCTCTCATCGGTCTTTTTTCTGGCCTGAATTCAGATTGTGTGTACGTGACATAAGAAATCCACCGTTTATCACTTCACACACCACTGTGCCCCACTTGGATGTATCCTCACCTTTTCATGTGGACCCCACTAGCATGTACAATCAATTACAGCTCAATAAAACCATGATATCCTCCTCAGTTTAACTGATCCTGCAATTGCCCTTTGAGATCTTCTTTCCATCCAATAAATACCAACACCATCTGTAGACATGCAGACTCGTAAAAAAAGAAAAAAAGCTTCCTAGTGTTCACCGTTTTTTTATTTTATTTGGCTACACAGAACAATAAAATGCACTTACAAATGCAGAGCTAAACCCGACACTGCCAGGTGGGTGCAGACCCGCTGTTCTGTTTCTTATGCCCCGTACACACGGTCGCATATTCCGATGGAAGAAGTCTGATCGGATTATGTTGTCGGAAAATGCGATCGTGTGTGGGCTCTAGCAGGATCTCAAATTTTCCAACAACAAAATCCGATGGGACTTTTTCCGATCGTGTATAGGGAATTCCGACGGACAAAGTGCCACGCATGCTCAGATCAAATCACGAGACCAAAGCTACTGGCTACTAGCCTCTACATAGTTCCGTAGTACGCAACGAACGTCACCACGTTCGGAACAATCAGATTTTCCGACAACTTTGTCCGACCGTCTGAATGCAACACCAGTTTCGGACAAAATCCGTTGGAAAAAAACGGACGGACTTTGTGGTCGGAATTTCCGACCGTGTGTACGGGGACTAAGTGTGATGACATCATAAGTCCCGCCTCCCTGACGTGTTGTGTCCTCATAGACTTTATCAAATGTCTGATAGGGATTGCTTAGCCACACTCTCTGAAAAGCTATCCATTGCAGATCACTTTTCACAGAATTGGCTAGTGAAAACTTAGTTAAAGTATGATATGAATTATATTCTTATGTTTTTGGAACTAATGTGAACATTAAACAGTATTTAGTTTAATATGAAAGTATCAGTTTGCTAAACATTACGATAGATAACAAATGTTTTGACTTTTCAAATCAACATAAACCAATCTCTTATGTGTCTATAGAATTGCAATATTTACATTAGTATTTAAATTGCTGCTATAGACCAATATGAAGGTGAAATCTGCATTCTGTGCCTGGAAAGTAAACTGTTTATAGTTTGGGCTTCTGAACTCGTTGTAGGCAGATCTGGACAGGTCTGCTTGGACTAAACCAGTAGGATCAGCTTAGCATCGCTTTCTGGTATGCAGCAGTGTTTAAATTAATCAATAGCAGCTTTAGGAAGGGTGTCACTGCTCCCAGGAGGGCAGTAGATATTAGTGAAGGTATTTATGTGGCACTAGCAACGGCAGTGTACTTCAGTAGGAGAGAAAACCAGATGTTGGTGCATTGAAAATACATGTAAAAAACCATCCTCCAGCAATCGGACTCAGTGATGGAACTTTGTGCTTTACATGTCAAATAGGGCTGCAACTAACGATTATTTTCATAATCGATCAGTTGGCCGATTATTGTTTCGAATAATCGGTTAATAACCTTAAAAACTAGGTGTGGTGTATAATTTAGGTAATATGTAATGTTTAAAAAAAAAAAAAGGCAATTAATTCTTAAATATCTATATGCAGTGGTAAATATAAATAACCAACTATATGGTTAGGGAGCAAAATATTGAATCCACTCTGAGAATAACAGACAGAAGAGATATATACTTTTTTTGGCCAATTTGTTGTCGGGCAGATTAAAAAACACAAATTGCTGCAAAAACGCATTACATGCTTTACTGCAGCTTCTCCATTGAAGTATATCGAACCAATAAAGCACCGTTTTGCATTAAAAAAAAAAAGTCCCTGACCCTTTCTAAACAGCAGCGGCTGAAAAAAGCGTAGATGTGAACGTGTCCCATAGTAAACCATGTAAATGGAAAAAAACACATAGGTGTGAACCAGGCCTAAGACTTTAGTAACATAATGGGGGTTAAAAAAAACTAAAATTTAGCCTTTTATAGTACAAAAAAAATTAAAAAAATAAATAAAAAAGCAGATAATCACTACAGTAGGGGTTCATTTTTTTTACTGTAGAACTGTGAAAGTAATATTTACAGTAGCAATTATTTGCTCTTTTTTTGCTCATTTTAGTTTTTTTTAACCCCATTATGTTACTGGCCGATTAATCGATTATGAAAATAGTAATCGATTAATTTTATAATCGATTAGTTGTCGATTAATCGATTAGTTGTTTCAGCCCTAATGTCAAATGTACAATAGGCGTTGCTATTATTTTTTTATAATATTTGTTTATATGTATTTATCATTAATATAATAAACATAATAATTACATAAATATTATATAAAAAAATAATAATAAAAAAAAAAGTATTTGCACATTAATTTATGGAATACTATTTTATTTTTGAACAATCATGAGAGCTCTTCTGCAAAGAGTTGTATTATTGTAAAAAGTCTATACTGAGAGTAATTGCTATCGCTGTCCTATCCTACCTAATTAGTGCTAATTACCTGGTTATCATGCTAATGCAGTGTTTTCTGTACTCATTTAGTCCCTGACCCAGAGAAAACCTGTACACCAAAAGGTGATATCTGTGTAACTCTCCTGGCTGCGTACCCATTCTTGGCTGGGGATTCAGAAAGTATTGAATGTAGACATAGACAAGCAACTAACGTTTTTAGAAAAAAGTCAGCAATGACAATCTAAAGATGTTTTATAGCATGGATTTCCCTAGCAACCAATTAGAATTTACTCTGCATAGGTCATACCATTGGAAGACACATTGTGACTGGCTGCTACCTTGTTTCCCCAAAAATAAGACAGTGTCTTATATAAATTTTTGCTCCCAAAGATGCGCTAGGTCTTATTTTCATGGGATGTCTTATTTTTCCACTAGGAAGAATACGGTATACATTTATTGATTTCCCCCCCCCCCACCTTCTGATCCTCCTGTGTCATTTTGACCCACGTCCCCCTCAAATCCACCCTGTGTCATTTTAAGCGAGTCCCCCTCCCCCCACCCCTGTGCCAGTGGACAGTGGATTATTTAGTCTCTTGCCCCCCCCCCCTTTACCAGACATTTCCCCCCACCTCAGTCACCCCTGTGTGTCTGTGGCGGCCAGATTCCACACAATGTGCCCGACTCCTGCCCTGCGCGACTCACTCACTGTCTAATTGTGAGTCAGCCAGACTCCGTCAGGGCAGAGCAGGCAGCAGGCGGCAGGTTGTCCTGGAAGCGGCTCGGGCTCTCTGATGATGGGTGACGTCACTCGTCATCCAGAGAGCCGGCCGCAGCTCACTGATTTAAAGAGACCTCGCCTTGCCTGAACAGCTCCGGCTGCGCTGCGGCCAATCAGTGAGCTGCGCGGCGGCGCCCGCCGCTACGGCCCAGAGGAGTCAGACGCCTTACAGTAGCTTTGGGGCCTTATATTCCAGGGTGGCCTAATTATCGGGGAGGCCTTATGTTTGGGGGAGGCCTTATTATTGGGGGGATGCCTTATATTACTTATATTACAGCGAGAGGCAAAACTGGAAGTAGGTTTTATTTTCGGGGGATGTCTTACTTTCGGGGAAAGGACGGTATGAGTAGTACTTAAAGCACCTCCAGATATGCAATGTGTGCGGCAGTGATGTCTCCTACTTGGCTTCTTCCTGGTTCGGGATCTTCTGCCATCTTGATTGCCCTGCCTGGCTGATGAAATACACTGATCTGCATGTATACAGAAGTATGTGCACAGGAAAGTGAGAAACCTGTCCTTTGCATAAAAAAAATAAAAATAAATTAAATTTTTTCAATTTAAAAAATGGCTGTAGTTCTACTTTTTTAGGAAAATTCAATTTGTTTTTGAATATTTTTATTTATTTGAGGTACTAATATATAGCACTGATTAGCAATCTAAATCGATTGTAAGAGAAATTATAGCAGTTTTCTTGTATTTGATTGAATCGCACATTGATTGTATAAAGCAGGGCTTGACAAATTAGCTTGGAATCTAGGAGCCAGCTAAAAAAGTTAGGAGCCAGGTTTTTTTTTTTAATGACGACGACGACTGACAGGTGGCACTGGGGACAGGTGGGCATGTGTGTTGTGTGTGTGTTTCACTGCGTTAGTGTTCACTCACGTTTCACTGACGCTGCAGCACGGAAGCTCTCCCTCCTCACACGCTGTCTCTGTGTGAGGAGGGAGAGCCGGCGATGAGAGATGATCTCATATGTTTACATATGAAATCACCTCATGTTGGACAAGCCGGTCAAGTGCTAAATGATCGCTGTGATTGGCCATTTAGCACGATCTGTGATTGGCTGTGTCCAAGGGACACGGCCAACACAGAACTTCCCCGATGCGTGCTTGCGGCGGTGTGCAGAGGGGAAGTAAACAGGAGGACGTCCAGGGACTCCCTCCCGGCAATTGGCGTCCACGCTGTAGACGTCTTTCATCTATAGCGCGGGCGCGAAGTGGTTAACTAAAGAATGTGACTGCTTTTATTTCCGCCATATTCCCGCTTATTTACTGCCATATCTCTGCTAAGGGTCCGATCAGGTCCACCTGAAAAACTGATAGGCGAACGTGATCAGACAGCCCGTGTGAAACGGACCAAGCAGGGAGATTACAAATACATATTTTTTTTCTTAATTCAAATTAACAGTTTTTTACTTTTAAAAAAAGAAATAAAAATCAAAGCTATTATAAAAAAAGGCTATATGAATTTAAACCAGCCATCACCACACTCACCGTTAGGCAAAAGGCACCAGATGACGCCCGCAATCACTTCCTTCTCTTCTCCACTTTGGGAAGGAGATGGGTGGGCAGTGAAAACAGGCAGGGCTTTGAAGCTCCATTAACATTGCATTAGCATTGTTAGAGGTGTTACAATACCAACGGCCACCACAAGATGGCGCCATATTACAGAAGGGCTTCAGAAGGCCGCAAAGCCGCAGCCTAAATTACTGGCCGGCGCTGCCCAATGCGAACGCACGGTGGGGTCGGGGTCCACAGGGAGAAAGGATACCACAGCTGTGTAGCGCCAGGACCCCAATTCTAGTCGCAAATGCGACCTGGCGACCGGGGTTTGTCGAGCCCTGGTATAGAGTTCCATTCAAATGGGTGGACCGATAGGGTCCACCTGTTAGATTTTCAGACAAATCTGATCAGGCCCTCCAGTAGGGGTGCACATCTTCACTGGTCTCACGATTCGATTAAGATTATCCTGTCTTCGATTCGATTCGATTCCACGATGCATCATGATTACTGCGCATGGTTTTTAATCCAAAAATTCAAGCAGTCAGAAGAACCCCATTTCTTTCTTTTCATCTGCTTTTAGCGCAATATCCTATTTTTGTGGAGAGTAATTCTCATAACCATCCCAAAAGAGGGCTACAAGTTATTCACCTTCAGTTTATTACAGAGAACAAAGGGGCATTCTTTACATCTAGAGGAAAAACAGAAAGGCTTCTTTGCCGTAAGAGCTGTGAAAATGTGGAACAGACTGACTCCTGACTCCTCTCACAAACTAGTTACGGGCTGCTCAGTAGATTGTTTTAACAAAGACCTGAAATACAGTCCTGTCCTAAATGCACACAATATTAGTGATTGTGACAGAGAGATGGTTGTGGTGGATGGGATCAGGCGGAGGGAGGGATGGTGGGATTGATGGGATCAGTGGCAGAGGGATGGTGGGATGGATGGGATCAGTGGCAGAGGGATGTGGCATGGATGGGATCAGGGGCGGTGGGATGGATGGGATCAGGGGCAAAGGAATGTGGGTTGGATGGGATCAGGGGCAGAGGGATGTGGGATGGATGGGATCAGGGGCAGAGGGATGGTAGGATCAGGGGCAAAGGAATGTGGATTGGATGGGATCAGGGGCAGAGGGATGTGGGATGGTGGGATCAGAGGGATGGTGGGATCAGAGGCAGAGGGATGGTGGGATCAGAGGCAGAGGGATGGTGGGATCAGAGGGATGGTGGGATCAGAGGCAGAGTGGTGAAGGTAGTAGAGGGATGGGATCAGTGACGCTGGCACTCGCCAGCTCTGTGTCAGTCGATTCCCCATCCTACATGCTACTCAGTGTGTCTTCTCCCTTCCAGTGCCTCCAGTAAAGCCTCTCCTGATATTGGGTCTCTTCGAGCTCCTCCCCATGAACTGTACTGGCTGTCAGCTCATCAGCTGACTTTCTGCTTCAGTGTGCATCTCTGTGGGTGGGGAAGGGGAGGAAGCTTTATGCACCAGGCATGCTCTGCCTTTGTGTGTCTACAGGAGAGGCAGAGCACTGCATGCACGGAGCTCCGTATGATGTCATCAAAGATCGATTTGGCCGCAGTATGGATGCAGAATCGTGAACGTCTGAATCGTGATGCATCGATGCTGCGATTTATATTCAACACCCCTACCCTCCAGTCTCCAGTTTACATCCTAGCACCCATAGAGAAGAGTGGGCTGTGTCTGTGTCCACTCTGCACAAGTGAAGCGGACTGGTCATACACCTGCTCAGCGGGGATGAGAGGACAGATACCCTGCTGAGCAGACAGACTCCAACAGAGCTAGCCTCCTGTGGTAGGAGCCTAAAAAATCAAAGCATGTATGGCCACCATAAAGCAGAAAAGAGCAGAAGTCAAAAGAAGTGATTGGATGTTGTAGATTTCCTCAATTTTACAGAATTTTCAAAATGCTAGCCAGTATTGATGACTGACACGGGTTCTATTCACTTCTCGAAGAATAAGCATGGCTGAAGGAATTTGCACTTGTGGTTTTGGTTACTTGCCAATTGTTAAAAGGAAGGGAACCCTTATCAACCCTTGCGGAAATCGATGAGAGAACTGCTTGTTTTAGAAGCGTTGGTTTCTACAAGGCGGATTCTGTGGTCCTGCTGCTGCATAATTAAGAATAGCTTTTTCTCTTCTATGACTGATTACAGACTTCGGAACAACTAGAAGTGAATCCAGCTCTCTGCACCACCTCGTTTGCTAGATATTAGGTGGTGGTCTAGCTCATGGGGGTCATGACATTTAGCAGAGTCCTTCTACAACAGCCTCCTGTATTTGGGTTGTGAATGTGCAGCTTCTTGTGCTTGAGGGTTTTGTCCTCGGTAGTAAAAATAAAAATTAGCTTTGGACGATAATCACTACTAGTGTGCTTTGCCTCTCTATCGCACATCTCTGCGATTTCCTGCTCTGCATGTAATAGGACTGATCTGTTCTATACGGAAATAGCTGGCACATTTGGGGTTAACACAAGTGGCTTTTCAGTGCATCTCTGGCAAGAACCCCAGGGCCCAATAGATCTCTCCAAGATCTGAAATGACTGGGCAAGTTCCAGCAAAGTGTTTTTATTGGATCCAGAAATAGAAAGTCACAGCAGATTATGTGAGGGTGAGGTGAGCGAGGTGTATCGCTGTGTCAAAGCCCTCTCTGCTTCCATCGTTCCTCCCCCAGCCTCACCACCACCCTCTTCCTTCCAGATCCTTTGCTTTCTCTGAACCCCTGGAGATTACAGCTGCTGATGGCTGTATCCGAGCCACTATTTCCCTGATTACCATTATTATTTTCATACATTTATTTGCATACTCTGTATAGCATGAGTGCTGAACAGAGAGTGAGCAGAGCTACAATTAACCCTCTTCTCTTCTGCTTTTGTATAGTAGGAATCGGCCAAACCAGCACCATCGCCCTTCGCTATTACAAGCTGGCATGACACTTCTTCAGAAGTGCCGAGAATAGTGTACCATTTAACCACTTCAGCCCCGGACCATTTGGCTGGCTAAAGACCAGAGCACTTTTCGGCGCTCGATTCGGCACTGCGTCGCTTTAACTGACAATTGCTCAGTTGTGCGACGTGGCTTCCAAACAAAATTGACGTCCTTTTTTCCCCCATAAATAGAGCTTTCTTTAGGTGGTATTTCATCACCTCTGCGGTTTTTATTTTTTGCACTATAGATAATAAAAGGGTGAACATTTTGGGAAAAAAAAGCAATATTTTTAACTTTTTGCTATAATAAATATCCCCAAAAATGTATAAAAAAAAATTTCCTCAGTTTAGGCCAATACGTATTCTTCTACATATTTTTGGTAAAAAAATAAATCGCAATAAGTGTTTATTGATTGGTTTGCGCAAAAGTTATAGCGTCTACAAAATAGGGGATAGTTTTATGGCATTATTATTAATTATTTTTTTGGGCGGCGATCAGCGATATTTTTTTATTTTATTTTTTTAAATTTATTTTTTAATTTATTTTTTATCGTGACTGCGACATTATGGGGACACATCGGAAACTTTTTTGGTGCTTTTTTTGGACCATTTACATTTTATACAGCGATCAGTGCTATAAAAATGCATTGATTACTGTGTAAATGTGACTGGCAGTGAAGGGGTTAACCAGGAGGGGGCGCTGAAGGGGTTAAGTGTGTCCTTGGGATGTGTTCTAACTGTAGGGGGGATGGGCTGCGTGTGTCACGACACTGATCACCGCTCCCGATCACAGGGAACTGTGATCAGTGTCCTGTCACTAGGAAGAATGGGGAAATGCCTGTTTACATCAGCATTTCCCCGTTCTTCCTCTCCGTGAGCCGATTGCGGGTATCCGCGATCACACAGAGCTTGCGTCTTAAAGGCAACGTACAGGTACGTTTTAATATGCCTGTCTGTGCTATTCTGCCGACATATATCGGCGTGAACCGGTCGGCAAGGGGTTAAAGTACAGTACCACTAAAACTTCATATAGGCTTAAATATGTTAAAGTGATATTAAAAGCGGAGCTCCAGGCTCCTTCAGAAAAAATGAAGTCAGTAGCTACAAATACTGTAGCTGCTGACTTTAGGACACTCGCCTGTCCACGAATCCAGCGGTGTCTTCACCCGAGCTGATTTTTCAATTAGCTGTCGGTTGCTGCCGTCACCATTTCCACTATGGGATACCGGCAGTGAAGCCTTGTGGCTTCACAGCCGATCCCCTACTGCGCATGCGTGAATCACGCTGCGCTTTGTAAATGGCCTGGTGGCGGGATAAGGAGGAGGGGGCCGAACTTCCAGCTGATCTCACTGCAGCAAGATCAGCTGGAAGTGCGAGCGGGTACCTGTCAAAACCAGGTACCCCTTCCCTTCCTCCCAAAAGGTGCCAAATGTGGCAGTGGAGAGACGAGGAGGAGCCAGGAGCGCCACGGGGGGACCCCAGAAAAGGAGTTTCGGGGACACTCTGTGCATAACAATTGCACAGAGGAGGGAAGTATAACATGTTTGTTTATTTAAAAAAAAAACGAAGCTTTACAATCACTTTAACTCAGGCAGACCGTAGACAGTGTGAATTTTTCTTTCCTGCAACCACGGATGATGCCTGCATCTGAGAAAAAAAACAGAGGATGGGGCATGCTGGTGCAATGCATGATGGGACATATAGTCCCAATAGCTAGGATGTAGGGACTGTAAATTTTGTGAACACTCCACGAATATAATTTCAGGGAAATGGTGCACAAAGAGAAAACCAAAACATTTCTGGTGTTCTATCCTGTGCTGCATTAATGCATAACACTTTGCTGTGGATGCACATACGTTTAGTAATACTTTAATTTCACTGCAAAAGTCATTTTCAATATCTCTAACTCTGCAGCTTTTATCAAAACACCTGATGATCCTGCAATAAAGGTCTTTGTTCAGGCACTTCCTGTTATTGATTTACAACATTGTGTCTGTGTCTTAGTTGTGGTCTTTCATTGTCACCCTGTCAGGCTTCTAATAGAGACTTCAAGTGGCCATTTCAATACACATTTTTCAGGCATGGTCTACATCACCCTGAGAAACGCCATGCAGCCATTACTGGAGCATATGTATGTAGGAATTGTTATGGAAAGGATGCAGGAGATCAGCAGCACTGAGATGCAGCAAAGGATGGAATTGGAGAAAACAAGAATTTATTAAAAGTTAGTCTCCATGCACACTAGAGATGCACGATTAATCGTTAAGAATCAAGATCGCAATTTTATTTTTTTTCCCCCCCTCGCGATTTTAACTAAGCATTTTCCCCGATTCTTTCTATGCAGAGAATTCTCTGCTCAAGCTGTCAAAAAAAAAAAAAACGAAAACAAAAAAAACAGGCAGTCTGCAAAGTATCACAACATTCCTCAGCCCTGAGCTAACTATAAACATTGTAACGCTTTGTTCTTTAGATCAAAAGAATGAACTTCAGTCTGTAAATGAGGGAACTTTTAACCATTTAAAGCTAATTTTTAACTTGTTGATTTCAAGTTAAAATCCATAATTTTTTTGCTAGAAAATTACTCTGAACCCCCAAACATTATATATAAAATGGTGATTGTTGTAATATTTTATGTCACACTGTATTTGCGCAGCGGTCATTCAAATGCAATTTTCTGGGGAAAAAAATACACTTTAATGAATTAAACTAAACAGTAACGTTAGCCTAAATTTTAATTTTTTTTGTATAATGTGAAAGATGATGTTACGCCGTGACAATCGTGATCTTTATTCTGAGCAAAAAAAATTGTGATTCTCATTTTGCCCAGAATCCTGCAGCTCTAATGCACACTGGGCTTTAAAAAAATGTCTGTTCTCTTGAGAGTAAAAAACGCTCATATAGAGCATTTTTTTTTGTACAAAGTTTAGATGAGTTTAGGAGGGTTTTATGTTTTTTCTGCCAGTAAGTTCCAATCAGAAACGTGAACCAGAAGTTAATTTTTTTTTATTTTTTATTTTTTTCTGCCTCTAAACATTGAGCTCAAAATATGCCTGTAAACGTCCTAATGTGCATAGACACATAGGATAACACTGAGCTGCTTCTACAGGCAGAACACAAATCTCCTGTAGAAGAAGCAACTTTTTTTAACCACTTGACATCCGCGCTATGGCCGAATGACGGCCACAGCGCGGATCTAAATTCCCGGGAGGCCATTATATGACGTCCTGCGCACGCTGTGATCACCGAGTCACTGAGACTCGGGTTATCAGCGATCAGCGATCCGAGTAAGGGGCGGGTCCCGACCACTTACCATGTGACAGCTGATCACATGATCAAAACAAAAGCTCGGTGATCGTTTTTTTTTTCTCCTCCCGCTGACAGCGGAGGAGAAAAAAAAAGCTGATCACCGGCTCATCTTAAAGAGACATCGGTCCCGAAAAGTCAGAGGCAATTATGCCTCATGTATGCCACCTGTCAATGCCCATAAGTGCCACCTGTCAATACCCATAAGTGCCACCTGCCAATGCCCATAAGTGCCACTTGTCAATGCCCACCAGTGCTGCCAATCAGTGCCAGCTAAAAGTGCTGCCTATAACTGCCACCCATCGGTGCCCATCACTGCCACCCATCGGTGCCCATCACTGCCACCTATCGGTGCCCGTCACTGCCGCCTCATCAGCGTACATCAATGAGACAAAAATGACCCATTTTAAATTTTTATAACAAAATTTAAAACAAAAAAAAAAGTTTTTTTTTTTTTTTTTTTTGGTCTTTTTAAATTTTTTTTTACAAAAAATAAAAATCGCAGAGGTGATCAAATACCACCAAAAAAAAAGCTCTCATTGGGGGAAAATGATAAAAATTTCATTTGGGTACAGTGTTGTATGACCGTGCAATTGTCATTTAAAGTGCGACAGCGAAAGCTGAAAATTGGTCTGGATATGAGGGGGGTTTAAGTGCCAAGTAAGCAAGTGGTTAAAGCCAGTGTGCATGGAGCCTAATACTGTACATGGCAGTTGTTTATGATAAACCGTGATTTCATTCAGTTAGTTAGGGTTTGCATCTACTTTAATGTCTTGACGTCTGGCGTTTAAGGGGTTAAGTGTTTGATGACCACAATATTATCTGATTTTAACTTGTTCCCTGAAGCTTCTCATTGTTGCTAATTAAATCCTCATGTTCTGTAACATCTTAAAAGCTTATAGAATTAGAGATCAGAGACTCACAGGCATTTTATGTATTTCTTTCCTCAAGGAACATTTTGTCGCTTTTAAAGTCACCAATAATATAATTCCCACACTGCTAGAGACCGAAATATGTATGCACAAGAAGTTTTAGTTCCTTTTTACAGTGAAGCACGAATCCAATGTGTGTTCAAAAGGCATTTTGGTTCAATCATGATATCAAGATTTTACATATCACATAGCTTATAACAATAGATCCCCTTTGGTTATTGTTGTGTAAAGTGGTTATATCCTATGTGGATTTCAGAATGTGTATACAACAATATATGCTGTTTACCAGGGATTGATATTATGAAAAACACATGGTTATGATTTTTAGGAGTATAGGCCTTGCTAGTTAGGACATACTACCGTGACTACGCCGGTTTCCGCCCACACTCCAAAGACATGCTGGTAGGTTAATTGTCTCCTGTCAAAATTGGCCCCAGTATATGTATGAATGTGAGTTGGGGACCTTGGCTTGTAAGCTCCTTGAGGGCAGGGACTGATGTGAATGTACAATATAAAGTACGCGTGCACCAATATGTCGATGAGCAGAAGAAGGGTATAGAAATAAGGAAAGATAGGAGATAAGGTGGGGCTAGGGGCTTGAGGAGCTGTGCGGTCAGGGACTCCTTTTGAGTTCTCTGGGCCAGCTTGGTGGATTTTCAGTAGGGTTTAAAGGTTCAAGAGATGGTGGTCAAACCTTGAGGAGGTAGGGTTCAATCTGTGGAGACCATGGGGGTTATTTACTAAAGGAAAATCCACTTTGCGCTGCAAGTGCACTTGGAAGTGCAGTTGCTGTAGATCCGAGGGGGACATGCAAGGAAAATAAAAAACAGCATTTTAGCTTGGACATGATTGGATGATAAAATCAGCAGACCTTCCACTCATTTCAGATCTACCCCTTAGATTTAGAGTGACTGCACTTGCAGTGCAAAGTGGATTTGCCTTTCGTAAATAACCCCCCATATCTTCTCGAAAAGGGCCATCTTATCATTCAGTATGGTGGTCATTTTTATTAGTGGACATCATCCATGATACTCTGGATCTAACCTCTTGTTTATTCAAATTTAGTGGATTTCTGCCCTACCCTCTCCACCTTAGGCCCCTTTCACACTTATACAACTTGTCCCACGATTTGGGACTGCAAAGTAGCATGACAAGTCGTTCCCCATGATTTCCAATGACAGCCATTCATATTAGTACGACTTTAAGTCGTTCCGACTTCGAAGTAGTTCCTGCACTACTTTGGTCCAATTTTGATGCCACTTACACAGGCATTCCTTGAAATCGTGGGAAAATCTCGGCAAAATCGCGCAACTTTGAAGTCGCACAAGTGTGAAAGGGGCCTTAAGGCGATTCTTGAAAACTCACTTATTCAGGGAAGCCTACCCCACCTCCACCTAAGAACTGTAACTGAGTCGCCTCCATCAGACTTTCCCCTGTAGCTATTACCTTTTGTACCACCTCCCCCTCCCTTTAGATTGTAAGCAGGGCTCTCCTATTCCTGCTTTATTGAACTTTATTGTAAACGTACCGTCCCCCTTTATATTGTAAAGCCCTGCGTAAACTGTTAGCGCTATATAAATCCTGTATACTATTAATAATAATTTCTGTGCTGGTTACAATAAAGATGAATGTCATTCGTTTACAGGGTTAGTTCACCTTTTCTGAAAACAAACACTGTCCCTGTCCCCGTTAAACGTATACTTTAAAATCTACGGGGTCTTCATGTTGTTGAAAAAGCAAAAGTATGAAAATACAGAAATTTTGCAAAAAGCATGGAAATCCACTCATTTATATACACAAGAGGTAAGCTCCAGAGCATTGTGGACCAAGAGTTCAGGATATCGGCAATGTCCAAATACTTTATGTTGGAAAGTGCTAATTTCTTTGCATCCATGGAAACTAAATGCATTTCACAAAAAAAAAATAAAGTTGCATATTTGGGGCCCTTTTCTTTTGACCCCTGATAATGTGCTAGAGTGTGAAACGCATTGGGAGGAGTTAAGAGTGCTGACGTCACATCACCACATAGTCTATATGCGGTGGCCATAGTTGTAAGTTCCGTTGACTGTGATTTTTATTATACTTCTTTGTATTTTGGATTTCCACAATAAATACTACACTATGAATACTTTTTTTTGGCTCCAGTTGGTGAACACTTGTTCTATACAGCTGTGCTACTTACCTGCTGGCTCTGTGGAGTTATAGTCCAGTTGATGCCAATACCAGAGGGTTATCTTCTTCAAGAGACTGTTCCTTATAGAAAGAGGCCGTTATTTGGATGATCCTATAGACTTTACACTGCCTATAATTTACACAGCCTATAATTTACGCAGTCATACTTTCTGGTGAGTGCGGTGAGCTGGTGGTAGCACAATGGAAGTTTTGGATAGAACTCGTGTGATCTGGATGCCACTTAAGAAGCCTGGTTCTGCCCCCATCATCCACAGCCCTGCTCTGTCACCCTCCCTCCCTGCCTGTTAGCTCATGTCAGTGCCCGCTCTGCTCCCTGCACCTTCCTGCTGCTAAAAAAACAATGTTATGTTCAATACAATAGCCTCTGTTAGATAAGGACATGTGCCCCACTGTATGTGTATGTGCTTTATAAAAAAATATGCCGATTTCTACCTTATTTCAGAGCGCTGCTCTCCTCCTCTTCTCCTCCTCTCCTTCCCTCCTCCTGGCTGACGTCAGTGGGAGTTCTTGGCCTCTACCGCTGTAGCTTTCAGATTGGGAGAGAAGATCGGCGAGCAGTACCTTACCGTACTTTAACTATCTACTGCTTTGAACTGTTGAAGTTGCTTCCTTTTTTCTGCAAACAATATTATTTAGTTTCGTTCGTGAGTCAAATTTCAATTTTTTTTTACTTTATATTATTTCACTTTAGATGTATAACGTTTGTATTATGTTTTTGAGCGCTGCACCTTTTTATTTATTAATGTTCTAATATAAAACCCTACCCTCGTTCATAAGGATGTAGATTGCTGCAGGTTTGGCCAGATAGTCTAATATTAACATGTGATGAAAAAGGAATGGTTGGGAGTTGTGGGTTCCTCTCCCAATGTGGAGTGGGATATATGAAGTAGAATGCAATGACTTGGGTTAGGCTGCTCTCATGCATGAAGAGGCCTCTGTGAGACGCTTTTGACAAAATCTCTTTGATCTTAACATGTGTTTTGGCTTTAGCCATACACTACTTAAATATCCTCTAAATGTACCCTGCCCCTATCCTACAATTGGAATGTATCACTGAAGATGTATATGCATATCATAGACATTTTTATGGATACATCTAACGGTACATCATGATCAGAGATGGTTTGCGGAAAGGATTGCAAGCTCCAGAAGTATTTTTATTTTTTTATTTTTTTATTGCAGTTATCAGATTTTTATGTGTGTGTGGTGTTATCTTGCAAACTTCTGCTTTAACAGAAATCTGTGCATATTCAGGTTTCAAATTCTCCCAGCATGGTCAGGATTCCCCGGGACTGTGGAGACAGGATTGCAGTGTACAGTGTGACGATTGCTAAAGAATTCCCCCTGTTATTATCAGGCTGCCTAGGCTCACTCGAACATGCTTTAATTAGGTCCTTTGGTGGTTTGATATTGCCGAAAGACTCAGTATATAAAGCTAACACACCAGGATAAGGATCGTTATTTAAAAAAAAAAACGTATTTTCAACCAAGTACCATGAGGTTTGGAAATTACAGTTACGTGAGCGAAAAAAAAATCCCTCACATTGTGTAAAGCTTTATGAATTGAGCCTAATGTGCTCTGCAGGCAGGGGATGATATCAGCAAACCGCCAGGTAGATTAATCCAGCCCAAGCAATTCACCCAAGGGTGCCCATTCACATCACAGGCAGCAGGATTGGGTATCAGTCATCTAATATCTATGGGTATCTTTACCTCATTAAAAAGGTTCTTTTATCTGTGGAAAATCTAGAAACTGTCTGTAATAATAGCTATGTTTCTTCGGGTTGCTAACTACTATAGGAATAGGGGCTAAGTCTGGCGAAAAACTCAGTTTGCTGCTTTTCATCCTTTTAAATTAAAGCCCTACTCCAGGTGTTCCGTCAGATATGGCGACCTGCCAGAATTGGTATAGAAAGTGACGTTCCGTTGCCGCCATCTTGCTACACCCCGCACTCCTCCACAGTAAGCATACACAGGGAAGGGGGCAAGCAGACATCTTGTTACACCCACCGGAGTTTTGCATTTCACAGTTTATTTTTAACAGTAAACTGAGCATATATGCTGAAATACAGTATTTGAAAATCCATCAGACTGTTTACAAGTTGAATTATAAAAGCAGAGGTGTTCTGTCAGATTAGCAAACCTGTGAGATCAGCAGGTTTGCCGCTGCTTTTAAAATTCCACCTCTAAACAGTCCGTCGGATTTCGAAATACTGTATTTGACCTTTTTATAAGCTGCATTTACTGTTAAAAATAAGTGTGAAATGCAAAACTCCGGTGGGTATAACAAGATGTCCACTTGCCCCCTTCTCAGTGTATCCTTACTGTGGAGGAGTGTGCTGGGTGTAGCAAGATGGCGACGACAGAATGTCACTTCCATTACCAATTCTGACGGGTCGTCTATTCTGACGGAACACCAGCAATATGTGAATGAATTCCAATCCCCAGTTCATATTCCCACCGCACACGCTCCTGAAATAAGCGCTCACGATCACACCTATGTGTTTTTTTTTTAGTGCGTTTTGCAGTTTGCAGAAACACACTACACAGTCCATTTCACATGGTTTCCTATGGTACTAGTTCTCATCTATGCGTTTTGCGCCCCCCCCCCCCCACCGCAAAGCACCTTGCCCCCATGTTGATAAGATCAAGGGCCTCTTCCCGACAACCCTAGCCCGTGGTTGTCAGGGTCTGCGGGGGGCTTATCGGAATCTGGAAACCCCCTTTAACAAGAGGACCCCCAGATCCCAGCCCCCCACCCTATGTGAATGGGTAGGGCTACATCATACCCCTACCCATTCAACAAAAAAGCCGTGAAAAGTAAAAAAAAAACAAGAGACAGTTTTTATTTATTTTGTTACCCGCTAAACAACAAAAAAAAAATAATAACTAAAACTGGTCTCGTTGCGAAGCTGTCTTCCTCCGTTATGTTCCCCGCTGTCCAGTGCCTCTTATATAGGCATGGGGCCACACAGGCGACATCATTGGATGGCCACGCCCCATCACAGCTGAACACATGTAAAAACACTTGCTGGTTATTGGCGTTCCTTTCCTCAAATGCTGAGGAGAGGGGTGCTGGTAACTGACAAGTGTGACAGGGCACATGTACACAGATAATTAGTGGAGCCCCATCGGTGCATCCAATAAGTGCTGCCCATCAGTGCAGCCTCATCACACAGCAGTGAAGGAGAAAAATTACTTATTTTGCTAAATTTTATAACAGAAGCTAAAGACTTTTTTTTTTTCTTCTTTTTACATTTTTTTATTTAAAATGTATTCTTTTTTTTTTTATTTGTTTAGCAAAAAAAAATAAAACGGCGGGAATTAAATGTCACCAAAAGTAATTTTTTTATTTATTTTTTTTTGTGTGGAAAAATAAATAAATTATAATGTCATATGGGTATAGTGCTGCATGACCGCGCAATTTTCATTCAAGCGCTGAAAGCTGAAATTGGCTTTGACAGGAAGTCTGTGAAAGTGTCTATTGAAGTGGTTAATACAATTGGTGCAGTCAAAAAAGTGCTGAACTAGTGAATGTAAAAGTTAAATAGAACAAAGTTTTATAAACGGATGGAATTGTGGAATGAAACAATGAGGATCAGAGAGGAGTTCTAACGCCAGACCTTGGTAACTAGGAATGGAAGCTTCCCATTGGTGGCGTGCTCCGTACACTGAACACTTCCAGCTGATGCAGTCTTCCTTCTCCGGGGATCTGACTATATCAGGATATTTACTTTCACTTGTCCTTTACTATGAGAATTAGTGATGTTCAAAGCTTAGCCTTGTATTTGTATTACATTTCCCTTTACCGACATGGATGTAGAAAAGAAAATCTACTGACAGGTCATTGTTCCACATTAGGGGAACAGAGAACGACACGAATCTATCTGTCCCTATGTTATCCTATTAGCTCTGCCTTCCCTGCGGGTGGAAGGAAGTCTGATTTATGCGTTTTCAGAGTGGCTCTACCACTGATGCAGTCCAGAACTATCCGAGCAAAGGAAACAGATCTCCAGCTTTGTAAACAGAGGCAGCTTCTCAGAGTCTTTTTTTTTTTTTTTTTTCTTTTTTAGAAAGCTGCTTTCTCTATAGCAGATAATCCTGTGATATCTCACCTGCATACCAAGATATAAACTATTTATTTAACTACACTATGGGGGTTGATTTACTGGAGAGTGCAAAATCTGGTGCAGCCCTGCATAGAAACCAATCCGCTTTATTTTTTTTGTCAAAGCTTTAAGGCCCCTTTCACATGGGCGCCTCCGTTCTGCGGGATCCGCTTGCTCAGCAGGGGATCAGCGGAGGATTCAGGTCCGCTTGCAAAGCAGGGGAATGCTCCGCTGATCCCCGCTGAGCATGCGGATGACAGGTCCTTCTCCGCTTACTGGGCAGAGCAGGGATGGACACAGTCCCGCTCTCCTCTATAGGGAGATTGAATAAAAACAGACCGATTGTCTGTATCCATCTGATCCGATCCACCAGACGGATGGGAAAATAGGACCACCATCTGCCTGGATTTGGCAGAGAGGATCGGATTGCAACGGGTGTCAGTGGACATGTCCCTGCTGACATCCGCCGCTCCATAGAGGTGAATGGAGTGTCCGATCAGGCAGACGGATCTGTTCGAACAGTCTGAGTAAAAGGGGCTTAATTGAACAAGCTGAAGTCAGTTGATTGGCTACTATGCACAGCTGCACCAGATTTTGCACTATGCAGTTTTAGTAAATCACCCCTATTTGTATCTCAGGTAGCACAGCACATTTCCTGTCTCGTAGTTGTTGGAATTATCCACAATGGCAACATTATAATGGAGTTTGTTGCATTCAGATTTTAAGTTCTATTTGTTTAACAAACCGACTGGTTAAAATTGATAGTCATTTGCAAGGTGGATGGACCTCCGTCTTAGGGCTCTCGCTTTCCAAGCAAAACAGTGGTGTAAGGTTCTCCTTGTTAAACGTTATGCAGGACCTGTTGCAAAAGGTGGAGCCATTATTTTGGTGGGTGTGGTATGTCTCTACTGAGGCCCTGGACAATTTAAGGCCCCTTTCACACAGGCTGTCCGATCAGGTCTGTCTGCCAGTTTTTCAGGCTGACTTGATCCGATCATCCAATCTCTTCAATGGAGCAGCAGATGTCAGCGGGCACATGTCCACTGACACCCACCGCCATCCCTTCTGATCCTTTCTGCCAAAAATAGAGGGTCCTAGTCCCCATCCATCTGGCGGATCGGATAGAAACAGACAGGCGGTCCGTTTCCATCCAATTGCCCCATAGAGGAGAGCGGGACTGTGTGTCCACTTTGCATGGTGGCACGGACACGGATCTCCAAACTACCCAGTTTCCCAGCATCAGGGTCTTTTCCAGTGAGTCCTCTTTGCATTAGGTGGCCAAAGTATTTGAGTTTCAGCTTCAGGATCTGTCCTGCCAGTGAATATTCAGGGTTAATTTCCTTCAGGATTGACGGTTGTGATCTTCTTGCCATCCAAGGGACTTTCAAGAGTCTTCTCCAACACCATAGTTCAAAAGCATCAATTCTTCGGTGTTCAGACTTCCTTATGTCCAACTTTCACAGCCATAGGGTACTACTGGGAATACCATAGCTTTGACTGTAGAGCACTTTGTCGGTAGGGTGATGTCTCTGCTTTTTATAATGTTGTCTAGGTTTGCCATTGCTTTCCTCCCAAGAAGCAAGCGTCTCTTAATCTCATGACTACAGTCACCGTTTGCCGTGATCTTTGAGCCTAGGCAGATAAAATCTGTCACTGTTTCCATTCTTGTCCTTCTATTTGCCAAGGAGTGATGGGACCAGTTGCCATGATCATAGTTTTCTTAATGTTCAATTTCAGGCCAGCTTTTGCACTCTCCTCTTTCATTTTCATTAACCGCTTATGGACCGCCGCACGACGATATACGTCCTATGTTTGAAGAGGAATATCTTTGTTATGGTAGTAGCTAGCTGCCATAATCCCAGTATCCTCTTCTTTGTCCGGCGGTCCGCTTTCCAATAAGAGTGGTCTCAGCGTCGGATTTGTAGCAAGATCACTTTTATCGGCCATTACCTGAGCCATCGGCAGCGGTGGAGGCGATTGGACCCTTTCACATGTTGGGTATGGAGACGAGTGAGGGGAAGATGGCCCCCACCCGTCTCCATACCATTGCTGGGCAGAAGTGACGTCAAAACTTCACTTCCGCCCATAACTTGTAAAGGACCATTTTTTTTAATATATATATATATATATTTTTTTTTTTTTTTATTATTGCATTTTAGTGTAAATATGAGATCTGAGGTCTTTTTGACACCAGATCTCATATTTAAGAGGTCCTGTCATGTTTTTTTTATTTTACAAGGGATATTTACAGTTCTTGTAATAGGAATAAAAGTGACAGATTTTTTTTTTATAAAAATAAAAGGTAAAATAAATAAAAAATATATATATATATATATATATATTTTTAAACTCGCCCCGTCCCACCTGGCTCACGTGCAGAAGCGAACGCATACGCGAGTAGCGCCCGCATATGAAAACGATGTTCAAACCACACATGTGAGGTATTGCTGCGATCGGTAGAGCAATAATTCTAGTTCTAGACCTAAACATGCAACCTGTAGAATTTAAACGTCGCCTATGGAGATTTTTAAGGATAAAAGTTTGTCACCATTCCACGAGCAGGCGCAATTTTGAAGCGTGACATGTTGGGTATCAGTTTACTCTGTGTAACATTATATTTCGCAATATAAAAAAAAAATTGGGCTAACTTTACTGGTGTCTTATTGTTTTTATTCAAAAAAGTGTATTTTTTTCCAAAAAAAGTGCGCTTGTAAGACCGCTGCGCAAATACCGTGTGACAGTAAGTATTGCAATGACTGCCATTTTATTCTCTAGGGTGTTAGAACCCCCAAACATTATACATTTTTTTTTTTTTTTTCTAAGTAATTTTCTAGCAAAAAAAAACTGTTTTTGTAAACAACAAATCTCAAAAAGAGGCTCGGTCCTTAAGTGGTTAAGAGACTCTTTGGTTGTTCTTCACTTTCTGCCATTAGTGTGGTATCGTCTCAGGTTGTTGATATTTTTCTCCCTGCGATCTTAATTCCAGCTTGTGATTTGTCGATCCTTGTCGATACTAAATAGGGTGACTGTAAGGTTTTGCTTTTTTAGTTGCCCCGAATTGGGCTTTAGGTGAGCTATGTTTGAGTCTGCTTTGATTTCTGGCACACACATGGTTAACTTTTTCTGCTTGCAGTAATCGCTTGCAAATAAAGAGGATATAATTAGTATGTCTCAAAGGATCCAGCCTTTTCTGTCTTCACTTTCCAGTGTGTTTCCTAATGGGGCCATGTCTTACTCCTGCTTGTAATTAAAACACCTTTCAGCAAGCATAGAAAACCCCAGTCTCTGCGTTCCTATTGCTAAGTTTAACCCTTTCCCTTTCCTGCATGTATTAGGTATATTTTGTTTATCACAGAAACAACACGAAATGGTCAGAAATGATTACTGCTCTTAATTATGGGTATTTCCGAAAATCTTACACAGGCAGGGAAAGCAGGCGATTGACAGAATGATGGGACAATCTTGTGTTTCAGGCCCCTTTCACACGTGCGGACAGTATGTCTGTATTTCATCCATCCGTTATTGGATGAAATACGGACATACATGCATCCCTATGGGATAGCGCATGAACATCCGCTGACACCCGATATCTATCATCCGTCCCACCTATGGTCCGATTCTGCAGACGGAGGGAAATCCTATTTTTCTATTCGTCTGCAGAGCGGATCGGATGAACATGGACTTGCCACCCCCCCCTTTTCCCCTCATTTCATTTACAGGTATAGGGTAAGGGGTTGGTGGGTACGCTGCCCCTTAAAGAAGATTGCAGGTTTCACAGGTGAGTCAGGTATGGCCAATGGGAACACCTGGAAGGTGCTGGAACAGGCAGAGAGCTCTTAAAAGGGGACCAGAACAGGAAATGGTTCTCTTTGGACTTTCTAGCAAGTAGCTTTTCCTCCCGCCCCGCCGCGGCAAATGTATGTGGTTTTTCCCGCCACCCTGGATGCAGGGTGGGCGTTTTTCTGGTAATAAATTGCTCGAGTTCCGAAAACTGGGCATAATTTGTGGTATTATTGGTAAATATTTCATGGTTTTTGATTAATAAAAATTATTGACAGTATTATGTTTATGGATTTCTGGTAAACCAATAAAGCCGCGGCCATTTCATGCCATTATCTGTGTATTGGTATTTTAGTTAGTGTGTTGGTGGTTGGGGGGTTGTGACAATGATCTTTGCGTGCTCTAGATGAGGTGGGGGGTAAGGGGATCAATGGAATTTCCTCCTTTTATATAATCTGGTACCAGTGGTATGTGTGTGTGTGTGTGTCCCCTCCACCCATTAAACATGCATGCTGCACAGATCTGAAGGGATCTGTGTAAATGTGCATAAAAACACGCTTCAAATGTCAGGGTTAGTAAAAAATCATGCAGTTATATCTCTGCAATACAATCAAATTTTCCAGTGTTTTATCTCCTTATCCTCTTGGCGTCCGCGCTATAGCCGAATGACGGCTACAGCGCAGACCTGAATTTCCGGGAGGCCGTCATATGACATCCTCCCCTTTGCACGCTCCCCACGCGCCCCTTGCTGGGCGCACGCGGCACGCACTGTGATAACTGAGTCACCGAGACTCGGGTGATCACAGATCACGCTCCCGGCCCCTTTACCACGTGATCAGCTGTCAGCCAATGACAGCTGATGACGTGTGTAAACAAAGGCTCAGTAATAGTTTTTTTTGACAGCGTGAGGAGAAAAAAATGACGGTCACCGCCTTATGTGCAAGGGACATTGGTCCTGAAGAGGATGCCAATCAGTACCCTCATATGTGCCAATCAGTACCCCCTGCCAGTGCCACCTATCAATGCCCACCAGTGGTGCCTCATCAGTGCCACCTAGCAGTGCCCACCAGTGGTGCCTCATCACCTAGCAGTGCTGCCTCAGTGTAACCTACCAGTGCCGATCAGTGTCCATCACTGCCACCCATCAGTGCCCATCACTGCCACCTATTAGTGCCACCTCTCAGTGCCGCCTATCAGTGCCCACCAGTGCAGCCCATCATTGCCCATCAGTGCAGCCTCATTAGCGTACATCAATGAAGGAGAAAAATTACCTGTTTGCGACAAAATTATAAAAATATATAATAAAAAAAAATGTATTTTATTTATTTTTAACAAAAAATAAAGACCGCAGAGGTGATCAATACCACCAAAAGAAAGCTCTATTTGTGGGGGAAAAAATATATATAAAATTTCATTTGGGTACAGTGTTGTATGACCGCACAATTGTCATTCAAATTGCGACAGAGCTGAAAGCTGAAAATTGGTCTGGACAGGAGGGGGTTTAAGTGCCCAATAAGCAAGTGGTTAAAGACCCTGCAAGTGCAGAAAAATATTGGTTTATCTGCCAGAAACACTCTTAGCTCCTAAATCCTGTTGTGATTTGACAACATGCAGAATTTTGTGGACAGAGCGTGTCAGCCCTGCCCAGTTTTTATCTTGCCTAACTATACAGACCCACATAATTTTCAACCTCTACAATATAAAAGCTAATCATTATGTAATACCAAGATAAGGAGTGAAAGGGCTAATTACTCCTTGAGATAACACTGGAAGTAAACACTGGAAACGGTTATAACCAAACCTTTTCTATGGTATATTTAACAGACCAAAAGGGAGCAAATAATAAGAGAAGTTTGTTGTTAGGGATTACATACTCTTTAGGAAGAGTTCTGCTTATACCAGAGTAACAGTCTTGAAGTAGTTTACCTTTAGGCCCCTTTCACACTGGGGCGGGAGCCGCGGTGACGGTAAAGCAGCGCTATATTTAGCGCTGCTTTACCGTCGTTTTGCCCGCAGGATTCGGCCGCTCGCGGTGCGGTTTTACCCCCCGCGAGCGGCCGAAAAAGGGTTAAAATCCCCCGCAGAGCGCCGCCGTATCAGCGCTTTGCGGCGGTATTGCCTCGGTATTACCGCGGTGTCCCATTCAAATCAATGGGAAGGAGCGGTATAGGAGCGGTGAATACACCGCTCTTATCCCGCTCCAAAGATCCTGCTAGCAGGACTTTTTTTTTTGCCGTCCTGCTAGTGCACCGCTCCAGTGTGAAAGCCCACGGCTTTCACACTCGAGTGAATGGGGCCGTTTTTTTCAGGCGGTGTACAGGCGCTATTTTTAGTGCTGTACCGCCCCAGTGTGAAAGGAGCCTTAAACCCGAAAAACAACACCGGGGCCAGGTGCATTCATGTAATCAAAGTTGGGGATCAAGAAAAAGATTGCTGCGTCCCAAGGTGGCAATCTAAAACACCTATCATATATGTGAGTGCCACATCCTACATAATGTCAAAAATTGTTTGGCCTTTTCCAAAATAGAAAAAGGAAAGAAGAATGGACTTTATAGGCACTTGTTATGGAAAATATTTTTTGTTACAAAATTTATTGAAAAATATATATAGTTATACAGAAAAACACACAATACATAATAACACCAATATTGACAAAAAAACAATAATTGGAGCTAAAAAGGGTGAGAGATCCGAGAGGACACTCTGGGTGCAGGTTTGCGGTGCTATGCGGCTAGGACGGCGTTGCTAAGCAACGTCCTCCGCTACGCCATCCACGCCGGGTATAGCGCGACGCATAATGTGATGCGCGCGCACCCACGGCTTCCTGGATGACGTTCCGGCTGGTTCGGATAGACGTCGGACGTGCTCTGACGTCATCCGAACTGGACATAAGAAGCGGCCCCTCGGCCGCCATTCCTCACAGATGCCCTGGGAGAGTGGCAGTCGTTCTCCTGCCAGATAGCCGCACTACCTTCCTGCAGGACGCATATCTTTACCCTACTAACTCTGCAAGGTACAGTACCCTCTGTCTCTTGATGCTGTCTAGATGGTTTAGGGGCTCCACCAGACTAAGGGGGGTAAACATCAGTTTATATTCCCATTGTAACAAGCCTTAAGCATAGTTGTCAACTTATCTATACTAAGATATGGCCTTCAGGAGATATTTCTTCATCCATGGTCATACCACCAGGCCTCCCCTTTATGCTGGCTTTGGTTGTAACGACATTAATAGTTATACACGCATTAAACGAGAACACATAAGTATTATTATTATTTTGTATATATCCCCTAGTGTGGTCCCTTCCATCTGAGCATCAAGCTCCGGGTTTCCAGCAGAGTGAAGTGCAAAGCTACCCATTATACCCTCTACTAATATCTGCCCCAGTAAGTACTTTGGAGTACATGTAGAGATGCTATTCTCTAGTAAATATTCAATCTATGATGCTTTAATTAATCTAATTTTGTGTTCATTACTATCTCTTTTCTTTCTCTTTTTTTACCATTAGTCACCATCTATGTCCCCATAATCTTGCCCCGCACAGCAGTGCCCAACCTCTAGGGTCTCACCTTTGGTGAGTACACCCAATAGAGGTGGTGACGCTGCTCTTTGGCGGCCTACGGTGTCTATATCCCCTCCTTCCCTTTTTCCACCAGGGGGGTACATGTGAAGCCATCTTTGGGGGTCCACCGGCGTGAGCGAGTGGAGAGACTCTCGGTGGGGCTCTGCATCAGTAAGTGAGCTTCATTTCTATCCATGCAAATGTGTATGTAAAACAAAATATGTATGTATGATACGGATGTGTAAAAGTGGTATAAAGTAACACATTGTCTTTTCTAAACTAGAACACAAGCTCCTGAGGAAGCGACCTAGCAGTCGCGAAACATGTCGAGCACAAGTTTCTTCTTTTAATCGGTGGGACCGACGACCAACCCTCTTTAGGGCAAGTCCACATTCCAGTGGGAGAATTATATGGTGTCAACACTATATATACACCGACCCCACGTTTTAGCGAATCATTGTGTGGTACTGTAACACCCATAGGGGTAGTCTCTCGGATCTCTCACCCTTTTTAGCTCCAATTATTGTTTTTTTGTCAATATTGGTGTTATTATGTATTGTGTGTTTTTCTGTATAACTATATATATTTTTCAATAAATTTTGTAACAAAAAATATTTTCCATAACAAGTGCCTATAAAGTCCATTCTTCTTTCCTTTTTCTATTTTGGAAAAGGCCAAACAATTTTTGTAATCAAAGTTGCCCATAAAATGTATAGTACTCCAGCCGCTGCTCCCAAGCTCAAAAGACCAGCTGAGATAGATAAAGAAATTCAACACAGTTAGCGCTGTTCTGGTGAATTAGTTAAAGCAAATGATGGAATTAATTTTCAATCTTTAACAGCAATAGTTCCAAATCGGATTACAAATGTCAAATATTAAACAGTGGAAGGAAAATGCCTAGTGAGCACAGTGACTCACGGCTGCCGTGGTATCCTCCGCGTACAGCATATAGCACAATTGTTCCCTATTGGCCCTGTTGGTTGCTAGGATGCAGATGACTCCTGCCACCTAACGCCCTTCATTGCTATAACACAGGTGATTCCCATTGTCTAGTGCAGTGATGTTGAACCTTGGCACCCCAGATGTTTTGGAACTACATTTCCCATGAAGCTCAACTACACTGTAGAGTGCATGAGCATCATGGGAAATGTAGTTCCAAAACATCTGGGGTGCCAAGGTTTGCCATCACTGGTCTAGTGTCTTTGGTTGCTATGATGCAGGAGGCTCTTGCTGCCTAGCATCCCATTTGCTAGGACAAAGGCAGTTCCTGCTTTTGCTGCATTAACACAGACATCTCCCTGCTGCCTAACATCCTTAGTTGTTTGGACACAGTCAACTCCTGCCACCTAGCATTGTTCATTGCTAGGACACAGGCAGCCCCTGCCTTTTGTTGCTAGGAGCAGGAGCCTCCTAGAATCCTTTGTTGTTAGATGCAAGTGACTCCTGATAAGTTCTCTGACACACAAGACAACAGCAGCTGAAAATATCTGTTGGGGAGGTAGATTAGCAGAGAGCTTGTCTAGTTAGAGTACAGCTCTGGGTGTTCCTTCGTGTGGAGTGGGGGTGTGTGCCTTTCCTCCAATCAGCTCTCACACAGTGTATGCCCAGACTCCCCACCCACTGCTGAATGAGGAAGAAGGATTTCTAACACGATCTGCACTTTCCAAAGAGTGTAGAGCTGGGAAAACAGCGGATATACAAGTAAAACTTATGAAGGAGGATTTGGTTTCATCTCTGTATCATCTGAGGCTGTTCACTGGGTATAGGAGAGGGTTTACAACCATTTTAAGCTAAAAAAATTAAATAAAATTATACTACTCTAAGCACCATGTATCTGTAATTGTATCCCTCACTGTAGAGTCTGCATTATATTACACCATCTATGTGTATTTATTTATTTAAGGTACTTATAGTGCTGTCAATTTACGCAGCACTTTTTATCTCTCTCTATATTTTGTAATAGCTGCAATACAACACAAGCACCGATATGTATGCCCCAATTATCAAAGCCTAAAAGACATCCAACCTCCTCCCAGTACCTCTCATGTAAGAAACTTAAAATGTATGCTATTGGCTATCAAGGAAATAAAAGCTGAATGAGCTTGGAAATGGTCCATCTCACAGACATTGTTTATTCTCTATACTCGGGCATCCCAGATAAAAACATTTTAGAAGCTTCAGTTCTTTTAATATGCCCTTGCAGTTTAGTATCTAACAACATTAAAGTGGCTGTAAACCCTTACATGTTGGGTATCCAGCATTAATATGCACATGGACATACAGTATTCTGCATTCAGATCAATAATTTACATGTATCTGAACGCAACAGTACTGTATTCTATGGGGCCCATGCACACAAGCTGTGCAAAGCTCTTTAATCTAAAGCTGCATTTAACTGCATAAATAAAAAAAACAAAAAATTGAAAACCTGCATCCACGGTTTTGTGTATGGATTGGATTTTACGCTGTATGCATACAAAGGTTTGTGCTAACATTTATATGTGTACAGTGCAAGTGTACTCTATAGCAGTGACAACAGTGACAGTGATAACAGAGGAATGGAGCAGCAGAAAGACACAGCACTCAGAGCTTTGGAGAGAGAGATAAGTAAACACTACAGATATGTGCTTAGGTCAAATTACGTGAATGGGGTTTACATCCACTTTAAAGCCTGGTACACATGATGAGATAACACTGGTCTGCAAATTTGGGAAATTATTGACCTCCGAGATAAAGTGTGCTAATTCTTACATACTTTGATTATATGAATTAGAAAACAGGTGATAAAGTGCTGATTGGCTAAAGTTTTCAGGTTATTTCACAATAAAGATTTATACACAGGCGAGTATATTTGTCTACAAGGGAGGGAGGGGTCTGATGATCATTATGCCTTGTAACTTCTTGACAAAGTAGGGTAGAACAATGAAAATGGTACCACATGGAAGTGTATACATTTATCTTCAAAAAAAATTATTACCTAGTACAGTGACAGTGAATATTTTTTAGCACTGATCAATGTATTAGTGTCACTGGTTCCCAAAAAATGTCAGATATATTCAATATCACAGTCCCGCTATAAGTCGCTGATCGCTGCCATTACTAGTAAAAAAATTAAATAACATTTTTAAATATCCCATAGTAGCAGAGTACGTATTGGCCTAAATTTCTGAAGATATTTAATTCAAATTTTTTTTTTTATTGGATATGATTTTCATAGCAGAAAGTAAAAACTGTGTGTATGTATGTGTATAAAAAAAAATAAAAATAATTATAAATATATATATATATATATATATATATATATATATATATATATATATATATATATATATATATATATATATATATATATATATATATATATATATATATATATAATTACATACATTTTCAAAATTGACAGTCTTTTTTTTGTTTATAGCGCAAAAAATAACTCAGTGATGATCAAATACCACCAAAAGAAAGCGATTTGTGGGGAAAAAAATAAGACATAAGTCATTTGGTTACAGCGTTGCATGACCACGCAATTGTTGGTTAAAGTAACGCCGTGACATATCGCAAAAAATGGCCTGGTCCTGAAGGGGGTAAATCTTTTAGCGCTCAAGTGGTTAAAGTCTAACTAAAGGCAAAACTTTCTTTTGTTTTTGATAGAGTAGAGGGATTAGACCCTTTGTCAGGTTTTTTTTTTTGGTCTGGGAGATTCACCCGCTCTCTTTGTCCTGTTCACCATTATCATTGAAAGTAAAGGACAATCCCAAATTTTGAGTTGTCTCCAGAAAATTAATAGTGGAGTCATTAGTGCACAGGGAAATCTTCCAATAGTTCTGGTGACCTGGGGGGAGGCCCCAATGGATTCCCTTAATTTTCAGGGATTTACAATAATTTCCTTTTTGGCTATGGGACAGGAAGTTAGGGTAAATCTCTCAATGGGATACAGATGGCAAAAATAAAAACAATATATTTAGCATGGGGTTCTGGAGGCTTCTCTCCCAACAGCCACGGGCCCTGCTGGACCCTTGGATGAGATTACCAAAAAAATAGAAGAGATGGGCGCACCACACTAGTTTGTAGAGTCATAAAAAGATTTTGTTGTGTAATAAAATCCAACTGGTTTTGGGGGCTCAACATTTCTTTCTCATCAGGGCTAAAATCAAGTTGAGCAATTTGTCAATATTATAAATGAACAATCATGGAAGCTTGTCCATCCACAATAAATAGTAAAAGATCTTTCAGGATTTTTGCTCTGTGTAATTTATCTGCACTGTTTTCTCTGAGTCCATCCACGTTTTTGTCCTGTGTTGAGCCCTGATGAATAGGGTGTTATCCCTGAAATGTGTCTTTTACCAGCAATTCAAATTATCTTGGAATTCTTTTTTTTATACGGTTTTGGTCTGGTATTCCTTTCTGTATTTTTTACTGTTGGGTGCCCATCAAGGGAAGCCTCCTCTCCAGTGCTATTGAGCTTGTTTTGAAGTTTTTTCCTTCATCTGACCACATGTGCAAGTCCAAAAGTTTCCAGCCCCTCTTGGAGTATGTCGTTCTGGATTCCCTGATTAAGATGACAAAATAATAATGCACAATATATCTTAGTTTATTTGATAGAGTTGCCTGCAGTGTAACTATCTCGAAGGATGGGTTGGTGATATTAGAAGGTCTTGCTGCCCTCAGCTGCCACAATGGCCATGTCCTCTGAAGAATACCTGAATAGGAAAAAAACTATGGGAGACTGTAGAACACATTGAAAGGACACAATGACTCTAAATAGAATTTGAGAAGTAGAAAAATAAATGCAATTACGAATAGATAAGGCCGATGAGAGGTATCTTCACCTAGAAAAGCTTGTATAGATCAGTCACTATCTGTAGATGAAGGATTATTCCACAGTAAGGGTTTATTGAAGTGGTTTTTAACACATCCGGACCTTTTTATCAGGAGAAACGATTAATGCATCAGCCTCAATGTATAACAACATTAAAGAATATTTGGCGGGTGAAGAAATAGCATGAGGTCAGAGATTAATCCTATGACATACTCGTTATATTAAGTCAATCATTTCAGATACGTACGCAAACCGCACAAGCCTCGTCTGTATCTCCGGAGCTGAGTCTGTAAGCAGATCTGTAATCTGCATCTCTAATCTTGTTTTACTATTTCTTAGCTGGGACAAAGTGTAATCAAGTCTTGTGATTTGTTAGTGGAAGCTCTATCAACCTATTTACAAAAAGAGAGGCCTGCAGAGCTCTGTGACTCGTGGATGTATAGATAATATCTATAATTGGGTTTGGATGTTCTATGATGACATTCATGAAAGGAGCTACACATAGGAAGAGAGGGGTAAATAATATATGATGCAACAAATGGAATTGACCAATTTGGGAAAAGCGCACTTTGATTACTTCTTATAGTAATTCTTTTATAATTGTGTTCTTCAGACTTAAAGCAGAACTCCGGGAAAAAAAACTTTTTTTCCATGTCCTTGTTGCTGATCTCCTACCTTCACTGACTATGCCACCCATGTTCTTCTGAGCTCTGTAATTCCTCTGCAATAGCCTGCTGATCTTGCTGACAAAAACGTTATTGCCCTGTGGTTTCCTGTTTGTAAGACCGCTGGCTGCTATTCCTCCTGTATCCTCAGCCAGCGGTCTTGTCACTGCCCACCTGTAGTTCTCTTAAAGTCGGCAGGGACTTGTATTTCTGCCCTGCTCGCTGTAGTGGGCGGAGGGGGACTCACAACCCCCGATCTGTGCTGCCCATAGAGGTGGTGTCCTCCTCCCTCCTCGTCCTCCTCTGCTCCCTGCCAGCACCTCTGCACTGGTGAGGCTGCACTGGTGGGCACTGATAAGCTGCACTGATGAGGCTGCAGTGAATGGGCACTGATAAGCTTCACTTATGATGCTGCACTGATGAGCACTGATAAGCTGCACTTATGAGGCAGCACTGGTGGGCGCTGATGAGCTGCACTGATGAGCTACACTGATGAGGCCGCACTGGTGGGCACTGATAAGACCGCACTGGTGGGCACTGATAAGACCGCACTGGTGGGCACTGATAAGCTGCACTGATAAGGCAGCACTGATATGCTGCACTGATGAGGCTCTACATATGGGCACTAATGAGGCTGCACTGATAAGCAGTGGATACCGTCCACTGCTTTACTGACACTGTCAAATATCTGTAGGATAGGTTTCCACCATCCCTGCAAAGTCTGCAGTCATTTTTTTTTCAGTCTTATTTTCAGTCTGATGTGTATTATTTGTGACTTTAAATATCACAGAGATCGGTATTGTGGTGATTTTGAAGCTTACTGAGATTGCCATACATAGCAGGGGTGTCAAACTGGCGGCCCTCCAGCTGTTGCAAAACTACAAGTCCCATCATGCCTCTGCCTGTGGGAGTCATGCTTGTACTTGTCAGCCTTGCAATGCCTCATGGGACTTGTAGTTTTGCAACAGCCACCAGTTTGACACCTGTGCATTAGAGGGTTCCACCATTATTGTGTTGTTGATTAGTAAATTAGCGCTGCACTTTTTTGTTTTTTTCTCATGCCGACATTTACTTATGCCACACGCTGATGTAAAGCAGCATGGGCCGGCTCTTTCTTTCTGTATTGTGGCTAGGGATGTTCTCGTATACCATACCAGCATTGATTGCTGTTAGAAAGATCTCAAAGCTGCATGAGGAATATTTATAATACTGAAATACAGCAGAGTACAGTGTGTATAATATATCATTATGGGCTGTGTCTATAGTTCTGTAATGATTACATAAAACATGTAAGGGAAATATGTTTATCTGCTGCTGTGGCTGGAGGGGAAGAGCACAGACATGCTTTAGGCCCCTTTCACACTTCTATGACTTTTCCCACGATTTGGGACAGCAAAGTAGCATGACAAGTCGTTCCCCATGATTTCCAATGACAGCCATTCATATTAGTACGACTTCAAGTCGTTCAGAATTCAAAGTATTCCCTACACTACTTTGGTCCGATTTTGATGCCACTTACACAGGCATTCCTTGAAATCGTGGCAAAAATCGCGGCCATGAATCGCGGCAAAATCGATGTAAAATTGCGCGACTTTGAAGTCGCACAAGTCTGAAAGGGGCCTTACAGTTTTATAAGAATTTCCCCTCACTGTGTTGTACTCAGGTGTGTGGCTACAGAATGAGGGGTGCGATTTATGTCGAAGTGGGCTTGTTCACATTTACATGTACAGGCCTTGTGTACCTACCGGTAATTGCAATTTGTAAAGCATGAAGGGAAATGTAGTTTAATGATATTGTAAAGAGAGGGGAGAGGATATGATGCAATCACTGTTCTAATAGAGTTCTAACACCTGCGATGAGGGGATCAGGGGCAGGGTGGATTTGATTTAAATCATGATTTAAATTGCTAGTAAAAAGGCTTGATTTAAATCAACTCGATTTAAATCATAATTTGTAAAGAGCAACTGTCATCTCTGTCCACAGCAGCTCCTCCTCCTCTCACCCGCTGTTGACTCACCGACAGTCCCATTCACTTTACTGGGATGGCTGGTGATGCGGCAGTGACACAACAAGGTGAGGGACGTGGCGGCAGCAGGTGAGTGGATGCCCGCTAACGGGCGCTGCCATGGTGGATCTGAAATGGCAGGTGCTCTTTTAAATGTAAGGACTCAGTATTGCTGGTAGTTAGAATCTTTAATATTTGCAAACAAAATTTAAGGTTTCTCATTTAAATAAATAACCTGTCAGGTTAGTAAAACAGCAATATCTGAACCGATTCAATCACACAGTTTGTAGTGTACATAGATTTGCAAAACAATGGGATAAAGGAATATTCCTGAACTTGTTTTATCTCATGGTTACTGTGCCATTGTGTGAATGCATCAATGTAGTGCATGTTCTCTCAGCTTGCAGGTAAACGGATGTATGTCTGTTTACCTCTGCCTCACCATTGACCTAAGATGGGTTTGTTTTTAGATGTAGGAAAAAAACAGACACGGATGTCACAAAGGGGACCTTTTTCATTCTGCTCTGATTCGGATCTCTTTACAGATCCCCTGCTCATCGGACCCTTAGGTTGATGCCAGACTGGCAATTTTGTAGCATAGATTAATCTTTGCTCCAAATTGCTATTGCCAATTATGCAACTAGCGATTTAGTTGCTAGAGTCGCTGATGCTACAGCATTGGATTGTGCTCAGCTACAAAATCGCTCTCCTTCAGTGATTTGAGATACATTCCATAGCGATGCATCAAGTGAGGTTGTCAGTGATTTTACCACCGACACAAGCACTGATTATTCTTGATCTCTGAGCGATAGAATGACCAATCCATATAAACTTAAAATGTATTAAAAGAAATTTGAAAACACTCACATTTAGAAAGTGGATCAAGCGCTTAAAATTGAAGTTTGTGGGTAACGCAATGACATCAGCAGGGCTCGTCCCATAGGATAGAAGAAGAGGGTGACTGAGGTTGTAGTAGTAGCCAGTTCAAAAGAGGAGAGTGTTGAAAGTGCTGTTAGGCATGGTATGTTGGGTGGGGAAGATGTACATACAGTGGTGGTGTCCTCACGAATTGCATCAGTCTTGTCTTTGAAGTCATTGGAAATCTCTTGGGCAGTGAGTGAGTTAGTGGGTAGAGGGGGTGGGGGAGGAAGCAGAGGGTTAAAGGTTGAGAAGAGCTGACGGGGACTGGATGACAAAGTATTAAGAGAGAAAAAGTAGGCTTGTTTGGAAGTATGGAGGCAGGAATTGTATTTTAGAAGGGCAGATTTATATAGGGTGATTATAGCCACTGGCAATAATCACTTGCTGAAAATCTGACATGCTGGTTGTATCCAAGTCAATCAATGGATCAACTTTGGTACATTCAGTCTGCCCATAGATGGTTAGAATCTCAGCTGGTACCTGCTGAACTGGCCAGGATTCAAACCATATATGGCCATCTTAAAGTGATATTAAAGGCGGATTTTATTTAAAAAAAATTTAAATAACAAACAAAAATGTCATAAGGTAATCACAGAGGACACGTCTAGAGGAAAAAAGATTTCATCTCCAAATACGGAAAGGTTTCTTCACAGTAAGAGCTGTGAAAATGTGAAATAGACTCCATTCAGAAGTGGGTCTGGCAAGCTCAGTAGATTGCTTTAAAAAAGGCCTGGATTCTTTCCTAAATGTACACAATATAACTGCATACTAACATTTATAGGTGAAGTTGATATATATATCTCGCTAGTGTTTGTATTGCTATTATAATGCTAATTTTATAAAATGAAAGTGTGTGCTGTGGCTAAAGATTTCCTTTAAAGCGGAGTTACACCCATTTAAAAGTCAGCAGCTACAAAAAGTGTAGCTGCTGACTTTTAATAATCGGAGACTCCCCTGTCCCACGGTCCAGCGATGTCGGCGAATTAAGCCCCGCTCTTCTCCCCCTCCTCTCTGCGGCGCCGGCATTGTAACTGTGGGCGCCCGGCTGTGGCTTCACAGCCAGGCACGCACTGCACATGCGCGAGCCACGCTGTGATTGGCCAGGCAATCTTCTGGGACTTGTGACGTGTCCCAGCAGATTGCAGGGAGGGAGGGAGGAGAGGTGAACTTACTTCTGGCACCACGGAGCCCCGGGAGGAAGTGGGAGCTGGATGCCTCTAAAAAGAAGGTATCCGCCCCCCCCCCAAAAAAATGACATGCCAAATATCACATGTCAGGGGGGTAACCCTTACTTAAAGTGGAAGTTCCATTTTCCGCTTTAAGATAAAACTTTATATCTTATTTTTTAAATCCCCTCCTCGTCTTTCATATCCTGTATCTAGTGAACAGTGTTCTGTGATGCTAATCCAGCTCTAATGATCTAGTTTACATTTTATACCTAAAACAATTACAATTTTTATGATATTTTTATTTTTTTGAGCCAAGACAATATAGCTACATAAGCCTGTATTGGGATTTTTTATACTTGCTTTGTACAAAAGTGACTTCAGAGTTACTAAGTCAAGCATAAATGTAACAAGATACCAGATTAAAGTGGTACTAAACCAACAACAGTAAAATCTGTCTCTATATGCAGTAAAACATGCTGGTTATACTTACTGTGGAACCTAAGGGGTTAATCCTCTGCATTGTGTAAAAAGGCTGTTTGATCCTGTCTTCTCTGACCCTCCTCTTCCACTGTCCCCAATAAATCTCCTGATAGTACAGAGCCCTTGGAGTCATTCTGAACATGCTCAGTTTGGTGTGTATTACTAGAGAGTTGTGTTTTTTTGTTTTGTTTTCTCCTTGGGAGGGTGCATGTGATCAGCACAGGGCCAATCTAGACAGAGGGTCAGGGGTCCTGCAGGCTCATAGGACAGTCAAGTAGAAAGAAAACTCCTCCTACAAGCTTTAACCAGACGCTGATAGAAGTCACAAGACTGCTATATACTACTGACGAGAAAGAATATTTAGCAGTTTATATTTACTAACATACCGTATATACTCGAGTATAAGCCACCCGAATATAAGCCGAGGCACCCAATTTTACCACAAACAACTGGGAAAACTTATTGACTCGAGTATAAGCCTAGGGTGAGAAATGCACAGCTACTGTAAGTGGAGAAGAGGGTCAACAATGCCCATTTGCAGCCTCACTGTGCCCATTTGCATGCCTCACTGTGCACATTTGCAGCCATAGGTCCCTCAAACTTGGTAACCCAAAGGGTCCCGAAATAATAACATTGCTGCAGATGGACACAGTTGACCGACTTTGGTGTCACTTGGTGCTAGGAACCCCATCTTTTTGTTTTTTGATATGTTGTAGTGCTAGTTCCACTGGGTTGGAATTCCAAATTTGGGGTTCCTAGCACCAAGTGGCCCCGAGATACGGGGCCCCAAAGTCGGGTCGGAAAATGTCATTTTCTGCTGCAGAAAAGTGCTTGACTCGAGTATAAGCCGAGGGGGGCGTTTTCAGCACAAAAAAATGTGCTGGAAAAACTTGGCTTATACTTGAGTATATACGGTAATTGCATTTCCATGTTATGTGTACTGTGGGAGACCAGATATAGTGAATGCAGGGTTTGGGGTTTAGTAACACTTTAAGTTCTTTGGATACTGTATGTAACTAAAGGGAATTGTTGTTATAGTTAAGCCGGTGTGAATGATTCAATTCTATATAACATTTTTCTATTACATATATAAAATGTAATTCATTTGGAAATTAAACAGTAGAACTAGTGCATAGGCAAAACATTTTTCATTGGTGTGCTACAAGTCAGTACTGGCTGCTGTCTTGTTGACAGTGCCAGGTATTACTGAAGTGAAGCCTTAGGCAGTATTTTTCCCATTCTTTCTTTGGCAGCCATAACTGCAGATCATGCGTCATTCACATCTGAGAGCTAAAGTTTATTTCGACATCAGCGCTAGGAATTTCGAACCACGAAATTGTTAAATTCTCTGGAAAAAGTATTGAAGAGAAACTCTTCATCTCTATTTTCAAGGATATTTGGAACATAATCGCACATATCATTTCACAAGTGAATACATCGAACACTAAGGTCCCAATACCTCTGACAGTTATACACATAAGCAGGATTTAAAATTAATAAGGGTTTATTCACATTCACGTATTATTGCTGTCATTGAGAGGGCTATGAACAGACCATGCCTTGGTGCCACTCACGAATCTTAAAGCAAGGTGGGCACAAACAACAAATCATGTTGGATGTAAGATTTAGGAAATTGGCTCATTTCCATATTAACAGCATCTTCAAAAGCAGACAAATGTGTCCCAGAGGAACCCTTGAAATCATTTCCCAGTCTTGGGGAAAGCCTGCTAAAACCAATTCATTGAAGGTCAGTGCCTTCCACATTGGTGGTCAGTAGGAAGAATGCCCCACTTACAGCTGTGTTCAGAATACCACCATTACATACAACTAAAAAGATTATTGGGTTCATGCACCTGGCTCTGGCCAGCAGTGTTGGCCCCAGAACTATGCAGATACCATCAAATGGGAGTTCAATCAGCTACAGCTCAAGGGACCCCTAGCAACCTCTGGAGCAATCCTTGGGTTCCACAGGACCCTTGTTAAGAATGTCCTATATAGACTATCTACCTTAGCTTCAACAATCTAATTTCCTTTTTGCAGTGGAACAAACGTATGCTAGGGCTAGTTTTGGGTGGAAGATAAATTAACCTGCCTGTATGTTTTTTGGGAAAATTGATCATTCCCAAGCAACCTATGCAAACACGGTAGAGGGTACAAACTTTATTCAGATAGTTTATGAAACCAAGATCAAGAACATTAGGAGAGATATGTGTGGGCAGATAAAAAGAGCTCCACATCATAGATTTAGAATTCAAATGCAATAAGGAAGAAATGGAATAACGATAGAGCTAAAAATAATTTTGAAAAAAGAGGGGCAGACTTGATGGACTACTTGGTCTTTTTTTCTGTTGTCACTCTTCTATTGGTTGGACTGGATTCACTTTTTTCAACCAGACTATGTAACTCTTCTGTGTTTCTAGTTTATCTGCAAAGAAGTTACAGTATATACAGTATACAGTATCACTGCCATTATAGACTATTGAATGTGTTTTTATTTTTTTTAAACCTCTTTATTGCTTTGCCTGGAGTTCTCCATTAACATACCAAATACTACAGAATGTTAATGTAGTGAGTTTTAGATTAAAGGTGACAGTGGAAAATAAACCGAGTTACAGGCTATTTGTTTTATAGCTGGTCGTGTTATATCCACAGCCTTGGCGTGCAGTGCTGATTTCGCTGTGTAAATGTACCTCCAAAGACCTGTTTTGCAGTTTACTTCTGCTATCCATTAATCCCTTGTGTGAACAAGTGCTTAAATTAGGTACTTCTCTGGCTAATTAGTTGTGAGGAGCAGATTGCAGGAGGCTGAGCGTTCTGTGATTTTATCTCTCAGACACATACTGCTGGTCCTCGCCTGTGGCATCCAATGAGTGAAACTAACTGGCTGCTGATTAAATTAGGATGCAAACATCTTCTGACTTTCCAACAGCATTTCTAGCGTTTACCATAGTAGGACAAATGTTTTGCTTGTGTAAAAACCTGCAATCTTTTAGTTTGGGTTATTTCTGTTTTCCCATAATCGGGGCATGCATTTTACTTTGAGTTTAGTCGCCATAGACGGCTTGAATCTCGGCAGATTCCGCAGGGACCAGCCAAGATTCGAACCACGTATGGACAGACTGATTGACTTGATCGATCAACTTTGGTACAACCAGCCTGTCAGACCTTTCATGCGATTATTGCCAGCCACTAGCAAATCTCACTATGTCTTCTCCCAGCTGGGATCACAAATCTCATGAGGAGGCACTTATTGTGTAGGGTGCTGGTCCAAAAACAATAGATAAATTACCTGATTTCCTCTTGGGTATACTTTGTGGGATTCAAAAAAAACCAACACAAAAAACGACCTGATGTACACTTATACTGTAAGATTGGTCTTTATGTGTGAAATATTAATAGAGAAACATCAGTAGGTGTGCTCTATACCAACGCACCAAACCCACTTTGACCTAAAACTTTACTTTTATTCATAACTGTCTAAAAATCCATAATGTAGAAAATGAAAGAAAGTCATAAGAATGCCAGGTGTATAACCGTATAGGGCAATGCGGAATTAGTGCAAAAATACAAAATGATGGAACTGATATACAGTACAACTGCCTTCTTTATACGGAGATAACCAGACGGCAATTATGTCTTTAGCTGCCGTCGGTCAATCTTTCTGTCTGAGTGGAGATGTGAATAAGGTAGGGTTAGCTTCCTTTTCCACATACCACAACCCAAAGGCATGAATTGATACTAAGGGTTACTGTGGTTACTAAAAGGCTCAGATGCCCATCAGAATCAAATATCCCACAGTACCCTTCCAGCCTGGGAAAATAATTCACTCCCATCAATCCACTGTCTTCACCAGTCCACAAAAAAACTCTCTTTTCCTCCTACAACTAAATCCACACTGCCCCAATAAATCTAAGTGCCCATTATGAAAAATAATTCAAAACCACAAAAATCCCTTAACACCACATTTCACCTAAAAGCAAGACTTCATCAGGGGTGTACAGTGCATAAAGTGTGTTTAATCAAGCCATTTGTGGGAGGTTCTTTACATTGAGGACATTTTAAGCTGTACGTAGGGGTGTTGGGACCTGGCAGACTTCATACCATGTAAGTATAAATGCTGCAGTAAAGTTTATCTGAGAGCAAGTTCCTTTGCTATCATAAGCTTTTACTGTGTTATACGACACCAATGTTTCTAAAAGAATTGCCTGGCTTTTTTTTAGCCATTGCCCTTGGCTTTTGAACACTTACAAAGTGCTGACCAGCTCCTGAGTCTTCTTTTTTAAGGGCCCTTTCACAATGCAGTGCTTTTGTGTACAAAAAAAAAAGCGCCTGGAAAGCTCAAGAAAAATGCTTCCCATTTTAAAATCAATGAATGTTTTCACAGTGGGGCAGCATCTTTGTAGCATGTTTGGGGAGCTAATAAAAACACTCCTCCCCATTAAAATGAATGGGAACCGCATCAAACGCACCACTAAGTGTTTTTGGTGCACATTTCAAGTCACATGTCTTTTTGAAAACTGCACCGCAAACGCTGCAAAAACGATCCATAAACACATAGGCGTTTTACTTTCAGTTTTGAAGCAAACTGGTGTGAAAATGCCCCTAACATGACAATTTCTACACCTGACGGTGCATCCAGTGCTAGCCAACCACATTTTTATACTAAATACCTTTTGGCAGATGGAATACTTGCGTATGTCTGTCTTTAAACCCAAGCTCAATGTTTACCATGAGTTAAAAAAAAATCCGGGCCAAGCTGGCTCAAACCATTTCCTTTGCTAACACACATGCATGCTGGGAGCACTGTATAAACTGTATTCAATATCCACTACATACAGTACAGTACAGTATATAGCACTGTGTTCTGGAAGCAAGGCAAAAACTTCCCATCCCACTCTTGGAACACTCTTGGTGCTGCTCAACCATTCACAGGAAGCTTTATATTCTATGAATGAGTTCAAAGTTTCCATTGATTGACTGTGATGGAGAAGCAGGCTGATGACATCACACTCTCTGACTCCATTTTGCTAATGCTACATTCAGTTTATACAGCACGCCTAGCAGGTACAACTGATGGTGAAGGAAATGGTTTGTTTGGGGTCAGCTTGGTCCATTACTGTGACTTTTTCAAGTCACAGTAAACATGGAGTTAGACTTTAAGGTCCCTTTTTAACACAATTTAGTTTTCTGCTAGTATTTAATGGTATGATCATTACAAAAAAATGAGCATTTGAATATTTATTATTTCTATTCCATTTTTAATAAGTTGCTTTTGAAGCTTCTCATTAAATACATTTCTGTTGCTCTTTGTTCTTCTTCTAGCCAGATCCCAAGCTGATTCCTGTAAGGTATGACATTCTGCAGACAGATAATGGCAAAGGAATGTGTCCATATGAAGAGTAGTACTCCATATTCCCATCGCACGCGTTCCTGGAAAAGCTCTCAAGGGATTGGGTGCTGCAGCAACAACCAGCTGGGAACTAGTTCAGAAGTCACAAGGAAAATGTTTGCACACCATGGATCAACAAGGAAGCGTCCAAGCGAGTTATTTCGAGAGATTGATCATCATCACATACCTGACGAAGAGGTCCTGTGTTACTCCGAAATGTTGCACTACTCTTTTGATGTGATCATACATTAAATAATTTTGCTTGGAGGCTTCCTTGTTGATTCATGGTGTGCTGGCAAACATTTTCCATATGCTACATATGTACCCTACTATTCATATCTCTGAGAGTGGGACTTGGTACTTCTGGGCCCAGAATTACTTATAAACTTTGTAGAAGGGTTTAATTGAAATTTTATTTACGACACACATTCCCCTTAAAGTAATCCTGTCTCAATCTCTCTGGAAATATAAACTGAATATATGAAGAACATTGCATAAACAGAAATCTTCAGTAAAAGCCATATGTCAAAACAATCTGGTGGAGAGATGTAGGTCCATGGATAAATGCAGCGGAGTTATGTGTAAATCTTCACATTTCCTGTAAAAGTAGAGCGTGACCCCCTGACTTATTCCTGCTTCTCAAGTGGTTCTTTAACTTTATGGCAAGTCATTAGGAAAACTTAGAGGATAGAAGGATGTAAGGTCATGTTGGAAATGGTTCCCTGCTTATGTATTTCTTATTGTAAATTCAATTTGAATGTCCCAGGTGCACAAGTTTACAGGGTGCCCACAGACATTAATTGACTGTAAAATGGTAGGGTGTCTGATGGGGTACCTCAAGACAGTAGTGTGGGACAGTGAACGTACCATGGTGCTTGGAAAGTATCTGGGACAGTCGGCTTTTCAGATATACACCCATTCTAGTGTGTAAATCCCCCCCACTGCTGACGTACATACATCAGTGGTAGCGAAAGGGTTAAAGATATAGAACATAGAGAACTATATTGCAGAGATGTACTGCATGTTTTTTTTTTTAAATTTAGCATTTGACAGGTACTTTTAAAGTAGCTGTAAACATCAGGAGGGAGCAAGGGGCAGGGCTGAGCCGCACTTTGTGCATTAGATGCACAGTTTGGCTTGGGAGTGATTCCCTATGGTGGGGCTCCGAGAAGTGGAGTGTTAGTCTTCCGCCACACATAGCGTTTTGCTTTTAGGCCAACTATTTCAATTTTGGTCTCATCTGACCAGAGCACCTTCTTCCATATGTTTGCTGTGTCCCCCACATGGCTTCTCGCAAACTGCAAATGGAACTTCTTGAGTTGAGGATCTCTGTAGCTCCTCCAGAGTTTCCATGGGCCTCTTGGCTGTTTCTCTGATTAATGCTCTCCTTGCCCGGCCTGTCTGTTTAGGTGGACAGCCATGTCTTGGTAGGTTTGCAGTTGTGCCATACTCTTTCCATTTTTGGATGATGGATTGAACAGTGGTGCTCCGTGAGATGTTCAAAGCTTGGGATTTTTTTTTTTTTATAACCTAACCCTCCTAAACTTCACAACTTTATCCCTGACCTGTCTGGTGTGTTCCTTGGCCTCGGTGATGCTGTTTGTTCACTACGTTTTCTAACAAATCTCGGAGGGCTTCACAGAACAGCTGCATGTATACTGAGAATAAATTATACAGTGGACTCTTTTTACTAATTAGGTGACTTATGAAGGCAATTAGTTCCATTAGATTTTAGTTAGGGGTATCAGAGTAAAGGGGGCTGAATACAAATGCACGCCACACTTTTCAGATATTTATTTGTAAAATAATTTGAAAACCATTTATCATTTTTCTTCCACTTCACAATTATGTGCCACTTGCTGTTGGTCTATCGCCTAAAATACCATATTTATCGGCGTATAACACGCACCCCAAGTTTAGGAGGGAAGTTTAAGGAAAAAAACTTACATTTAAATGCCCATCAATGCAGCCTTATCAATGTCCATCTGCAGCCTTGTCCATCATTGTAACCTTGCCTGGTGTCCATCTGCAGCCTTGCCTGGTGTCCATCTGCAGCCTTGCCTGGTGCCCATCTGCAGCCTTGCCCGGTGTCCATCTGCAGCCTTGCCCAGTGCCTTTGCAGCCTTGCCAGTCTCTTTGCAGCATTGCCCTGATTTAAAATTGGCGCTGATTTCCGCTGACTGTGAGCGGAGAGGAGCGAGCGGAGCCGAGATACAGAAAGCCGAGTGTACTTCGGCTAGACCCGGCTCTGCTCACAGTCCTGCCCACCTCCACTGATTTGCGAGAGGAGCGAGCGCAGCCGACATACAGAAAGCCGAGTGTACCACGGCTAGACTCGGCTCTGCTCACAGTCAGGGGTGGGACTGCGAGAGGAGCCGAGTCTAGCTGAAGTACACTCGACTTTCTGTATGTCAGCGGCGCTCGCTCCTCTCGCAATCAGTGGAGGTGGGCGTGACTGCCAGAGGAGCCGAGTAAAGCCGAGGGTACTTCGGCTTTGTGTATCTCGGCTCCACTCGCTCCTTTCCTCACAATCAACGGGGATTGGCGTATAACACGCACCCACGATTTTCCCCTGATTTTAAATACGGTACATTTTACGTTTTTGGTTGTAACATGACAAAAATTGGAAAATTTTAAGGAGTATGAATACTTTTTCAAGGCACTGTATTGCTGTTTTTATGTACAGTTTACACAGCGTCCCAACTTTTTTGGAATTGGGGTTGTGTTTTGTTTATTTGCAGGTTTGATGTAATGCTGACATGTTAGTTTATTTCAGTCTAGATTGTTGCAGCTGATCAGTTTTCTGTAAAAACAGTTTAAACATAAAAGTTCAAAGTAGTTGTTGACATACTGAAAATATGTGAAGGCTTGAATACAAAAAGATTAGCATCTCCCCAACTTGTAAGGCACATTGCTTAATGAGTGAATGAGATAACAGCAGTCTTTTGGTCTAAGCATCTGGTGTGGTTTCCTTCAAGCATGCAGCCTGTTTTACACCACCATAAAAAACACATATAACATTTTATTTTGTAATGTCTCTGGAAAACAGATTTGTGTAGGAACAGCTTAAAGTGGTTCTAAAAGCAAAAGGTTTTTACCTTAATGCATTCTATTCTGGATTGAGCCTCACAAGAGCCGCAAAGCTAGGGGACTCTCCCTCCTCATCAGCTGAGAGAGCAGCAGGTGCCATTGGCTGCTGTCAATCAAAATCAGTGAGCCAATGAGAAGAGACATGGCGGGGCTGAGCTTTGTCTCCATGTCTAAATGGACACACAAAGCAACGGCTCAGCTTGGTTGCTCCCATAGTAAGCTGTTTGCTGTGGTGGGCACTCATCAGCAGGGAGGTGCTAGGAGCGCTGGCGGGAGACCCGAGAAAAGGAGGATCTGGGCTGCTCTGTGCAAAACCACTGCACAGAGCAGGTAAGTATAACTAACATGTTTGTTATTTTTGGGCACAGCATACACTTTCATGGTCTAACATCAGCATTCTAATAAAAAATACAAACATTGGTTATATATTTGACAATCTGATATAAGGTTACTTGAAAAAAAATCTCCTTTTGTGTTCGGAGTTCTCCTTGTCTGCGGTCTCTTTCCACAACGTCCTGAATTCTCTACATGCTTTGCAGCTTCTCCTCTGCTGTTTTGGTTCAATTTCTAAGGACTACATATCCAATAGTACATTGCTGCCTGCAAGCAGTGATTTCTGTATTGACTCCACCTCTTGAAACTCCTCCTCTCAGCACCTCTGTAGAAGGCAGCTGTTCCGGCAGATTTGGCAACCCATCATATTTGGTAATAGAAGTGACGTTGCCAACAAGATTTGTTTACTGTACTGTAATGCGTTTCTGCAAAAAGCACCAAAAAACACACAGATGTGAACCAGGCCTGAGACGTTTAGTAACATAATGGGGGTTAAAAAAAAACTAAAATGAGCCCTTTATAGTACCAAAAAAAAGATAATCTCTACTGTAGGGGTTCATTTTTTTTTACTGTACAACTGTGAAAGTAATATTTACAGTAGCGATTATTTGCTCTTTTTGTACTATAATGGGCTCATTTTTAGTTTTTTTTTTAACCCCATTATGTTACTGCCTGATTTATCGATTATGAAAATAGTAATCGATTAATTTCATAATCGATTAGTTGTCGATTAATCGATTAGTTGTTTCAGCCCTAACACGAGCCATTTGATGGTTTTACAGTTTGGTTGAGGACAAAAGCAAATGTGACCGTTCTAAATCCTGGCATTGCAGGAATGTAACTGTTTTTTGAAACCATTAAATTGATGGGTTTAGTCCCACTTTAGGATTTACTGCTGTTCAGGGGATTTGGGCTTCAGCAAAATGGCAGCCTCCGGCAAGAAAAAATTGGCGCAGTGTTGGAGGCAAGTTACAGCACACATCAATTTTTGGTAGCATAATTATTAATGTAGAATGTATGTCCCCTGCTAAAGAACATTATTTTTATCAAGTTGTTATGGGTAAAGTTCCACTTTAATGTACAACCTCTCTCCTTTTTTTTTTATTTTTAATCAGATACAGTGTTATTGAGAGACAATCTTTCTCTACTTACTGATTTTCTATGGTATGATACATTGTAAATCCGTTTTTCATTGTGTACTTTTCCATTTTCCTTTTAATTGTAATTTCCCGAATTGAGGACGCTGTCTTTCAGACCCACCCTGTGCTAAGAGTGAGAAGCATTTCCTTTCTGGAAACATACAAAGCTGATACAATTCAGCCCCTACTGCTGATTATAATTGAAATGTCTTTATGTTTAAACAAGCCAGACTTGATTTCCTGCTCTGCATTCAAGCCCACATCCCTGTGTTTTTCTTTTCTATTTCCGTCTTGTGAAGTCCTGGGGTAAAGTGCTTCCTTCCCCTCTTTTGGGCACTGGCAATTTCTGTTTTGTAGCAAGGCTAACTTTGCCAGTTATCGGGAAGATCTCCAGTTTTTTGCCCTCACCAGTTTCGCTTTCTGTTCCAAGCTTATAGAAGTTCTTTCCTTTACAGGGTTTCACATTCCAACTCCTGTTCTTACAGCACAGAGGAAACATATTTGAGAAAGATTAATATTATACTTGCTAGATGAGATTACAGAAGGTTGTAATCAGGGCTGATTATTGCATAGACCGAGCTCTGTGCTAAATCTTGGTGCCCCCTTCAACACGCACATAATGTTATACATTCCTTTCTAACAAATAATGAACATTTTTTTTTCCTTAATCTCTGTGATGTTGGAATTGTAAAGAAAAAATATGCCTTTATAATAGTGCGCTTAAACACACGCATTAAAAGTTTACTATATACAGTATAAAGAACCAAGAGAGAATATGCATTTATGGGTAATCAATCACATTTTAACATGGTGTTGCTGTCTATTTAAAGAGGAAGTAAAGCCTCTGGAAAAAAAAATACACCCTGCAAGACAAAGGCATAATGAGCTAGTATGCATAGCATACTAGCTCATTATGAATTACTTGCCTGAGATCAAAGCCCCCACATCGGCCCTCGTTCGCCTCCTCCAACGCCCCCATCTATCCCGGAATGACTTCCGGTATCGCGGCTCCGGCGCTGTGACTGGCCGGAGCCACGATGACGTCACTCCTGAGCATGCGCGCTGATGCCGCCACTAACGGCATGATCGCCGCTGGAAACGGCACGCTCTGTGCGCCTGCGCATGTGCCGTAGACATCGGTGCCACTATTTCTGCAAATATCTCCTAAACCTTTAGACCTATCGCGCACTAAGGCGCTACTTACAGGATTCAGATAAAAGCAAACTTTCAGAAAAACGTTCACCATAGCCGCTCGTATAGCGTGCATTCCACGGAGGCAGGAACTAGCATCACTGGTTATGCCGTTGGCTGGAAATTACATTGACGCGTTTCGCTCCTCCTCCAGGGCGTTATCAAAGACACTTTAGCTTATTGTAAACCAGCACATTTGAAATAATAATTCACTTCATCTGCACTGTAAAACATGGTATAGAAAGTAGAGTAGGGTTGATATGTAGCCCCTGGGTCTGGTGAAGTTGCAGTTGTTAAGGGATCAATTTATTCCAGATTATATTGATTATTTCTTTAGCAGTTTGTCAAGGGGTTTGTGATCCAAAACTCAAGTAAATTGTGTCATGCAGTGATCCGATATACCGTATATACTCGAGTATAAGCCGAGTTTTTCAACACATTTGAAAAATGCCCCCCTCGGCTTATACGCAAGCATTTTTCTGCTGCAGAAAATTTAATTTTCTGAACCGACTTTGGGGCCCCGTATATCAGGGCTTTGGATATGTTGTGGTGCCAGTTCCACTGGGTTTGCACACCAAATTTGCGGTTCCTAGCACTAAGTGGCCCCAAGATACGGGGCCCCAAAGTCGGTCAACTGTGTCCATCTGCAGCAATGTCATTTCGGGACCCTTTGGGTCCAGAAACCCCAAATTTTGGCTGCAGCTAGGGGGCTTCTAGGAACCCTTAACTACCGAGTTTGAAGTGGCTGCAAATGGGCACAATGAGGCATGCAAATGGACACAGTGAAGCTGCAAATGGGCATTGTTGACCCTCTTTTCCACTTACAATAGCTGCGCATTTCTCACCCTAGGCTTATACTCGAATCAATACGTTTTCCCATTTTTTGTGGTAAAATTAGGTGCCTCGGCTTATATTCGTGTCGGCTTATACTCGAGTATATACGGTAAGTAAATCAACAAAACATGTATCAAACAGATGATAATGGTCAAGTGAGAGTTTAGACCTCAAACCCATTAAAATGCTGTGGTGTGGTCTGAAGCAGGCCATAACAGAAAGACCTCCAAAAAAGTCTTATACGTATAGGTTGTATACATAAACATACATAGATAAAAAAAAAAAAGACGTCTTCATGCAATGTAAAATGTTATGTTGGATGTTAAACTGGTCTGTGTTAATGTCTTGCATCTTAGATGAAGGTCAGTTAACATTAAGACAAATTCATGAAGAAACCAGAAAGCTGCAAAGACTTTTTCTCGCATGTCAGGCTGTATTGTTACACAGAGAAGTCCCTATTCATATCCTTTTCAGGATCTAGTTTGGTGTTTTGCCCTACTTCCTTTCTAATCACCTATTGGAGTAAATGCCAGTTTTAAACTTTTTTTTCGAGCGCTTCATGCTGTGAAGGCTTCATGTGGATTTGGCAGGTTGAAAAGCAGCTTTTCTTCAGTAATCCCAAAGAAAACAGTTGTGCCGTTATTATGCTATTGCTGAAACGATATTTTTTTCAGACGTGTTATTGAAGTAACTGCACATGTAGATACCAGCGTTCTAGTGCCACTCCATTTTATACCAGTAGAATGAAGAATAGATGGGTAATTTGAGATACCATTCTACTGTACAAATGATCAGATTTGATGAAAAATACTACTGTGCACCATAAAAAAAAAAACGCTTTGTGGAACTTGTACAGTGTTTCATCATTGAATATAGGGGAATCAACCTATACAGTGAAATTTTTACTTTTACTTTTTTTTACTTACGAGTTGAGAGTTAAGCTAGCGCACCTCCTGATTCATTGTTGCTCCCTTTCCATATATGCAGTAGGAGATCTCTCTGAACTATATCCTCCACACGATAGATTGTCATTCCTGTTGCATTTTCCATCATGCGCAATAAAAGAAAAACCCTAATGCCGCGTACACACGGTCGGAATTCTCGTCGGAAAAAGCTCTGATGGTGTTCCCGTCGGAATTTCACTCAAACTGTCTTGCCTACACACGGTCACACCAAATTCCGACGGTCAATAACACAGCGGCATAAAACACGTTCGACAGCACTATAAAAGGGAAGTTTAATGCTTCCGAGCATGCGTCAAATTGTTTCCGAGCATGCGTCGGAATTTTGCGTGTCGGAATTGCATACACACGATCGGAAAATCCGATAGAAAGGTTTTCCGTCAGAAAAGTCCAAATTCAAAGTCCGTCGGAAATTCCGTCAGAAAAAGACCGTTGGGCATACACACGGTCGGAAAATCCGATGAAAAGCTCCCATCGGACTGTTTCCATCGGAAATTCCGACCGTGTGTACGCGGCATTAGAGATGAAGACTTTCTTGTATTGGCTACAGCCGTTGAATGGACCTGGGAACTTGGATGTAAAGGTTTTTCTGCCAGTATACCTGGTAGCTGTGTTAGATGGACCTCTCCTTGATGGTGACCATTTCACCTTATGTGGTTCTGACTATATTCCTCCACATCTCATTTGTTCATATTAAAAGCAATACTATCACATGCCTGGAATATACAGTAATTGCTAGGAGTTTTTTGGGGGTTTTATGATAACATTTCTCAGGTTTTAGTCCAAGCAAGGGAGCAGCAATGGGACTGGTCATCTACCATGTGGTATTCTGAACCCATAAGTACCAGATCATGCCCTCTCAGAAGTCACAAACATCTTGATAGCTATATGATAAATATTTTTGGTGACGTTTTATGTGGTTTTATTAGTTTAAAATAGTGATTTTCCACTTTGCCCTTAGTTGGGCAGATTTCCTCCATTTAGTATGTGTGGGAGACTGTATTAAGCTGGAGGGACGTCAGCCGTCAATCTCCATTTACCCTGAAGACATCTACATGGATGAAACATATAGGGGTGGAGCTTTGACACTGATGTCATCACGCATGTGCACCTGGAAGGGCGGCATGCTGTATCCCGGATAACGTGCCACAAATTTGTGGCAGTGTTGAATTATAAGTCTTGTTAACTTGTTGCACATTTCACTTGCAGAGCACTTGAATCACAAGTTCTAGTTGACACTTTTCCAATTCGTAGCGAATTTGTGTGGCAAGTCTCTAGCCAGAGCAAAGTTGCAGTGGTGAGTCTACTGCAAGAGCTCTGCAAGTCTACAGCACAGAGCAAAGATGAAAATTCAGCCACAGTGACCCCTGTGGTAGGATGACTATTGCACAACATAACTGAACCAGCAGCAGACTTACAGAATGTTTGCAAAGCAAGTTGATCTGGAGTCATGCAATGGGGACTTGCTGCAATTGTGCAACAAACTGGAAAAGCTTAAAGGAGTTGTAAAGGTTCGGAAATGACTATGAATGGAAAGCCTATATGACCCTGCACACCGTAGCATTGCCTTGGCGATTCATCTTTCTACTGTGCTTTAAGCAGGGTATAGGATCGGTTAATCTAATTGCTGACTAAACACTGTAATGCATTCTAATTCTCTGTCTTGCCACATGTATTGTAATAATGTTGACTATGCTTACTGTTATGCATCTTATTATTGAAATAAAGAAAAAAAAAGGAGTTGTAAAGGCAGAAGGTTTTTTATCTTAATGCATTCTATGCATTAAGATAAACCTTCTGTGTGTAGCAGCACCCCCCTAGTTACCTACGTGAGCCCCATCTCTCTGCAGCGATGTCTACGATCCCCCTCAGCCATCCAGGACACTCCTCCTGATTGGCTGAATTTGAACAGCGGTGCCATTGGCTCCGACGGCTGTCAATCAAAGTCAATCAGCCAATCAGGGAAGAGAGGGGGTGGGCCAGATTGGGGCTCCGTGTCTGAATAGATACAGGGAGCTCTGACTCGGCTTAGGTGCCCCCTGTAGCAAGCTGCTGGCTGAGGGGCACTCAAAGGAGGGAGGGGCTAGGAACAGTGAAGAGGGACCCGAGAATAGGAGGATCCAGGCTGCTCTGTGCAAAACCAACTGCATAGAAGAGGCAAGAATAACATGTTTGTTATTTAAAAAATAAATAAATAAATAAAGGAGCCTTTACAATCACTTTGACAAGCTATTTTCAAACTTGCAGCTCAATTGCTTGCTCTCTGGGATTGTGTTTGCAATTGAAACATTGAAACATTTGAAACATTCCTTTTGTGAGTATATACTTATTTAATAAATAAGCAATTTTATATGGCAAAAGGGCACTATGGATCCTCTTCTTTTTTTTCTAGTAATGTGGGGCTTATTGTGAGAATGTGACCGGGCTTCAGATCGCCCTATTGGCGGCAATTAACCATTGCATCCCTGGAAGCGGAGTTGTTTATGTGGTGGCTTGATGTGGTGACCGCTGTGTTGAGCCTAATCCCAAGCACATAGACCTCTTCAGTTTGAGGGGTCTAACATTCCCGTAAATGGATAGAGTTTGTTTGGTGGAGAAGCACAGGCACCATACGGATTGCTGGCACTTGTAGTCCACATCTCACAAAGTGGACCTTCTTGCATGTTTTGTGTGGCACATTCACTTCTGTATTGGTGTACTGTGTATCACATGATTCACATTTGATTGAATTAATTTATTTTTTATAATATTTAAAGAGACCGCACACCCTATTTTATATACAACCGTGGCTAGCACATTGTGTCATGCATTCTGATTAGAAATTACAATCTTTTCTTAATAAACAGATGTTTATGACACAAAGATATTGCAAACTTGACACTTCAGTACTCAGAACCTATAGGGACATCTGTCATTGAAGACACATATGCCATGAAGCCATACAAGGCCAATGTGCAACTCAGGCTGGAAAGTTCAAGTGATGCAACCCTCCTCAGATTGGGGAATCCAACACTGCATAGACCAGGGATATGCAACTAGCGGACCTCCAGCTGTTGCAAAACTAAAAGTCTCATGAGGCATAGCAAGACTCTGACAGCCACAAGCGTGACACCCAGAGGTAGGGGCATGATGGGACTTGTAGTTTTGCAACAGCTGGAGGTCCGCTAATTGCATATCCCTGGCATAGACAACAAAACAAAGAGGGTGCAAAAGCCTAGCGCGTTATCTCCAGCACTTTATTAAGGGGAATTCTTTTGTCCCTTTAATAACGTGCTGGAGATAATGCACTAGGCATTTGCGCCCTCTTTGCTGATTTGTTGTCCCAACAGATGATTATGCTTTATAACTATTAATGCATTTTTTTTGGACAAGCCAAGTTTGAAAGTTTCTAGCGCTTATTCCCTGTTCAATAATAAAGAGCGTGAATGTTAGCGAGAGATGGTGACCACACGTGCGACTGTTTTTGTGAAGCAAAGCCATTTCAGTTTGAGACTTCTTTACTCCACATAGTGGTGATCTGATGGCAATGCTGTGATTGTGAGGGATCATTCCACTCTCCTTACCCTTCTGTTGCCTCAGCCATTCACAAAACTTCTAGTATTTTTTCCCCCAGAATCCCCAAGAGGTTCTTTGAATGGAGGAGAGCAGCCCTTGCATTCTGGGAAAATAATACTAGGAGTTTTTGATTGGACAAGGAGACAGGAAAGGGTGGCTAAGCGGTGTGAACTTTTCCAGACGCAACCTCTGGTACCTGCAGGATGGAAGATCACTGTTGTGGAAAATCACCATTGTGGGGGAGCATCCAGAGGGGTGAGGAACATTACACTAACCAGCAGCCAACACAACACGGATATGCTTCATTACAGGTACATAATTAGACTGGTGCTCCATTTTTTTTTTTCGTTACTGGCCCTTAGCTTTAAACAATAAACTATTTTTATGTAGAGGGTAGCAGTCAGTATTAGATGTCATTGCGTGTGCCTGTTTTGTTCCATGTGTGACAGGCTTATAAATAAATAATCGGGTTTACAAAGGACTGTTTCTTGAGTAAACTTGATTCAAACAAATTGCTCTGCAGTGAAGCATCAGGTTACTGAACTCAAGAAATCCTTGTCTGAGAAATTGCAGCACCAAAACTCTAAATCTAAGGCGAAGGCACTGCATTAATGTGTTGTAAAGGCGTATAGAAATATGGGCCCTTGAGGAATCTAGTGGTCAGATCTTCCTGCCCCGTGTGGATAGTTTGGGTTGTATTCACTATAATCGATTAATGAACTAGAAAAACCAACAGAAAAGTGTCGGACTCTTGGGGCCGTGTCAGACACAGGTGATGTATTTGCATCTATTCTTTGCTGATGGAAAGCAATTTGTAGCAGAGAAAACAAACCTAATGATGTAGCATTAGACCCCATACACACTATTAGATTTTCTGTAGATTTTTGTCTTCAGATTTACAAAAACCACGTAGTGCAAGGGCCTGCCTGATTGCATACAAATTGAAACTCTTAAAGGGGAGTTCCAGGCATTTTAAAAGTCAGCAGCTACAAAAAGTGTAGTTGCTGACTTTTAAAAAAAATGACACTTACCTGTTCCACGGTCCAGCGATGCGGCCGAACGGGGTGTCGCTCCTCTCCCCCTCCTCTTCGTCGGCGCCGCCATTTCCACTCTGGGCACCCGGCCGTGACAGCTTTCCTCTTCACGGCCGGGCACGCACGGCGCATGCGCGAGCCGCGCTGCGCTCCCGGAGTGGATAGGCGATCTCCTGGGACCTGTCACGTGTCCCAGGAGATCGCCTAGAGGGAGGAGTCGCCTAGGCGGTTACTGGGCGGAAGGAGGAAGTGGGATAGGAAGTCCCCCTCCTAATGAAGCCCCCACTCCCCCCCAAAAAAAAAATTACATGCCAAATGTGGCATGTAAGGGGGTGAGGAGTGGTTAAAGCTGGAGTTCCATTTTTAAGTGGAACTCCGCTTTAAGGTTTGACCTTATTATATGGTTTTGGTAAATCTCAAGACAAAAATCTGCAAAAAATCTCATGTGTATGGGGCTTTAGTTTAAACTAGTAGTGGTGATCAGGGATTTTTTCCAGCTGGAACTTGGTTACATCACCTCTGGCTCGGACCCTCTGCTCCCTCCTCACCACTATCACTTGCAAGACTTCTGTGTTTACAAATGACAGCTTGACTCTCGACGGCTCCCATAGATCTGATCTCCTGAATGGCTCCCACTAAGTACAGGATCGGGACAAGGGAGATGCAGGTGCCGGGGTGGAATGAGGATGCCGACAGCCCCAATAGATGATCTCCCTGCAAGTGAGAGAGGTGGAGCCTACAGTGTGTGGGGCGGTACTAGAGCCGGCTGCATGGTTTAACTTAATACAGCAACAAAAGTAAAGTGGAAGATGGTGGAGCTTTTAAGGAAGGGGGGAGAATATGGGGGCAGTAGAGGGGGTTGCATGCAGAGGTCAGAGCTGAAGAGGGGGGAAAGTGAGATGTGGATGGGGAATGCAGAGGTTAGCAGCTGTGGAAGAAGGCTGAATCCTGCACTCTGTGTGTAGAGCACCCCTGAACTCTGCACTCTGTATGCGGCGCAACTTGAACCCCCCCCCCCCCACTCTACACGTAATGCACTCCTGGTATTTAATGCTCCTTTAAGACCCTCCCAATGTTAATGAAACTAGGCCACACCCACTATTTGATGCAGTTTGGAGGGTGTGTGTGGGGGGGGAGTGACTCGTGGTTGAGTTCTTGCACCTGTTTTCTGGGAAAAAAAAGCCCTGGTGATGATAGATCTTTTTAGTGTGAAATTGGCAGTAACAATTGTAGCAATGATTACGGTATTTGCTGCTATAAAATCACCTATTTGACACGGTCCTTACTGATCCCTCAGATGAGCAGACCTAGGAACTTGAGCAACAACCTTACAGCCAGTTCCAAAGAGTTTTACTAAACTGTTGGTTGGCGTTTCTGATTGAAGCCCGTACTGGCACTGTCTTCCAGATCTTCACCAGCCACTCAGTCCGCACACTCTCCCCTGTTATTACCCGTATTTCAAACAACTTTTCAGCTTCAGTATTTCTTCAGCCCTAAGACCCCTTTCACACCACGCCGCCCATAGAGGCGGCTGTAAAACGCCGCTATTTTTAGCGGCGTTTTACCGTCGGATTTGCAGTGCATTTCGGCCGATAGCTGGGCACTTTTACCCCCCGCTAGCGGCCGAGAAAGGGTTTAAAACCCCGGCAATATGCCGCAATAGCGGCATTTTGCCGGTGGTATTACAGCGCTGCCCCATTGATTTCAATGGGGAGCAGCGGTGGAGGAGCGGTAAACACACACTCCTTCACCGCTCCAAAGAAGCTGCTGAGAGGACTTCGGGCTTTCACACTGCAGACAATGGAGCAGTAGTTTGAGGGCAGATTGTAGGCGCTATTTCTAACGCAAAACGCCCTCGTGTGAAAGGGGTCTTAAACTTTGTGAGTCCTGCAACAGTCAGTCACCATTACCACGGTACCCTGTTCAACTCTCAGTACCTTCAATAACTTTATTGTAAACTTTGTGTGTTTGTGGGGAAGTTGTACACAATATGTTTGTATGGGTATAAAATAAATTGATTTGAAAATATCTTACATTTCCGTTATTGCTTTGTTCTGTAAATAGTGGACATGCTGACTCCATATCAGCTCTGATTTTTATATAATTTAATGGCAACAGACCCAGACGCAGAGCGATGGCGGCCTAGTCATACTTACAGAGAAGTCAGATTTAATTAGCTGGCTTAATGAGGTCATGCTTTGCGAGGGTTGGAATTTTTTGCACATAAGGAAGTGATTGATCCTGTGATGCAGACAGGCAGGGAACGCTTGCAGGTTGTCTGCCATTCTCAGTTACTGTCATCAGTTTACGTTATAAAATGATGTCAGCAAAGCCTGTATTCATCCTTTTATTTTATCTGTTGTGATAAAATCATGTAGAGGTAAAAGAACATCATAGTATCTTGGATCTCTTTAACACATTATTCCAATAGTTGTATTCTATAAAAGAGCAGAAAAGTCCAGGACCAGTCTATAGCAACCAACCATATACTTTTGAAATGTATTAGGCAAAACTTCAGCTAAAATAATAAAAAAAAAAATGTAATGTAACGGCTAATTAAAAGTTAAACAAGCAGCATTCACCTTCAAACCAGAGCTGCTCCAGCTGTAATTCCTTTCCATTACAAGATGTTATCGGTCTTCTGGTTTGAATGAAGGCCAGCATCATTCAACCCACTTCCTATGAACCCAGCCCATGGGGTGGCATCATCACAGCAACTAGGGATTGCCGTATAACATTGCAAAATGCCATCTGCATGTGGGGATCATCTCGGTGCAGCAGTAATGATCGCCTGCAACCAGAGGAGAGAAAAGGCCCATGATGTCATAAAACTAGCCAAAGGTCCCTTGGGGGGGAAAAATAAAAAATAAATAAAATAAATATATATAATAAAACAAAACATTTTTTTTACAGCAGTAGTTAAAGATGGGCTCCAGTCTCCTGTGAATAAAATAAGTAAATGGCTACAAAAACTGTAGCTGCTAACTTTAAAAAAAACAGCCACTCACCTGACCCATGATCCAGCGGCTTGCTTACTCCGGTTGGTTTCACCCACTGTCTTCTTTGCCCAGCGCCGGCATCTTCACTATGGGCTTTCGGTTTGCAGCTTCACAGCCGGGTGCCCACTGCTCATGAGCGAGCAACGCTGCATATCGTGAATGGTGGATGCAGTCTTCTGGGACCTCTTGGTGTCCCAGAAGACTGCAGGGGGGGGAGGGAGGAGAACTTCTGTTTGCGACCGGTTAGGAAGTGGGAGCGGGTACCTGTCAAAATCGGGTACCCTCTGCCCCCGCTCCTCAAAAGTGCCAATTCTTATGCTGTAGAACAGTTAGGTTGGCCATAAACAGCCCAATAATAATGCTTCTGATGTGTGCATTGGGCCATTTCTGTCCTCCCTGGAGGGAGATAACGAGGAATTCTGACTGCCTCGGGCATTCATCACACAGGAAGATTTTCCAGATTGATGTCTGCACTGGGTAAATCCTCGACTTTTCCATGGAGAAAATGGAAGGATAAGAGTACCACATGTGCTTAGCTTATATTGAGTGCTATTGTAGCTCATCCCAGCACTCCAGCATCATCGGCAAGTATAGGCCGAAATCTCCCCACCTGCCTCGCCCAGTGAGAGATTTGTCCGTTTAGGGGCAATGTTAATGATACCTTCCTGTCTGGGGCTTTACAGTTTGTTCCACTAATGTTGTTATTTGTGCTTTTACAATGCATTGTTTATTTAGCTCATCTATAATAATACTCATGGTCCAGACACAAATACACAGTGCATAAAACTGGGGGATGAATTTATAGAAAGCATAATCCAGCTGATGTCCAAATTATGCAAAATATGTCCTCATTAGTCCATATTGTTCACAGCGGAACCGCTTTCTCTCTGCCTGCAGGCGAGACAGCTCAGTACAGATAATGATGCCTCCTCTGCCTGACATGCTGTCTTGCTGCCACAGTGCCCCTCTGTACGAGGAGACTTTAACTCTTTAGGGGAACATCTTTTGTGCAGAGTTGTGTGATTGTCTACATGGCTGCTTTTCTAATGGCAGCTTTATTATAGAATTTATTAGCTGGTAGAAATATTAAAGAGCAGGCTGTTGTTTTCAAAGAGCTTCCTAAATCACTGGCATTGAAAATGAATATCCCGAGTACTGTCATTATATTTATAACTACAGTTATTATATTATATTGCATTACATAAAACAATTACGGTACATTTCCACAAATCTGTCCTTGCTGCTGTCTTCGCTTTATGTCTAGTACATCTAAAACGGTTTACATTTTTTTTTGGATAATGTAGGAAGGGGTTAAAAAACCTTTTGCCAGACTTTTTTTTTTAACCATTGGTGACATATCCCTTCACTTCCTGTCCTAGAAATGCAACCGAAATTTTGTGAAAATCTGTAGTACCAAAAAATGAATTGACAAATATAGGGCACTACTCTATAATACAGCTAGCAAGACCTATTGGAGTATATTTCAGTTTAAGGCCTGATTCACACCTATGCATTTTTTAGTGTGCTTTCAGTTTTGCAGAAACTCACTGCAGTCCATTTAACATGGTTTCCTATGAATGTACTTCACATCTGTGCATTTTATGGAAAGGGCCAGGGACTTTTTGAGGAGGGAGAGGCAAGTCAAACCAGCCACTGATCCTTCTATACTCTTGTTGACTTTCCCTGGGAGTTATAGCTTCTTTACTCAGGCTGGAGGGTACCTATGGCCCTTATGCACACTGGGCATTAAAAATGTTACTTTTAAGAGCTTTTGACTTTTTTTCCCTAACTCTAAACTCTCCTCAAAAATCTTGCATGTACTTGCTGTCATTGGTTGCTACGGCTGCCGATGTACTAGCAACCAATGACGCTTTAGCCGAGCATTCTCTTTGTGTCATCTGCACGCCACATCCAGATTGGTCGCCAAGCAGGCATGGCTGTGCTCTTTCATTGGCTCTTGCAGGCGGCAGGGGGCGGGCTGCACATTGACTGGCTAGGAAATGAGTTGCGCTTTGATTGGCTCGAGGAGCTGCGCTGCGTAATTTACAGAAGACGTGGCCCCCTGTTTTACCCAGTAACTGAAGGAGAGCCGAGAGGAATGTATGCCCACCACCATCCAGACAGTCGCCAACATGATCTCCCTCACAGACACCCAGAGTAAGAGACACCGAGCACAACACCAGCATCACCCTGGGCGGGATATATATTGTATATTATCGAATATCACACAGGAAGAGGCTGAAAGACACCATCTGTATCATACACTGCTCAAAAAACCTTCAAAACACAACATATCTCAATATAGAAAAAAAATATCATGCTGAAAATCTCTACTAATATGGACTGGGTAATCTGTTAGGAACGAAAGGCTGGCAATGAAAATCTCAAGCTACAGACGGCTGAATGACACCCCGAAAATCTAAGTGAAAAAATTATGCAGCAGGCTGAACAGACTGAGGGGCAACCTGGTGGCGTCATATGGACCGAAACATAATGTCCCAGAGGTGTTCTATTGTATTTAGGTCAGGCGAGCGTGGGGGGGCCGGAACTGGCCACATGAGGCTGGACATTGTCGTGCACCAGGAGGAACCCAGGACCCACTGCACCAGCCTAGGGTCTGAGAATGGGTCTAAGGACTTCATCCCAATACCTAATGGCAGTCAGGGTGCCATTTTATAGCCTGTAGAGGTCTGCGTGTCCCTCCATGGATATACCTCCCAGACCATCACTGACCCACCACCAAACCGGTCATGCTGGACGATGTTATAGGCAGCATTACGGTCTCCACAGCTTCTCCAGACCCTTTTTCACATCTGTCACATGTGCTCAGCGTGAACCTGCTCTCATCTTTGAAAAGCACAGTGGCGGACCTACCAATGCTGGCGTTGAATGGCAAATGCTGGGCAGTGAGCACAGGGCCCACTAGAGGGCGTCGGACCCTCAGGCCACCCTCATGAAGTCGGTTTGATTGTTTGGTCAGAGATATTCACACTAGTGGCCTGCTGGAGGCCATTTTGTTGGGCCCTGGCAGTGCACATCCTGTTCCTCCTTGCACAAAGGAGCAGATACCCATCCTGCTGATGGGTTAAGGACCTTCTACCGCCCTGTCCAGCTTTCCTAGAGTAACTGCCTGTCTCCTGGAATTTCCTCCATGCTCTAGAGTCAACATTCTGGCAATGGCACGTATTGATGTGCCATCCTGGAGGATTTGGACTGGCTGTGCAACATCTATAGGGTTCAGGTTTCGCCTCATAATACCAGTAGTGACCCTGACCCTAGCCAAATGCTAAATTAGTGAAAAACAGTCAAAAAAGATGAGTAGGGGAAAAAAAAAATGTCAGTGGCCTCCACCTGAAAAAACATTCCTGTTTGTCTCATTGTTGCCCATCAAATGCACCTGTTGTTAAATTCATTAACACCAAAGCAGCTGAAACTGTTTAACAACCCCCATCTGCTACTTAAAGCGGAGTTCCACCCAAAAATGGAACCCCATTTTTTTTTTTTTGGGGGGGGGGAGTGGGAGCTTCGTTAGGCAGCCTCTCCCTCTAGGCGATCTCCTTGGACAAGTGACAGGTCCCAGGAGATCGCATGTCCACTCCGGGAGCGCAGCGCGACTCGCGCATGCGTCGTGCAGCCGTGAAGCTGAAAGCTGTCACGGCCGGCTGCCTAGAGTGGCAATGGAGGCGGAGCATACACACGGTCAAACTTTTCGCCAACAAGCTCACATCCAACATTTGTTGGAAATTCCGATCGTGTGTACGGGGCATTCGACTTTTACTGAAAAATTGGTAGTTTCAGAGAAACCAACTGATGGGAAAATATTACAAAAATGTCTGGAATAGCTCCCACTGTATTTATCAGTAGCTGTAAAGTACAACACTGCATTTTAGTGAAGAATTAAATATTTGTCTGATAAACACACCTGTTACACATGAGAAACCTTATTTGTTATCACAATCTGTATTGCTGGTAACCTTGACTTGTATCTATCCACAAACCCATCCACAGTGCTTTGAAATAAATGTTATAAAACACAACTTATTAACTAAGCTTCTTGTGCCAAAATAATGGCCCTGGAAACAGTCGTAAGTGGCGTACAGCACATTACCAAAGCAGAAAGACCTATTTCAGGACTCTCTGCAACACCCACGCCAGTTTCTATCTCAGAGTAAAATAGAATTTAATGCAAGGTCAGCACCTAATTAACAAAGGGATTGCAACAGTTCAGAATTCAGTATAGAAACCTGATGCAGATTCCCACTAGATAGGATCTGAAAGATAGGATGCAATTGCACTGCACAAGCAGAGGCTTCAGGGTTAACTACCTTCCTCCCATTCTCAGCTGAGCAGGGAGGTAGGCAGGTTGAGGGATTCGATCTCCACTGAGCAGGGAAGCCGGCAGGTTGAGGAATTCGGAGCATTCAGCTCCAGTGAAACTGCTCTCTGTGCTGAGTCTGGCTCGGACACAGCATAGAACACATAGCAGATCACTCGCAATTACAAGAGGAAGAAAATCTGTTCTGTTTGCTCAGATTCGAAGAATAAGTTAGAAGACAAAGCCTGCACCACTCTTTAACTCCTCCAATGTGTGATAACTTCCGAAATAAAAATTTTTTTTTTTTATATCTCACTATTAACTGACAATTAACTTTGTTTAGTTTTAGCACAAAAGGTTTATAATAAAAAATGTTATGACGTTTTCTCATGCAAACTTTGACTATTTTTGCCTCTAGATCAGTGTTTCTGAACTCCAGTCCTCAAGGAGCCCCAACAGGTCATGTTTTCAGGATTTCCCTCCTCAGAACCAGCTGTGGGAATTACTAAGGCAGTGAAACTGATCAAATCACCTGTGCAAAATAATGGGAAGCCTGAAGACATGACCTGTTGGGGGCGCCTTGAGGACTGGAGTTGAGAAACACTGCTCTAGATGGCTTGCTATGGGTAACACACCACACTCTTTTATTTTGCAAGCCAGATCCAGTCCCACAAAATTTCTCCATGTGCCATAATTCACCCTACTGGGGGATTATTCAGAGAAATAAATTGAGGAAACGGTATGTGGTTTTACCTATTGTATGATCTAATTTTTCATGTGAACATGTGAAGAAAAAATGGAGCTTTGTGAGGATCTATATTGAAAAATAACATTGTTTAAAAAAAACCATACCACTGATGTTGGAAACCTTTTAGCCTAGGTTCACATCTCTGCAGGTGCGGGACTGTGTGTAAATCAAACGTATTCCCGCACCCACAACCGCATTCCAGCACCTACAGCAAAAATGCACTGTTAAAAGCATGGGGTGCCATTAATTCCTAAGGCCCCTTTCACACTGGCGCGGTGAGCCGCGGTGACGGTAAAGCAGCGCTATATTTAGTGCTGCTTTACCGTCGTTTTCACCGCGGTTTTCGGCCGCTCGCGGTGCGGTTTTACCCCCCGCGAGCGGCCGAAAAAGGGTTAAACACCCCCCGCAGAGCGCCGCCTTTGCGGCGGTATTGCCGCGGTTTTACCGCGGTCTCCCATTCTTTTCAATGGGAAGGAGCGGTATAGGAGCGGTGAACACACCGCTCCTATCCCGCTCCAAAGATGCTGCTAGCAGGACTTTTTTTTTCATCCTGCTAGCGCACCGCTCCAGTGTGAAAGCCCGCCGGCTTTCACACTGGAGTTAAAGGGGCAGGATTTTTTCATGCGGTGAACAGGCGCTATTTTTAGCGCTGCACCGCATGAAAAACGCCCCGGTGTGAAAGGGGCCTAAGCAATGGAAATTGTGGTGCATTTTCCCATGTGTATAATTGCATACCACAGCTGTGGTTTTGGAAAAGGTAAAGACCTCTTCCCTGCGATTCTCACAAGTGCAGCAGCCTATTCAAATGGATGGGCTGTTGTGCCCACACAAACGTGGCTGCAGAGAAAACACATCAGGGTGAACCTAGTCTTCGGGTCTATTAATACATGTTTCCATAGAAGATTTACACTTTTACCCAAGGTTCATTTGAATACGATTAGGGAAAATATGAATCTGGAGTAAAAGGTGTGTGAATAACATGTGAAAACACTTTTAAATAGACCCCATTGTTCTGAGTGAGCTTCAAATGATGGATGATCTTTCGGATAATGCAGTGGTCTCCAATCTGGCCCTTGGGGCACTATTCCTCCCACTGACATCAATGATAGAGCAATAATTTCTGCACTGACCCCAACAATGGGGCAATATTTTTCCCACTGACACCAATGATGGGACACTATTCCTCCCACTGACACCAAGGATGGGCACTATTCCTCCCACTGACACCAAGGATGGGGCACAAATAATTACCCTAATACCAAAGATAGGACATTGTTTACTCCCACTGATGCTAGGACATTTCCTAATCCCAATGGCCACAGTCCAGCCCCCCTAGGTCTGAAGGGCAGTAAACTGGCCCTTTGTTTAGAAAGTTTGGAGACCCCTGGGTTAATGAGATATTTAAATTTACAAGGTAGCTTGCTTACATTTCCTCTGCAATGGGAAGTTCTTTTAAGAGTGAGGGACACCATACTTCACACTACTAAAGGCATTCATTGCCTGATCGGTTGTCACATACGGGTTGACTTGATTTACTAAAACTGGGGAGTGCAAAATCTGGTGCAGCTCTCCATAGAAACCAATCGCCTTCCAGGTTTTTTTTTTTGTATTGACTGCCATGCACAACTGTGGCAGATTTTGCACTCTAGGTTTTAGTAAATCATCCTCATAGAGACCGTTTATTATTGGGTGTAATGGCTTCCATCCAGAGAACATTTTCTGTTTTTTTGCCTTCCTCTGGATCATCTGTGGGTGTAGGTTTTTGTATATCGGATTGTTTTTTTTTTTTTTTTTTTGGGTTGAACTTGATGGACTTTTTTCAACCTGACTAACTATGTAAAACATAGTAATGACCTCCTGTATTAGGGTCCTGTCCTAATTTAATATATAGATGTGGAGTAATATTCTAATTCATTAATACTAGTCACATTGCCAGGATACCACTGGATCCCCTTTCCCCTTGTGGTGCCCCTGCAAGTGCGTTGCTGGGCAAAGTTTGTGGGGGCAAAATAAATGCTTACTTGGCCTGGTTTATTGATGGTTCTGGAAGTGGTGTCAACTTCTGTCATATTTTGTACTGAAATACTACTTCACCCTGCAGTTTTTGCTTATAGGCAGTACTGTTGTTTAAATGTATTTCTTTCTTTCCTTTTTTTTTTTTTACACAATGTAATGTAAAAAGTTGTCACATGGTCTTATCTGCCTTTTGTGTGTTGTCTTGTGTTGGTTGTGTACCAAGTGACAAACTTCCTACCGATGAAATGCTGCTTCCTGGCAACTCATCCATAGCTTGTTTTTGTTTGCATGTAAAGATGTTGTTGCATGGTCTTCTCTAATATTCACATGCACAAAAATGGAGGTTTCCATTAAACTATGGCTGGACAAATCCCAGGTACCAGGTAGCCAATACGTCTTTAAAAATGACAACCGGAGTTCAAATTTTAAAGTTTAGTTGTCAATAGAGCTGGCAACTAAAAAAAAAAAAAACTGCTGGCCCCTGACTTGCATATTAATTTGTCCACCCTTGCTTTCAATACATGCACGTTGCTTTTAAACATTCTTGGAACTTCCAGTGAAAGTATTCTATCCCCCATGCCCTCCGAGTTCTGCACCAATGAAATGGGTTAAACCTACTGGCCGCAGGCCACGTTCTGACCGAAACAACCATGGAAACAAATTCATACAGATCCAGTCAAGCAGCAGCAATGATCCTTCTAAGCTGACTGATCTGGAATTTGTGGTGTAAAAAAAATAATCGTATTAGAAAATATTAGTTGTGAAATGTTCATCTTAAAGGAAAACTCTAAAACAAATGAATTATCTGTTTTAGGAGTCAGATAAATAGGTTTAAAAAAAGAAACTTCACCATTGCGTTTATCCAAAAAGAAATCCCACTAGACAGAAGTTGTTCAACACTCCTCAAGGTCTGGAGTCCTCGGTGTTAGTAATGTCAAAGAACTCGACTACATACCCTGCCTTATGGATTGCTATAGACCAGCGATGGTGAACCTTGGCACCCCAGATGTTTTGGAGCGACATTTCCCATGACGCTCATGCACGCTGCAGTGTAGTTGAGCGTCATGGGAAATGTAGTTCCAAAACATCTGGGGTGCCAAGGTTTGCCATCACTGCTATAGACCATACCCTATGTAATGTATCAATGTCCTACTATAATAATAAAAAAAAAAAAAATGCTGGAACTAATCTCCCATAAAAGAGGTCTGTTAATTAATAAATACTTCAAAATCACATACCATGGTATATTAAAACATTTTGGTGATTGGGTGAAAACATAGCCTATGACATACTTGTATAAGCAAAAGAGCTCACCAAAATGTCTAAATTTGCCTATATGAGATAGACTTTTTGGCAAATTTTTGGTGAGCTCTTCTGATAATAATACGTATGTCATAGGCTGTGATACCAGACATCCCATGTTTTTGCATACAATGGTATGTGGTTTTAAAATTCGTATTAATTAATTAACAGTCCTTTTTATGGGAGATTATTTCCAGGTTTTTTTCTTCTTTTTTGCTATAGTATGATTTTGATAAATTACATTGGGTATGGTCTGTAGTAGTCCATAAGGCAGGGCGTATAGTTGAGTTCTTTTTCTGAAAGGAGAAAAAAAAGAAGCTCTTGTGTCTTCAGATTCTCAAACCAGCAGGTGATCCAGAGGAAGACAAAACCCTTACATGGTCCAATTTTCTCTAACAGAGGGGAAATAATTCTTCCTCTTCCCCAAATAATTTTTTTTTTCATGGATCATTATTAAAATTATTGTAAAGCTTTAATTTTTATTTCATTAAAATAACAAACATGTTCTACTTTTCGCTCTGTGCAGTGGTTTTGTAGAGTGGCCCGGATCCTCCTCTTCGCGGGTCCCGCATCGGTGCTCCTCCCTCCTGTCAGGTGCCCCCACAGCAAGCAGTACACTGTGGGGGCAGCCAAGCCACAGTTGTGTGTGTCCAATCACACATGGAGCCGCAGTTCGACCCCACCCCCTCTACTGATTGGCTCACCGCTGCTGCCAGTAGCCAATCAGGAGTGCAAGTCCCCAGAGTCGAGGCTCTCATGGACATCGCTGGATCGAGAGGGGGCTCAGGTAAGTGTTAGGGGGGCTGGAGGGGCTGTTGTACACAGAAGTTTTTTTTACATTCATGCATAGAATTCATGAAGGTAAAAAACCTTGTGCCTTTACAACCACTTTAAGACTCCATGCACACTAGCTGAAAATAACGCCTGTGCTCTTGGCAGAATATTTTTTTTGAGTGTTTTTGTACTAGCGTTTACAAGCATCTAGCGTTTTTTCTGCCAGAAAAGCGCTCTCAAAAATGCAAATCGGACGTTTTTTTTAAACATTTTTTATGCCTCTAAATGCTGACCTTAAACAGCTTTAGACTACCTAATGTGCGTGGACACATAGGATAACATTAGTTGCTTCTACAGTCAGAACCAGGGGTAGGCAACCTGGGGCCCTCCAGCTGTTGTGGAACTACATTTCCCATGAGGAATTGCAAGGCTGACAGTTACAATTACTCCCAGAGGCATAATGGGACTTGTAGTTCTGCAACAGCTGGAGGGCACCAGGTTGCCTACCCCTGGTCAAAACACTAAACTCCTCCTACGAGCAGTGTTTTTTTTTAGGCTAGTGTACATGGCGCCAATGTTCATTTATATATGCTCCACAGCTTTTGTTAAAAATATTTTAACCACTCTGTGTATTTGAAAGTGGCCTGCAGCATTGGGGAAATAAAGTGTTTTATGTTTTCTAGTATGAGCTTAGCTTGGTTTAATGAAATCCATGTTATCCAGATATGAGAATTTGCAATAAGCTTCTGGATTATTTTACATGTTTGCTCTTTCATTTTAGGAGCACGTAAATAAATCCTCCTGTTTTACTACTACTATCCTAGCTTATGAAGCCCTTTCTGTTTGTGTGACAAGCGCAATCTCAAGGGCCTCTACCATACTGTATTAAATACTTTTGCAGTATACACACACATATATGTAATTTCATCCATAATGCTTCTGTACCAACACACTGTCCAGTCACAAGATCATAAAAATCGCTTAAAAATCGCTTCTTCTACAGGAGTTTTGTGTTTTTTGCCTGTAGACGCGGCTCAATGTTATCCTATGTGTCGGTGCACAATAGAGGCATATTTTAAGCTCCGCTTTTAGAGGCTGACAAAAAACCCTGGTTTGCGTTTTTGGGAGGTGTTTTCTGGCAGAAAAAAAAGTAAACGCTAAGTTTATGTCTATGTGAGCATTTTTTTTCTGCCAAAAGAACTGACATTTTCTAAGCCTAGAGTTCATGGGCACTTAAACTTTCCCCTTCACTTCTGATAGAGATAGACATCTAGACATCACCACCTTTTTCTGTTTCCCCTGTCACCCCATGACATTTTTGTCCATCTTTTTAGAAGACAGAATACCCTATCACAGCCTCCCTATTACAATCACCACTCTGCTTATTAAAGAGGAGTTTCCATTAAGAAGAAAAAAATATTAAAAGTCAGCAGCTACAAATACTGCAGCTGCTGACTTTTAATAATCGGACACTTTTCTGTTCCAGGGTCCAGCGATGCAGGGGATCGAAGCCCCATTCGCCCCCTCCACTCGGCGGCGCTGACATTGTAACTGTGGGCACCCGGCTGTGGCTTCTCAGCCGGTCACCCACTGCGCACGTGCGCGCCACGCTGCGCGCCGTGATTGGCCGCGCAGTCATCTGGGACTTGTCACATGTCCCAGATTAATGACAGGAGGGAGGGGGCAGAGCTGAGCCCTTCCTGCGCCGAGAGGGAAGTGATGTCACCAGCCCTGGCACTGAAGGAGGCAGACTACGAGGGACCCCCCCCCCTAGCAACAGGCATTTAGAGGTGAGTTAATAAAAATATTTTTTCCAAATGTTTTTTAATTTTCTCAGGAATTTTAATGATTTTTTTTTGTGTGCAACCCCACTTTAAGCTGTTTCCCTGGCTGTTGGGAAAAAGAAAGCCGCCTTAAGGAATAGAGCAAGTCTGTTAGAAACCACAAATAGACACAGACCATCCCCCCGTCATCTCAGGACACTCCCTCAGAACCCGTAAGAATCATTACAACTTTTGGGTCTCAATGGAACGAGGTCCGTCGGACCTTGGAAAAACACTGGGGGATTCTGACATGCTCTCCCACTCTGGCCAAGATCGTGGGTGATGCACCCAAGCTCGTCGCCAGACGTGCGAGGAGTCTTGGGGACACTCTGATACAGTCGGAATTTGTTAAAGAAGCTGACTCAACTTGGCTTTCCGACTACCCCAGAACAAAGGGTATGTTTCCCTGTACTAGGTGCCAGGTTTGTCCTTATGTACACCGCACCTCCTCTTTTTCCGATGCACTTGGTAGGGACAACTTTAAAATAGTTGACCTTATCAACTGCTCAAGTACTAGGGTTATCTACATGATTACGTGTCCTTGCCCTAAGATCTATATAGGCAAAACAAAGCGCTCCCTAAAAATTCGAATAGGTGAGCATTTAAGAGAAATACGCGAAAAGGGTAAAATACCCGAGAAACCTCTTGCTAAACATTTTTTTACTCATCATGGAGGAGATACAACAGGGTTGCTAGTCAAAGGAATCTATCTTTTAAAGCTACCACCAAGACGTGGTGACTTCGATAAGATACTCCTTCAAAAAGAAAAATGGTGGGTATACCGCCTAAAATCTTTAGTTCCACTAGGCCTTAATACCGAGTTAAATCTACAGGCTTTTTTGTAATCCCAGTCTGCTTATATACTTTATTTTATTATACATTTTTTTGTCCTTTCTTACATGCTAAATTAATTCAGCTTGCAAACACTCTTAAATGCATTTAAACGCCATAACTAATATGAACAATGGGTTTTTTAAATACATAGTTGTTACACAACAGTCTTTAAATGCTGTAACACATGAGCACAGTGTTTACTCACACTGTTCTCATTGCAGGGTACAGTGTTTCTTTACACTGTCCCCATCATTTTCCAATATTGCAATTTATCCAGAACACACTCTATAGAAAAGTGTCACATCTCTATGACTGTTTTTGTCCTTTGTGGATATTTTTATTATTATTTTTTATATTCTATTCATGATATTCACAATTTAAATCCCCTTGTTGCCATCCATACCAAATGGCCACCTTATTCTTCAAACGTGCTCTTTGAGTTTGCTTAATAAAATGTTTAAATGCCAGTCGCTGGTTAATCTTCCTTATTCTTCCTTTTATATATATTTTTTCTATTTTTTCCTATTGTTCGCCTAATCCCTCACCTAGATTTAAATGTGCGCTCCATCAGGTTAATTGTTCCTTAGTTACCTGATGGCGCAGTATCTGTTTAAAATTTGTTTAAAATAGTTTAATTGTTTGTCATATAATTAAATGTTTTTCTCATGCCCAGCCCATAGCCAACCATTTTTCTGACCAAAATAACCTAAGCAACATTTTGGTTATAATAATCCATTTGCTTCCACAACTTTAGGTGAATTACCTAAGCAATTAAGGATCCGGTCAGAACGGCCACAATACCTTTTAACATAAATCTATCCTTCTACCAACACCTGTTGTAGTTTGCTGATTATCAGCATAAGAAGGCATCACAGACACCTTCCCACAACACGTCGGAAGAAGCTACTGCAATTACGCCCTCAGCGAAACGCGTCACGTGGTGCACCATGTGATCAACAGCGGACTTGCACACACTGAGCGGTGTCTCCGTAAGCGGAGTCCTGAACGCTAAGCACAGAACTAAGCACAGTTTAGTCGGCCCCCAAACTTGGGGAACCGTACTCGGCACAATCTGGTAAATATCCAGCCACCTACTGGCTCCCCCTTTGATCACCAGGCATTCTAACATCCAACGTCCATTCAGCGCTGTTTAGCGCGCGTCAAACTTCAATTCAGCAAGGACAGCATATCAGTCGGGTATGAACTCTTGACATAAGCCACAGACATCCCTCCACATGTGAGACGCCGACGATGGGGTAACGTTAACCAATTGTCTTTACATTCAAATGTCTGCAGTAAGGTCTTACTGTCACTAACAAGCAGCTTCCCAGCCTGGACTGAATTTGTGCTGTATGACTTCAAAACTTCTGGTACGTTGGGAACTTTCGTTTGTCACATCTTATAAACAGCCTGTTGAGTTATTTGGGACAGCTGATTTCCATATGGCAATCATAAATGGTCACCAGAACTGTTTGATTCTCTATTGACTTGCTTCAAGTAATCAAGTTTTCATCATTATTTTGCTTTCTAGCCGTGCCTGCGGTGTTCATATTTTTGGGAAACAGTTATGAACATTTCTCTAACAAGCTGTGCTTCTATTTAGATTTCACACAGCCAAAAAGCTACAAATTGCTACACTGGAATATGTTTTTCTTCCTATAGAGAAGACTTCCCCAGGATATTCATTTGAATTAACAATGATCTAACTTGATTCAATATATTCCTTATGCGATTTTATCTTAGTTTTTTCGCTAACCAATAATTATTCTGTTTTCCAATCATGCCCTAGTGTGCATAGCTTCAATTATCGTGCCTGTAGGTTGTTTATTTGATTTGATTTAAATGGATTATTATTACATTACCTACATTTAATCAGGCACTTTATATTTGATCTAGTCTGCTGCTGTTGTTCCATATGGTGCATTTGTTGTTACATGGTGTCCGTTTATGTTTTGTCTTGTGTTGTCGGTATGTTAGTAATTGTGATCTAAACAACTAATAGATGTTGATCTGTCTAAAGTTTTTTATGGGAATCACACCTGTGAGTGTATAAATAAATAAACTTCACTTTAATTCATTATCTTGAATCGATCAGTTAATGTCTCCACAAAGTAGCTGCTTTTCTCTTTCTTTTCTTTTTCTGGTCCAGAGTTCTCTGCTCCAGAACCTTTCTATTTTTCTATTTTTTGCATATATATTTAGCTACGGTGACTTTTTTTATCATATTTTTGGCCTGATCGATAGCCGATTTAATCATAATCGGCCAATATTGCCATTATCCTGCCAATTTCCCCATTCCATTTCCCCTTTTTTCCCCTACCTCATCCCTTTACATTTTTGTTGGGAAAAGGGGTTGAGTAGAGGTCCGCAGTCATAAGACAAGAAAGTAATGCATGAATTATTTGTTTCAGATTGTTTTTTTTTTTTCCTGCTAGTAAGCATGTATGTACTGTACGTGGGTCCTTCTCTTGTAACTTCTCCTATGTCCTAGATCTCATGCCCACTGCTGAATAGTGGCTTATGGCATTGCTTCATCTACTCTAGTCTATCATTACTGTTAGCAATTTATTAGCAAATACATGCATACACTCTGCTTTTGTGCAGAATGATCTTGAGCTCAAGCAAATAGTTTTTTCTCATCAGCTATTAAAGAAGTGTTGGGCAGCCACAAATAGAAAAAAAAATGCCAGCCCATGGCGTTTAAAGTGGTTGTTAACCTCAGTCATGGAATCTGAGCAAAGCACATATATCTGCATTGTTTACTTATTTCTCTTCAAAGCTCTAAGTGTTGTTTCTCTCTTGTGCTCTGTTTCTCTGTTATCAGCATGTGTCACTTCTGAGAAGTTTTTTCGACACATGAGATAAATTTGTGTTTGGGAGGGAGGGGAGAGAGCTCAGAACACAATTCTTCAGAACACAATTCTTCTGCTGTGTGGAGGGGGGTGTGTTCCTTTCCTCCAATCAGCTCTCACACATTGTAACTGCAGTCTCTCCGCCCCCTCCTCTGTGCTCCTGACAGATGAAGAAAGATTTTTAACACAATCTGCCCATTTGAAGGGGTGTAGAGAGGAGAACACCACAGATAAATAAGTAAAACCTATATAGGAGGATTTGTTTCATCCCTGTGTATCATCTGAGGCTGTTCACTTCACTGGGTATATGTGAGGGTTTACAACCACTTTAACATGGGTACATTGTTTCTGGAAGCTTTGGATGCATTAGTCTTCCATTTTCCAACCTACCCATAGTTATCAGTTTAATAAATATTTTTACCTTTTATTTTCTTTTATATATGATTTTATAATGCTGAGGTCTGCCATATCAAGCAGACACTATAGCGGCAGTACTTTCTCACTTAAGGAACAGGTAGGTCATCGTAAAGGAAGATTCAAGTCCATGTTGTCTTTGCCATACGTTAAACAGAAGCCTTATGTGGTACTGAAATGTGCTGATTAGGAAGCAGTTTGTGTTGGAATTCACTCTGTATTCCTGACTTCCTTGGAGAGCAATTTTTGTGGCTTCCCATGCATAGCTTTCACTGCTTTTGGATGCAGGTGGTGGAGCAAACATTGATTTGTTTAAGTAAGGCTGAAATCTACTCTGTCCTCGGGGCATGTTTAATTTTACAGCTGAGGGAGGCTGTGTGCCAGGACAATGCGCTAATCTGGAAAACGTACAGAGTTGGAAGACCTGCAAGTCTAATCCAAAATACTCCATAGTCCATGGCAGCCCTAGAGCTTTGTTCTTATAGACGCCATTGCTTTGATTTGAAAACAGAGAAAGTTTCAGGCGTTCTGGGTTTGCTGTTAAATGTGTGTTGGTTAGCTGTGCATTATGGGATTTATAGTTTTCACTGTGGAACTACTGAGGCTCCATGCACACTGGGCTTAAACAATCGTTAGTTCCCTTGGGAGAAAAAAAACGCTCATATAGAGCGTTTGTTGTACATAGTTTAGGCAAGTTTAGGAGAGTTTTGTGTTTTTTTTCTTGTTTTTTTTTTCTGGCAGAAATCTCAAATCAGAAATGCAAACCAGGTTTTTCTTTCTGCCTCCTAAACGTTGATCTCAAAATATGCATCTAATCCTCCTAATGTACATGGACACATAGGATAAAATTGAGCTGCTTTTACAGGCAAAACATATTCCTTGTAGGAGCAGCGATTTTTAACCACTTAAGCCCCAGACCATTTTGCTGGCCAAAGACCAGAGCACTTTTTGCGAATTGGCACTGTGTCGCTTTAACTGACAATTTTTCCCCCCCACAAATAGAGCTTCTTTTGGTGGTATTTGATCACCTCTGCGGTTTTTATTTTTTGCGCTGCAAACAAAAAAAGAGCGACAATTTTGAAAAAAACACATTTTTTGTTATAATAAATATCCCCCCAAAAATATATAAAAAAACATTTTTTTTCCTCAGTTTAGGTATTCTTCTACATATTTTTGGTAAAAAAAATCGCAATAAGCGTTTGATTGGTTTGCGCAAAAGTTATAGCGTCTACAAAATTGGGGATAGTTTTATGGCATTTTTATTATATTTTTTATTTATTAGTAATGGTGGCGATCAGCGATTTTTATGCAACATTATTGGGGACACGTCAATTTTGGCGCGATTTTGGGACCATTCAAATTTATACAGCGATCGGTGTGATTAAAATTGCATTGATTACTAGTAAATATGACTGGCAGTGAAGGGGTTAACACTAGGTGGCACTGTAGTGTAAGTGTGTCCTGGGGAGTGTTTCTAACTGTAGGGGGAGGGGGTACGTGTGTCACATCACTGATCATAGCTCCCGATCACAGGGAGCTATGATCAGTGACAGTGTCACTAGGTCATCAGTGTCTAGGTCACTAGAGTCACTAGGCTCTCCCCGTTCTTCCTCTCCGTGAGATGATCACGGACATCGAGTCCACGGGACCCGCGACCCGACTCACGGAGCTCCCAGAGCGTGCACGCGCCGACGGCGATGCGCACGCGATGGAACGGCAGCAAATTTAAAGGGACGTACAGGTACGCCCATTTGCCCAGCCCTCGTTCACGTTGGAGCGATTTGACAGGTCAAATCACATGAAAAGTCGCAACCTGTTGCCGGCAAAGGCAACGTTCCAGAACCGTTGGAACGGTGCAAAAACCAACTTTGCGGCGCCGCACTGATTTGCAAAAGTCGTTTTTGCACTACTTTTTGACGATTTCGGGGTGCGACTTCAGTAGACATCTGTGCAAGCAGGGGTACAGATGTCTTTCAAGTCAAACCTGAAGTCCCACTGAAATGCAGCTTTGAAATCGTGCAATTTTAGATGAAGTTACACAATTTCAAAGCCGTGTTCAATGTGAACGATGGCTTGAGGGTATAGTTTCAAAAAAGTGTTCTTACCGTGATGTAAAGAACCGTGCTAAGGGGGGGTGTGTTTTAATGTAAGCACAACATCAAAGAAATATTAAAGTGGTATTAAACCCAAAACCACAAATAAAACCCAAAAGCTAAAATATATTGCAGTTTACCAATCATTAGGTGGGGTGGCAGCATTGGTTTTCTTTTTTTAGGTTTTTCTGGTGCACTGACCAGTAACACACCTTCTGTATTGCAGTGCCCCTGCTATGGATGAAGGAGCACAGCAGACAGTAGCGTTGTTAGTCTGGGGGGAGCCGAGGGTTAGATGTAGTAGCAAATTTAAATACACTAACAAATTGAAGCCAAACTCCAGCTAACACTTTATAAGCAGTCACAGAAAACGTATTTTTTTCCTTTTTGATCCCTGTCATCGGGAGCAGTGATCTGTCATGTCCTAGGTAGCCCATCCCCCTACAGTTAGAACACACTGAGGGAACACAGTTAACCCACTGATCGCCCCCTAGTGTTTAACCCCTTCCCTACCAGTGGTCCCAAAATAGTGTCACAAGTGTCCGATCTGTCTGCCGCAATGTTGCAATCCTGATTTAAAAATCGCAGATCCACCGCCATTAGTAGTAAGAAAAAAGGAATAAATGTTTCTTATATATATTTTTGGGGGATATTTATTATAGCAAAAAGTGAAAAATATAGCTTTTTTTCCAAAATTGTCGGCCTTTTTTTTGTTTATAGCGCAAAAAATTAAAATCGCAGATGTGATCAAATACCACCAAAAGGGAGCTCTGTTTTGTGAGAAAAATTTTTGTTTGGTTACAGCGTTGCACGGCCGCGCAATTGTCAGTTAAAGCGACGGAGTGCCGTATCACAAAAAATGCTCTGGTCATGGGGGCAAATTCTTCCGGGGCTGAAGTGGTTAAGCTGTAACATGTTTCTTGTTCAAACATTTTTATTGAAGAAAAAAATTGGTTTACAAAAAATAAGAACAAGAGGGAAGAGTCTTGCCAATAGAAACGGTGAAACATAGCATACAATAACTCAACTGGAAGATAGGGACACAGGCTTTATAGAATGTAGGCTTAAAAGGTAAAGCGAATTATAATTATTATTTTAATGTTTTTTTTTTTTTTTTTTTTTTTAAATAAAATAATTTGTTTACTTATGCCCTAGACCAGAAGTCATGACGTCACTCCGGTCCTCCGAGGCCATAGAGGCTATCAGAGATGATCTGGTCTCTGTCTGCCTCTGTGACCAGCCGACCAGACCGTCGGATCGTTTCTCGGGCATGCCGGTGAAAATGGTAAGCCCGAGAATCACCGGCAAACTTTGTGAGGGGGTGATGTCCCCTCCTGCCACTTCTGAAAGCGATCCAGCGGCTAATGAGCTGCTCGAACCACTTTCATGAGAAAGCCTACCGCTGGCTGAATAAAGAAAATACTGAGGTTATGGCTGATAGCTTCAGCCATAACCCTGATAAACCACTTGCAGACCGCAACGTATACATACGTATTGCGGTCAGCAAGTGGATAATGGTCAATCGGCTGCTGCACTTAGAGGGCTCTAATGAGGAAACTTGCAGGGTCTGCATTCCTTTAGGCTGGGTTCACACCATCCCTGCATCTGTCTCACAGCAGGGGTCCAGTGTATCCTGGTTCACCGCTTCAGGTCTGATTTCAGCCCGAATTTTGGGCTGAATTCGGACCTGAAACGGACCAAAAGATGCACAGCATTTTTCTGCAAAATGCGTCGGACCTGCTGCAGAGATATGTGTACCAGCTCCATAGAGAGCCGGTCAAAATCTCCTGCTATTGCGAATTGGATACGGAGAATCCGCATCCAATTCGCAATGGTGTGAACCCAGTCTTAGACATGATTTCCCTTTTGAGAGTATCTCTCAAAAAATTAGATTTTTCTTGCAGGGAATGGCTGAAATCTGACTTGTTTCTTGGGGGCATTCTGTACACATTCTGTGTGCAGGACACCTCCAGGTAGCCATATTGCATTTTACAGAAAATGACAGCACTGCAGATTGAAAGGTTTAATAACATTCAAGCACAATTGTATATGCTCTATTATTTTGTTTTATTTGCTATTTTCTTTATCCATGAAAGTGGAGTTGCCCTTTAAAATGTTTGCTTGCTAGCTTGTTATGTTTGTGTTTGCTTAACAGCCTTTTTATGCAGCCCATACATGTACCAGGATTAGGCAATCATAGGTTTATTCATTTCAAATGAAAAATATCAATTTGGTCAAAAAGTCGAGGTAACTGTAGCATTATTATAAATTTATTCTGGAATCTGAGGGCTTTTTCTACATGAAAATCATTTTTGATTATTGCTTCTTTAACATTTGGTTACATTATTACTGTGTGCTTGTGAAACATTCAGGCTTCACAGGTTTCATATAAGAAGGCTCTTCTGCATTATTCACTCCAGCAAGCTTTTTCATTGAGACTCTGAGGAACAGCTGAAGCTTAAATTTCCAAAGCTGTCATTAAATCTGTATTGGTTCTGACACTTGACCACTGTAGCACAGTCATGGACAATGCACGGAACATGCAAAGCTGCATGTCGGCTACAGCTGTAAGTTGAGGAGCATTGAACTTGAAAGACAATTTAGATCTTACTTGTCATGTTGTAATCCAAGGTAGACCGGTATTCCCTCTGACACCTGCCAAGTGACTGTGATGTCTTCTGAGATTCATTTATTTTTTATCTTTCTTCTTTCAGCTTTAATGCAGTGTAAAGGTTAGAGATATTTAACATGAAATAGGAATGGATTAAAATTCCAACATATATAGTATATTAGTGGAGAAACATTTGCCACCTATTGTATATGACCGCCAGTTTGGATACAGGCTCTGTTTTCGACTACTGGTTCCAAACAAGAAAAGTCCCACTTAACGTGTATCCTGAAATGTAATAAATGTTGGAGATGTGATAACATCATTGGTTTTAATGCTGCACATCTACTAATGATTCCCTTGAAAAAACTGTTTTTGGAGGTAAAATGCTTCACAAGATCTTAGATAAAATATGCGCTTGAGTTTAAAAACATATTTTTCACCCCTTTCCCCCTCAAGTGATTTTATGCAGAAACGCTACATCAGGCCATAGATTGTCGATATCCAGCCGGTTCAGCAAGGGCTGGACAAATTTTGATCACTATGTGTCCCTCCCTTTTCGACAGAAGGGGATCTAGTGGACAAAATTCAAAGTGGACGAAAACTAGACGAAATTCTAAATTTCGTCCACTGGACGAAACTAGTGGACGAAATTCAAAGTTTCGAAGTTCAGCCCTTGCTGAACCGGCAAAATTCAGCCGGTTCAGCAAGGGCTGGAAAATTTTGATTGGTGTCTGTCCTTCCCTTTTCGACCGATCTAGTTCTAGTGGACAAGTTGGAAAACTTTTATCACATTAAATTGTCTAATTGGACTTATATGGAACTAAACTAACTTTTTATCCATCCTATGTTTGCATTTTACAGTGAAGATTGTTAAACTTATGGATAACTTGACAGCTGGCCTACATGACACCCAGCACAAATATAATGAGGCTTGGGAGCTGTGGGAATTAACACATCTTTTATGAGACCTGTGCTTATTTCAATAAGCTCACTGCTTATTGGGGGGTATAAAGACGTGTCTCCTGTTATAAGATCTCTTCTTACTACACTTTTCTTTTCCCCCTTCGCATGTCTTTTTTATATAAACATCTTCTTTATTATTTTGAGCTTTTTTTTTTTTGTTTTTAAATCCTTTCCTGTAGGGATGCACCAATACCTTCTTTTTTTTTTTTTTTTTTTTTTACAATGAGTACAAGTTCTCGCCAATACCAATTACCGATACCTACCGCAACTGTTATTGTTTTAATTTCAGCTGGCAGCAATGGTACAAAGCATTGAAAAGTTATTTACTTTTTTTTAATTTAGCGCTTTTTCAATGTGAAATGTGTAAATATATGTGTAAAAATATTCACTAACAAAGCAAACAAAAAAAAAATGTTTTAATTGTTTATCGTTTATAACATAGATGTGAAAAAAAGCAGGAACATAATAATTAAATGGAGCAGAATAGGGAGTTAATTAAGGCTGATTGGAGTAAATAAAGGGTTATTAAGGGGTTAAACAGAGGAACATTTGTTCATCCCTTTGATCTGCAGATGAAGAAACAGAAATATACAAAAAGAAACAATGTTTCTTTTATTTTAGTGTTTCAGGGCTGAGCAATGTTGTTAATAAACATTGCTGGCTGCTTTTTTTATTTTATTTTGACAGCTCCAATTACCAGACTTCTTTAATGGCCCGTACACACGATCCGAATATCGGACGAAAACGATCGTCCGATGGAGGATCGTCCGATTTTCGGATCGTGTGTACACTACTTACGAAAGCCGATCACGACCGTTCGTCCGATATTATTCGATCGGACATGACTGGAAATTTTCCTCGTACGATTCCAGATCGTACGATTTTCGTTTAGTCAGTATAGTTGTCGTCCGAAAATACAATACAAATACATTACAACACATGACATCACTTTCGATTTTTTTTCCTATCGTACGAGAATTTTCGTGACTTTATTGGCTATTCAATTTCTACTTGCGATTGTTAACCGAAAAACGGTCGTACGATCGGTCGTCCGATATTCGGATCGTGTGTACGGGCCATAACACTGGGGAGACCCACTGACAGCTCAAAGAACCGAGCCTGAAACTATCGGTGCATTTGGCACCGATGCCAATACTAGTATCGGTGCAAGCCTACTTTCCTTACACTATACAAAGAATTACAAAATACAGATCACACAAAATGAATTCCAGATACGTACTGGGAGCATAGTGTACTTGATAAATAGGTCAGTTTTAGTAAATCAACCCTACTGAGTGCAAAATCTAGTGCAGCTCTGCATAGAAACCAATCAGCTTCCAGGTTTCTTTTTGTCAAAGCTTAATTGAACAAGCTGAAGTTAGAAGCTAATTGGCTACCGTGCAGAGCTGCACCAGATATTGCACTATCCAGTTTTAGTAAATTAAAACCCCATTGTATTGCTTTGTTGTATCAGTCCAAGCCACTCGAATTTGCATGTAGTATGGCGATCCTGGAACACACCTGCTAGTGGTGCTGGAACACCCAGCTTGCTGTCTATCACATGCAAACCCTGATGTAACAATGAATGGCAGTACTAAGATTCTCACAACCACCAATCGGATTCAAACTTGCCCTGGAAATTAAAATGTGATAGTTAATTCATAAAGCAGAGAAAGGGAAAGGAGGTAACACCGCACATGCTTCTCTATGGAGCCCCTCTATGGCGCTATATATGATTATTTTGCAGGGGATTTTTATGGAAATCTTGCCAAAGTAAATTGAGTGAACTTTCTGGCTGGCATAGCAGTTGTGTTTACTTATAGCTCACTAAATGCTTTCACTTCTATTTTAAATGTATTTAAAATTATTTTTTAAAGAAACTATCCATTTGACCAACTCAGAATGTACATGGAAGAGAATACAAATAAATATCATACACCAGCGATAGACGAGTGTTGCATGGTACACGTTGTTTTTCTGTTTTGAAGTTTCAGCTTGAAAGTCCTGCCTTGGCTAAATGTTGAATAATAACACGTAAAGAATGGTTTTCATTAAGGGTGGATTCACACTACCCTGCTGCACTTTAGCTAAACCTCAGCAAACCCACAGTTTTCGTGTGGGATAGCTGCACTTTCCCATAGACTTCAATTATATCCCATGGTTTTGGTTTTCTTTTAATACTTTTAAGCACAGCCCGTTCCCCATCCCTGCCACCCTAAATACTTCCCCAAACCTGATCTTGGTTCAGCGCTGGGCATTAAAACATCAGCGCTGCTCTCTCTCCTTACTGGATTCTGTGAGGGCAGTGGGAGACAGTGGCTCCTGCTGCTGTCAGTCAAATCCAGTGAGCAGTGGCTGTGTGTGTCAATAGATGCACTCAGTACTACTTCGGATCGAGCCTGCATGAGTAGCCACCGCCCCCCACCAAGCAGCTTGCTGGGGGGTACTCAAAAGCAGGAGCACAAGTGCGGGGCCCTTGAAGAAGAGCATCAGGGCTGCTCTGTGTAAAACCATTGCACAGAGCAGTTAAGTATGACATGTTTGTTATTTAAAAAAAAAAAAAAAAAAAAAAAAAAGACTTTAATATCACTTTAAATATTATAGTCAAACATCTAATCATAATATGTATTGATGTTCCCTAGACTGATGGCAGTTTGTGAGTGTTGAAATGAGCGAGCCTGGCGTGACTGCGGTGCCTGAGCCCTATACCTCCAGTTGCAGGGATCCTGGCACGCAGAAACCTGAGCAGCAACTAATTATGACTTATAAATGGCCTATACATAATTTATGGGTGTTGTTCAAACATAGTGGTTTTGTCAAGTAAACAAGACGGTAATGAATTGCACACTCTTCCATGCCAGGCACCGTTATGTAATGTGATGAAAAACTATCCTCTTACTTGCAGTCCCAGGGCGACATGTAGGTCAACAGAGAGCTAATAGAGGCCTTGTACGAAGGACAATCTAGACATCTTTAAGCCCCAGAGAAAGCAAAGTAGTTATTTTAGTTGCTGGACACAAGAGATTTGCTGTGGACACATTACAGGGAGAGGATGAATCTCTCTATTTAACTTGTTGGAAATCCCATTAATTACAGGCACTGAACGTACCAATTACAAACTGTGTAATTTTGTTAAGTACGGTAAGTCCATTTACCAACAAAATGTTTGCTTTGTTTAATTCTGCAAAAGGCAATTGTCTGCAGATTCCTGTAATCAGTCACTGCTGCCTCCTTCCTTTTAACGTTTAATCACTGATCGATAGATGATATTGTGCTACCAATAATTTCTTTGACTGATCACGCCTAATCACTTACTACCGCAGATGTATAGGAATTAGTCTACAGGATGACACTAACCCTTTCACTCCTGCCGACATGTGTACTACGACAGCACCATCATGTAAACAAACATGACGGTTTATTTATTTTTTTGTCTGCTGACTTTCTAGTAGAAGTGATTCAGGTAACTTTACAGGCACCTGATCACTTGTACATTCTCATAAATGTGCCCCTTCCCCAATCCCCATCCTCCTTCTTCATGTACTTACCTCTCTTTTTCTGGGGAAGAAACTAACCAAGCACAGATTGATGTCTTAAATGGAACCTGTCACCTGCAGTTTGATTTCAGTTAGGGGGCTTAATAGCCCCCATGTAATAGTAATAAAGAACAACAACAAAAAGGAAACAAAAAAAAAAAAAAAAAACAACTAAAGATTAATAAAAAAAAAAAAATAGAAAATTAAATTTGTTTGAGAAGAGAAAAAAAAGAATCAACACATATTTATAACATAACTAACTATATTATATGCACAGAAAGCTTCTAAACACTAATAAATATGATGAAACAAAATGTAGCTTAATAACCCCAGATGCTTACAGCTGCACCCCAAAGAGAATAAGGAAATCACTGGAGCTCGGGTCTGGAGGAAGAATGTTGCTGCACACTATGTACGGCTCTTTTCACAGCCCTCTACCCCTTGCTCATGTTGAGCCGGGTCCCCAAATTTGCTTCCTTAAATTTTTGGTCTCTTATTGGCTAAATACCTATTAGGGTTCATTTTTCAGCTAAAGGCAAAGTACTATATATATTCTATTTCTGTGTATGTACTTGTACATAAAAGGGTTTATTAACTTTTCAGGATCTGTCTTGTTTATTTTTCACATACGAGTTTGACAATTTCTTTTTAATATTAACACATATTATAATTTCAAATTGATTATATAAAAGGAGTTGATCATTCCAGGTTTGACCCCCATAAGGGGTTAATTATCTTTATCTCCTTTTGAGCTGCAGCCCTTTACATCTGGGGTAGTCATGTTGTATTCAGTTTCAACATATATGAAAGCAGAATGAATGCCAGCACTCGCACGTGAATAAAAGTCCCATCTTCATTGCATCCCCCATGGTGTTGCTGGTTTTAATCAAGAATGCAGTGATATATGGCCTTTTTATTCAAGCAGCAGTGCTGGTACTCTTTGTGCTTTTATAGATGACTGTATTCAAAGAGTTTGAGTTTCCATGCACCTCGCTGTAAGCGGTGATCACAGATGGGTCTCTTCTTACATTGTGGTTCATTTTCATTGCGTTTATAAAGTACAGTGGAACCTTGGTTTACGAGTAACACGGTTAACAAGCGTTTTGAAAGACGATCAGCTTTTTAAAAAAAATCCTGATTTGGTTTGCGAGCGCTGTCTCGCAAAACGAGCAGGATTTAAGCCAACGGGGTGTGCAGTACCCCACAAATACAGTAGTATTTGGCCAGAGGTGTGGGGGCGCCGTGACACTCGAAACGGTTCGGAGCCATTCGAAAGTACTCGGAAGCACTTGGAAATACTCCATTCCCGAGTGTTTCTGAGCCTTTTCGAGGGTTTCCTAGTTCAGCCAAGCTGTCCCTGAGTATTTCCGGCACCCCTCCACCTCGGGCCACATGTGGTATTGCATGCAATAGAAGTCAATGCGGAACAAATTATCTTCGTTTCCATTGACTTCTATGGGGAAACTGGCTTTGATATGCAAGTGCTTTGGATTACAAGCATTCTCCTAGAACGGATTATGCTCATAATCCAAGGTTCCACTGTATAGGTAAACCCAGACCTGAAAATTTCACATAAGCTTTAACATTTTCATGTAAACACACAAACACACACATTCTCTTGTAAACAAATGTTTTAAAATGCATTAAAACATGGGTGGTGTCAGTAGAACAGTGGACGAATCAGGGCAGGGGCTAGTGTGAGTAGGACAGTGGAGTCGCTAGTGGAGCGGTGTCAGTAAAGCAGTGGACAGTATTTTATTACTATTATTATTATTTTTTTTAATTCTTTATTTAAGTAAAGTTCACACAGACAAATGTGGGAAAAAGTATAATCCGGGCCGACCAAGAGAAGTAACTCGTAATACACACGTAGCCTGAAAGAATCATAGTCATACTCCCATGTCGTTCAACGTTGCTTATGGATAACTATCGTGTCCATACCACTCTGTCTGGACTTTATTTTACAAAACTGCCAAACAATAGAAGACCCAATGAAACAATAAAACGGAAAAAAAAAATCACAGCGGCGCAAGAAGAAAAGAGAAGGACATGGGGGGGGCAATCTCTTTATCTCCCTTCTACAAGAGTAGGAGGAGGCTGTAAAAAGTTGCAGGAGTTGCACAGCGCTGGGATTTTACAGTGGATGAAGAAAGGTGAAAGCAAATATTTTATATTTAAAAAATATAAAGCAGTTTTGTATGATGCCCAGTGCTGTAGCAAATGAAATGCCATTCAGTTATGGTTTACACACTTTTAAGTGTTTTTATGAGCTTTTATATTTTTTACGATCAATTATGTAATAAAATAAATTTGATCTACATCGATGCACACTTGGCTGTCACTAATGGTAGGGTGGTGTAGGCTTATCTTCTTTTTGTTGTCACAGATGATCCTGGCAACATGTGGTTGTCTAGCAGTCACAATAGAAATCATGGGGAAGATGTGGGAGTGATTGATCACAGTAATCCATGACTGTGGGCAATTTTATTTTGAATGACTGACTGAGAATCAATGCACAGTTATCTTTGTTGTTTAGGTCTTTATTTTATATTCGGTAGGGGGTGACAGCATCATGAATTGTAGCCCTGGCCTTGCTTGTGCAAGAAATCTGTACTGACAGACCTATTACTGGAAGTTTGTCAGGTCGGTAACTCTGTGACTTTTACAAAAGTAGAATTTCACAAAGTAATAGGCTACCTCCGTGTTCAAGAAGGGACTTTTACAATTGTGAGGGACTTTTCAGCCTGACATAATCATAATTTGGTTTCCAGGTTATGATGTGACATTCACTGAGGTTGCTCTAGATCAGGGATCTTCAAACTTTCTAAGCAAATGGCCAGTTTACTGTCCTTCAGACGTTAAGAGGGTCGGACTGTGGCCAACGGGAGTAGACAATGCCTCAGACTTGGTGGTCAGAGGGGGTAAAATAATTGTATAACATCTGTGGGCTGTAGAAGGTATTGGTATTCGTAGAAAAAATAATCTCCATCGTTGGTGTCGATGGGAGGAATACTGCCCCATCATTGACATTAGTGGGAGAAAAAGCATCCCATCACTGGCATTAGTGGGAGGAATTGTGCCCCTTGGTGTTAGCAGGAAGAATAATCCTCATCATTTGTATCAGTGGGAGGACTAGTGCCCCATCTATGGTATCAGTGAAATTAATAGTTCTCCATCTTTTGGTGGAAGTGGAAAGAACAGTATTTCGTTGTTGGTGCCAGTGGGAGGAATAGTGCCCTAAGGGCCGGATAAAGGCAAGCAAAGGGCCACATCCAGCCAGTGGGCTGCTTTTTGGGGTTCACTGCTCTGGAGGGGGCCTTAGTGTATCCATAGAAAAGCACACGCTGAACCAAAAACAGTTGTCAGTGAGGCATCAGTCAGTTCATTATCTCACCTCTGTCCTAACAGGGCTGGTTACAATTGTTGTTTCTCTTGTTAATTACAGTATGTAGCTCTAGACCAGCTTTTTTTAACCCATTATTATTTAAGGTACTTGTATAGCACTGTCAATTTATGCAGTGCTTTACATATACATTGTACATTCACATCAGTCCCTGCCCTCAAGGAGCTTACAACCTAAGGTCCCTAACACACATTCATACATACTAGGGCCAATTTAGATCCAATCAACCTACCAGCATGTCTTTAGAGTGTGGGAGGAAACTGGAGGAAACCCACGCATGCACAAGGAGAACATGCAAACTCCAGGCAGATGGTGTCGTGGTCAGGATTCGAACCAGTGACCCTTTTGCTGCTAGGTGAAAGTTCTAACAACTACATTACTGTGCTGCCCACTTAGAACCCTTTTAATCATTTTCAGGTCTCGGGTAACTCCTGTTACGATTAGGAAAATGTCCCTTACATTAGTGGTAGGGGGGCATTTTAGAATGACACCCTTACAGTGGGGATGGACCCAGAAATATGTAGGCACCATCAGATAGCAGGTCAGTGAGGCACAGCTCAGGGACCTTCTGCAAACCTCTGAAGAAACCTAGGGTTCCATGGAACCCTTGCTGAGAATGACTGCTCTAGAGTCAGTACAGATAGGTCTCTCCTTAGTAATGCAAAATGCAGAAACTTATAGCGGCCAATAAGCAAACATACTACAGTATATTGCTTCAGATACACTGGGCTAAATAAAAGTGAATTTCATTGGTTGATGTCACCTGCTTTTAGTACTGCTTTGTTATTATAACCATGTTTGTATGAGTATACTTTCCAGAAAAACGCATATGGGCGATCATAACTTTATGATATGATCCTGTTGCTTTGTGTTCCATGATCTCTTTTTTTTTTTATTTCTGCCATAAAACAAGTACTTAGCTGTTGAAAGCTCTGCCTGGGGACACCAAGCCTCACTGTACTCAGCTTAGTCACGGTAAATATAGTTCTGTGTCAGACTTTTACCACAAAATGGCACGTTCACAGGGCAACTAATACTATGGTACGCAACGCTGCTCACAGACTTTGAGAAAATTAATGCATTAGACATACTTGGGTTCAACTGTATTGTAATACATATATTAACAATACCTACACAATAATACATATAAACTAAACAAATATTTGTAACTCACATTCAGAATGATAAAGAAAATAAGTGTAATTGTAGCACAAGAAATTCTTTTGGGGTGAATTTTTTTTCCCACATTCTACAACAGCCATGATAGACCTTGAGTTCACCTTCTTCTGTATTCACTATAGAATGGTGTGAAGAGCGAAGAAGTCAGCCTCTGTTGTCAACACCTGGCAGGGAACTGAGTCCTACTCCTTTTTTACACCGACAGTTAAGCACTGTCCATGATACTTTTTTTTAATTTGCACTAACAGTAGAGCTGCACGATTAATCGCCATAAAATCGCGATCTTGATTCAACCCCCCTCATTATCCTTATCTGACATTTCCACGATTCATGTAACAAGTGCAGAGCCATTCTCTGCTCACAGCTGTCAAAAAAAAAAAGTCAGTCAGTTTATTACAACATTAATCAGCACTGAGATAAAAATAAATATTGTATCATTTGGTTCTTTTAGAGCAAAGGGATGAACTTCGGTCTGTAAATGAGGTCAGTTTAACCCCTTAAAGACTAAGCCTTTTTCTGACACTTGTTGCTTACAAGTTAAAATCTGTATTTTTTGCTAGAAAATTACTTGGAATCCCCAAACGTGATATATATATATATATATATATATTATATATATATATATATATATATATATATATATATATATATATATATATTTTATTTATTTATTTTTTATAGCAGAGACCCTAGAGAATAAATTGGCAGTCGTTGCAATATTTTATGTCACACTGTATTTGCACAGCTGTCTTTCAAACACATTTTTGGGTTGGAAAATGCACTTCAATTCATTTAAAAAAAACTAAAGAACTAAAGTAAATTAGCCCAATTTTTTATATAATGTAAAAGATGATGTTACACTGAGAATCGTGATCTTTATTCTAAGCAAAAACATTGCGATTCTCATTTTATCCCAAATCGTGCAGCTCTAACAGTTACATTTTCAGGACATGCTATAGAGATACCTGTATTTTCTGGCGTATAAGACTACCTTTTACACCGAAATTACACAGCCAAAAAGTGGGGGTCGTCTTATACGCCGGGTGAAGAAGCTGCCAGATGGATATCAGTCCGCCGGGCGCTCTGTAAAATTGTAATATGTATACAGTATGCGCCGCTCAGCCAATCCCGGCGGGCGATGCACTCTGATGAATACAGAGCCTGCTAAGCCTGCCAATCCGAGCAGGCTACATGAGTCAGAGCGGCGCGGGCTGATGTCACAGCCTCTGCCAATCCGAGCAGGCTTTGTATCCATCAACAGATTAGTAAAATACAATGCCTGCCGTGATTGGCTCAGTGGTGCACACTGTATTCTGAAGTGTACCTGGCGCTACTGTACTAACACAGCATCATATACTGTGTGTACTTGGTGCTCTACATATTAACAAAGCATCCTGTACTGCACATCCAGCTCCAGATCTCCCCTAAAATACAGGTATGATTTATAGTGCTTTGAAGGAGAGGATTCATTGTTGCTGCCTACCAATTGTGGGATCTCTGGGACTTGTAGTTCACCAGTTTCCTTTTTCTGATGTTAAGTCTGATGTTTTTTTTTGTTTCTGATGTTTTTTTGTAAATGGTGTTGCCTCTGAAGGGGGGTAGTCTTATATGGCGAGTATAGCCCCAAACCTAAGTTTTCACTAGAAAAATAGGGGGTCGTCTTATACACCCAGCCGTCTTATACGCCGGCAAATACGGTATATGCCCCTTCTTCTAAAGTCTTCTAAAGACCACAATAGCATGTCCTAAGAATGTAACTGTTAGTGCAAATAAAAAATAAGGTTACTCAACTGTGTTGTAACAAGTGCATTATTATGGTTACAATTGCCTCACCCACAGAAATTTGGTACAGATGGAATTGTCCTTTAGAGAAAACTTGCAGTGAAAAAAATGTTGGCACTGCCATTTTTAACCTTCCTGTTGAAAACGCTAATGCCCCATACACACGATCGGAATATTCGTCGGAAAAACCTTGGATGGTTTTTCCGACAGAATTCCGCTCAAGCTTGGCTTGTATACACACGGTCACACAAGTTCTCTGAACCTTCAACCGTCAAAAACGTGGTGACGTACAACACTACGACAAGCCGAGAAAATTAAGTTCAATGCTTTGTTTCCGAGCATGTGTAGGAATTTTGCGCGTCAGAATTGCATACACACGAACGGAATTTCCGTTCGGAACTTTTTACGTCGGAAAAATTTAGAACATGCTCTCAATCTTTTGCTGGCGGAAATTCTGCCAGCAAAGGTCCGATAGAGTATACACATGGTTGCATTTTCCGACCAAAAGCTCTCATCGGTCTTTTGCTGGCCGAATTTCCGCTCGTGTGTACGCGGCATAATTCTCTGGCTGATCACCAGAACTGAACAAGTCTACAGGAAATAGAACATCACTTGTTTCATTTTTGTTCCAGATCAGTGACTCAAAGTGCTGTAGGTAAACACAGCCAGTGAACTAGCATTTTCAGAAGGATTTCAGCATTGGACATGTTTATTTTTCTTTGATAGTTCTGTTTTAACACTACCGCACTGAAAAGCTTTGAGATCTATCTTCTAATTATTACAATTGATTTCTCTTAGATTAATCTGGTGACCTTCACTGTTAAGCCTCATACAAACACTGTATTCTGTATGAAGGACCACACAAGCTGCTCTTAAAGCGGTATTAAACCCAAAAGCAAGCATTTATTACTTTGCAGCTTACCAATTTTTAGATGTGATGGGTGTAATAGTTTCCTTTTTTAGGCTTTCTTATATCTTTTTTCATTTGCCACCAAATTTTTTATGCTTTTTTTCAAGAGCACAAGCTTTCCAGTAGAAGGTATCAGTTTACATGGATGAGACAAACCACTTAATTCTGGCAGAGGTGATTAAAATTACCATCTTTTATTTATATATGTAAAACCTTTATCCCAAAGGGGAAAAAAACTGTTTGCTCAACTGATTATAAAGTGTGAGCTGGAGTTTGGCTTCAATTTGTTTAGTCTATTTAATTATTGCTAATGCATTTAACAGCCCCCCCCCCCAGACTGATGATACTGCTGCCTGCTGTGCCTCCTGTGCTTATTCACCCAGAGTTGTGTCTCACCAATACAGGAGGTGTGTTAATGGCCAGATCACCAGGTGAAAATGGGGAAAAGCCAAAGCAAAGAAAACTAATGCAGCCACCACATCTAATGATTGGTAAGCTGTAATATATTATATCCTTGGTTGTGGGTTTAATACCGCTTTAAAGTGGCCTTCAGTTTGCGCGATTAAATGCCTGGCTTAGGCTGGCTTCACACTGGGGTGGTGCGGGGCGGCGACGGTAAAGCAGCGCTATATTTAGCGCTGCTTTACCATCGTTTTACCCGCGGTATGCGGCCGCTAGCGGGTGGTTTTAACCCCCGCTAGCGGCCGCAAAAGGGTTAAAAACCTCTGCAAAGCGCCGCTGCAGCGGCGGTTTGCGGGCGGTATCCCCGCGGTTTCCCATTGATTCCAATGGGAAGGAGCGGTATAGGAGCGGTGAATACACCGCTCCTTCACCGCTCCAAAGATGCTGCTAGCAGGACTTTTGTTGCGGTCCTGCTAGCGCACCGCTCCAGTGTGAAAGCCCGCCGGCTTTCACACTGGAGTGAATGGGGCCGGTTTTTTCAGGCGGTATACAGGCGCTATTTTTAGCGCCGTACCGCCTGAAAACCGCCCCAGTGTGAAAGGGGCCTTATCATAATATAAAACAGTACTATACTTTAAAAAATAAAACAACAGTACTGCTTATCATTTGATTGCTTTCCCTGGGTTCTAGGCATGTACATTAGACTAAGGTTTCTTCCACAGTAGTGTGTCTCCAGAGTCGCACAAATCCCAGTGCAACCTTCATGTGACTTTTGCTGTGATTTTTTTATTTTTTTTATTCACCTTTTACATTCTATGGATCCAAGTCCTATCAAAAGTCGCACCAAAGTAGTGCAGGAACCTTTTCAAAGTCGCAGTGATTTAAATGGGTGCCATTGAAAAGAATGGTGTGCAATTTGTCATGTCCTCTATGGAGCGGTGGGTGTAAACGGACATGTGTCCATTTATACCAGCTTACATCTAAAACGATCTGCTAAAAACAGACTGATGGGCATCCCCCTACCATCCGCAGATTGGATGGCAGTCGGGTCTAAACTGACAGGCGGCCTGTTTACATCTGACCGCCCATAGAGGACATTTTGCTTGTGTCCACTCTGCTTATGCAAAGACAGATCCCTGCTGAACAAGCAGATCACAGTGAAAGGACCCGAACTAATAGAAAACCAAACTTCCAAAATCACATTTTTCTAATGAAATTCTACCCATGTATGGCCAACTTTATCATGCTTGAACTTGGCATGAAAGAACATACAGTGGAACCTCTGATTACGAGCATAATCCGTTCCAGGAGTATGCTCGTAATCCAAAGTACTCGCATATCAAAGCGAGTTTTCCCATTGAAGTCAATGGAAACGAAAATAATTTGTTCCGCATTGACTTCAATGGGATGCAATACCGCATGCGGCCAGAGGTGGGGGGGTGCCGGAGAGCCTTGGAAACGGCCGAAAAGGCCCGAGGACACTTCGGCTGACCTCGGCAAAAGAAAGAGGTTTATTAACTTATTACCCGAGATTTGCCGAGGTCAGCTATGCTGTACCCGGGCCTTTCCGTGCATTTCCTAACGTGACGTTCGGTTCTGCTTGGCTCCGCCCCCCCACCGCAGGCCAAAAGCGGTACTGCACCCCACTTTGGCCTGAATCGTGCTCGTTTTGAGAGACAACACTCGCAAACCAAGTTAAGATTTTTAAAAATACAGTGCTCATATTGCAAAACGCTCGTTATCCACGTTACTCACAATCCGAGTTTCCACTGTATCTGATACAATGTCCACAGGTAACCTGTAGACTTCACTGATGTCTATAGTGACCACTCATTCACAATCGGCATTCACAGTGTGTTCTCTCTCTCTCTGTGTTACAGCAGCTGGTGAGCGCAGCGTTGTGCGCCAGAGGGAGGGCACACTGCATGTGGTGATTTTTGAATGAGGCAGAGTGCTTGTACCTGTGGTGCTCGGGGGGAATGCCCAACATACAGCATGTCCTGCCATCTAAGTAGAGGGCAGTCAAGGGTGGCTTACACCTGGGAGTGGCAGCACATGCTCTACAGGTATGGCATTTAAGACGCTCCATTTTTGAATCTACTAGGGACATTTGAGCATGGTAACTTTTATTGAAGAGGTGAAGTAACCCTTAAAGCTAGGTTCACTTTTAGTAAAATTCCATCACCCCCTTTTTTACCCTTTGTGATTGGATGGCTGACTCAGTACTAGCTTGTGCAGTTGCTTGTGACGGTGTTTATTAAAGTAGTAGTTCCCTTTTCTGTTAGATACTACATCCGAGCATAGTGCAGATTAGATTACCTAATTCAACAAACGCTGCAGAAAGCTCATTTCCCTCCCAGGAATAGACTCTTGTACATCATTAATCTCTGTGTAAAAGTGACTCTTTTTCAACTCAATGGCTTCCTAAAAGAGTCTGCAGTGCATAGCATAGCTCAGCATTATAGCTTGATGTGCTCTCTAAACAGTGAAAGCAAACATTTCCTCCAGTTTTTAGTGTGTTAACCATCTAACAATGTCATCTTTCATTCATGGAAAACTTCCCAAGTGGTATATTGAATTTCAGTAGCACTTATAATAGGCAAAAAAAGGGATAACTCCTGTATCAGTGAAATAAAACACTCAGCGATGCAGTACTTCTGAGCATTACGAGAATGTTTGTGTATGAAACACATACACCATTTATTATTCAATATATATTTTTTTAACATTCTAATTTGTATTGAAATTTTGCAACAGCGTTACAACAAACACAATCATTCACATAATCTTCAATTACGTGTCTCTCTATTCCTGAATAAACCAACCGCAATCTACATTTATCATAAAGAGGCCCCTCTACCAGGGGCGGCCCGTCGATTAAGGGCACACAGGCTAAGCCCCCCCCCCTCCATTCATTGCTGCTGCCTCTCCTACCCATGCGTCCGGCCCCTTTCAGGACACCGGCGCATGGATTCCAATGCGGATGGGCTTTTCTTTTGAAGTGCCGATTAGAGCCAGAGGCTCTAATAGGCTTCAATAGAGGGTGGGCTTGGGTCGCAGAGAGTGCGCTCCGAGCCCGCCCAGATGGGTTACAACAGCCAATCAATATTCGCTGTTGTAACACTGATCCTCCTCCTGGCCAATCAGGAAGGGGATTTAGACAACGGTCATCCGATTGGCCTCCTAGGAGGAGGAGGTGTGGAGCTGGAAGCCGCCATGGAGGAGATCCCTTGGAGCCGAGTTGCTGTACCATGCTGCCTGCCACCAGCCACAATGGGTAAGTGGACTGACCGGTAAACAGCAGGGGGGGGGGTGGGTGGTTGTTTGCTGCCCCCCCCAAAAAAAAAAAAACACCAGCCGCCACTGCCCGCTACCCTCTATACATTTAAAGTCTCAAATAAAGAAGACTTTATGTGACAACTCGCCCTCCATAAACCCAACAACCCACGCCCCCCCCCCCCAAAAAAAAAAGAACAATATCATCCTCTCTCCTCTCCTCCCCTCTACAGGGGCTGTACCCCAGTTAACTATTTTACAATGTAACCCACTTCTAGCTGAGGATATACAGTTTTCCACGAGGCCCATACTCCAAGGAGTTTCTCGCAACTGTCATTTACCAGTGTGGTCAATGCTTCCTTTTTCTGCAAATATTGCATTTCCTCTACCCACTTTATCATTCCCAGGGGGTTAGAATATCTCCAAAATCTCAGTATAACAGCTCTTGTGGCCATCAAACAAAAGCATAGGAGTCCCTCCTTAACCCCCCTAGCAGAGCCTAGGAGGATTGACCGCAATGCTACCTGCTATGTATGGGCAACTTCTTTGTTCGTTATAAATTTGTGTACATTAAATATCGCTGTCCAAAAGGGCACAATTCTTGGGCATGTGGGTTTATTCATAAGTTAGAGCACAGATGATGTACAAAGTGTAGTAATCCATAACTACCAATACAATTTCTGTTTACTAGAGTTAGTTAATTTACTGATTTGTACTTTTAATCATTTCTTTGGGATACTACACTTGGCACGTTGCCTTACTAAAGATATATGAAAATGTAAAACCAAAGTATTTTAAATGAAATATGGTATTGTTTCCAAATATTGCTCTACTTGCTTACTTACCCTGAGCTAATAAAAGTCCAATCCCTTCCCACATATTCCTATTGGTCTTTAAGTCCAACCGGTAATAGTAATGAGCCAATAGGAAAGTGTGGTAAGGGGTAGGGTCAGTGATTAACACTACCGGGAAGTGTCAAACCTCGCAGATAATTGCAGCCATGCAATTGGGGTAAAAATGTAATCAGTAATTTCCTTTTTTTTTATTATTATGCTGTGTAAACTGGAACATGTAGCACATTTAAACATGTAATATATTATCCCAATTTTTCCCCCAAATTGGGTCATGCTCTGTTTTTTTTTTTTTTTTTCTTGCCTTCCTCTGGTTAAAATGTGGGTATAGGATTGTGTATATGGAGGTTTACTATTTGTGTGTGTTTTGATTTTTTTTCTTTCTTTTTTTTTCTGTGGGTTGAACTGGATGAACTTGAATCTTTTTTTCAACCAGGTTAACTAATTTGGCAGCAAAGGTGGAAATGCACTTTAAAGCAACCAGCTAAATACACAAATGAAATTGATATATATCGGTATTTTTACCTTCTAATTTGTAATTCTCTGCAGCTGGTCTTGTAACCCAGGCACTACTGCCAGACAGCATAGCCCAGGCTTGGGACCTCCGCTGCAGTAGCAGAACTCGACTCTCTCCTTTTGTGAATATATTCATTCCCAGTACACGGGCAGTGCTGTGATGCCTGATTTAGCTTCTAGTGCTGCTTTACTGTGTTTTGTGGAAGGCTTATATCAAGATTGTCTTACATACTTGGTTGCATTTGGATATACATATCGCCACAATCCTCAGTCAGTGCGCTTTTACATGCATTTGTAATGTGTTTGTGGTGCATTCATGCGTGTTCCTGTGCGGCATGCTGTTCTTTTTCTAAACGCATATGAAAGCACCATGATGGTATAACTTAAGCTCATTGAAATATATTCATTTTTCTTGCATATGCTTTCATACTGCGTTTAACCAGTTGCCGCCTGGGCCAATTCTGACATTTTCTCACATACATGTTTAAAGTCTAGTTTTTGTTTGCTAGTAAATTACTTGGTACCCCCAAATATTTTTTGAAAGCAGAGGTCCTGGAGATTAAAATGGTGGCAGTTGCAATCTTTCATGTCACATATTTGCATAGCCATTTTTAAACACGAATGTTCAGGGAAAAAAATACACTTTAATGACAATATTATACCCAATTGTTTGGTAAAATATGATGTTACAACAAGTAATTAGATACCCCAACGTGTCATGCTTTAAAATTGCCCCTGGCATGGTGACAAACTATGGTACATTAAACCATCCCTCCTTTCCTCTGTGTTCAGTATTATTGCCCGGGACGCAGTGTCCAGGGGTCCAGATCGCACTAGAGAGCCCCCCCGAAAACGGCGGTGGGAAGGGGGTCCTCCTTCTGCACCCTGTAAAAGGGATCGGGCAGCTGTACAGCAGCTTGGATTGCATCTGCAGGAAAGCTCATTGCCGGCATACAGCTACAGCCATGATCCCGGTATAACAACTTCAACATGAGGATGTATGGGTAGGTCCTAAGGGCGTGAAGTGCTTTAATAGCAGTGCATAGCAGGTCTCGCTTTTGCATAGCAAGCCCTGCTTAACTGTCGGTGTAGAGAAACTCTGGTGGGCCCTTCTTACCAGCACTGGCAAGATAGAAGTGCTCTGTAAAAGCTGCTTCAACACTGCCATCCTGATGTCCTATCCTCTAGTTTTCTACTTTACCATTGTCTGAGCTGAAATCCAGTAATGAGTGAAGTGTAAAAGGGGAAGTTACATGCTAGCAGGCAATCACAACAATGGGCAGGTAGCGGAAATCTTCCTCTGGCAAAGTGAAATCTTTTACATACACGAGCTGCAGGCCAGTATAGATGAAAGGTCATGGAGTTGCAGATGGTGTGCCCTCATCTGGTAGATTTCAACAAGACAGGCGACGATTGTTACAAATACCCCTTGTGAATTGTTTTTCATAGAAATGTCAATTTGTAAATTAAGGTTTTTCCAGACAATCACTTTTGTTTTCATGAGATAAGACCTATGTGCCTGGGAGAAGGTGCATAAATTTAACCACATCTACTAAATTACGTTCTGTAGCAGACACACATATAGGGTTTGATTTACTCTGGGTTCACATATATGCGGGGCCGGTTTCCATTCAGCAGTTCAGGTGCAAATTTGACACTTAAATTGCATCTGAACGGACTGAAAAACTAACGGGACATTTTTTTTTAATAGCGGTTGTATACCCTTTTTTTTTTTACTTTTACCTACAGAAAAGCCTATAATAAGGCTTACCTGTAGGTAAAATGAATATTTCCTAAAACTATACGGTTTAGGAGATGTTTACTTTGCACGGCCACTGACGTCAGTGGCGCATGTGCTGTGAAGGTCCAGCAGACGCTGCCGGACCTTGCCGGGAAGAAGACTCTCACGCAGTGACGTAATCGTGGCTTCGGACACTCACAGCGTCAGAGCCGCGATACCCAGAAGAAACGCAGAGGGAACAAGTCTCCCTCGGCGTGGAACGGGATCGGATGTCGAGGCCTCATTCTAAGGTGAGTATTTCATAATGAGCTAGTATGTGCTACATACTAGATCATTATGCCTTTGCCTTGCAGGTTTTTTTGTTTAAAAAAAATAAAATAAAAATCTGTGTGGGTATACAACCACTTTAAATTTGCAACACAACCGTCCAGCATATATGTGAACATTGAAAGCCCGTCTGGTTCACATGTTATGCGAATCAGGTGTGGTTCAAAATGCATCCAATTCGCAAATATGTAAAATGAGCCTAACTAAATGTAAATAGGTGCATTTTCCCTTTGCAAAGGAATTTTCTTTAGTTTAGTAAAAATTCACTTTGCAAAAAATTCAGGCAAGGGAAAAAAAACTGTATTTTTGCTTTTAAATGATTTGGATGATGGAAGTTAGCAGCGCTTCACCACATTCACTAGGCTAGGAAAAATTCCCTTGCAAAGTTAACGGCATATTTACCTTTCGTAAATGAACCCCATAACGTAATTGGTGGAACTAATGTAATTTTTAATCTTCGCTATAGCTATCCATGTAAAAAGAGATCTATCTTGCAATGCGTTTTACTATATTAAAGACCTTTTAATGCCGTCTTTGGCTTGTATGTATATCATAGTAGCCATATTTGATGTCTATATATGCAGTTTCTTTTTCCTTCTGTACCTTGATCATTTCATTTCACTGTTTGTCTGCCAGATAGGCTACTATCCACAATGCTCCTGGTAGCCACAGACAATGTGATGATCTAGGTTGGGATTAATTCACATGAGTGAGCTAATTATTTGTGATTTGGTCATGTTGAAATATCCTATTGATTCCATTAAAGTATCAATTTTAACAGCAGGTCCACTTTATTAGCACAATGTAAAGAGCAGCCATGTGCAGTGAACTGCGCCACAGAACAAGCAACTCAATAATGACCTGCATCCGTTTTCTGTAGTCCATGTAATGAAAGATTACTTCTGATTTTCTGCTGTGAATTAATATGCAGAATAAAGAAACGAAAAAGCCCAAGCAGGTCTGGGAATTTAGACGGTTATGTAGAATCTCAACATTTCCTGAAAGGGTCAAGTTTAGCTTATAGAACACTGAAGTTTATCTATTAGTCAATCACATCAAAGATCACCCATCAAAGGACAAATAGAAAGATTAGAGAGTCAAAACAGGCGGGTCCAAGCTCAGACTTTACAGGAAAAGTCAAGATTTGCATATAATTGGGCTGCCTGTATCCCTGAATATACTAATTTAAAATTTTCATTTTTTTATGATATTCTCAGTTTGAATTGGCAAGTTTCCATAGGGTTTATTTTAAATATCCTGACTACAGACTGGCAAAGCTTTCAGATCATTTTAGAATAATGGCCTTTGAGCCTCTCAGTGAATGGATTATATTTTTAATTTCCTTTAGGAATCCTGATTGCTTATTGTAATTTACAGTAGTTCGTGGTAGATTGTAAATCCCCTGAAATTAAATACTGTAATGCAAGCATGTCCATTTTATTGTAATTTAGCCGCCTCGTCCTTCTCAATTTCATTAATGTGAATTATCAGAACACGTATGTAAAATGCAGGAAATCCAGCATTATCCATTTCAGGCAGTCTGGGTGGTAGCAGCCAACCACAAGCTCATCTTTAGTCTTTTAATTTAATGTATTCTGTTGAATATTTTGTTTCACAATAGTGGAGGCAGGCCATTTCCGTGCTCATAATTAGTCCTCTGCTAAAAATGTTTTTATCGTGGGGGAATCATTGTGATAGGTTTTTGTTCAGCCATTTATAGACTCAAGAGACGTTTTCCTGCAAAGAGAACACAGTATTTCATTCTCCCCTGAAGAGGCATTCTTACTAGATGTACTAGAAGGGACTTCACCCTTATATTAAAAATTACAACAAAGACATCTTTAGAAATGTATAGCAATGGCCATCTACAAAAGGTGCTTTTTCTTACTTTCAGCAGCTGATTTAATCACTCACTGAGTATGCAGCTCCTTTTATCTTTTAATCCTGGCGTTTGTTCCAGTTTAAACTGGTGCCATGATCGCTGCTGCAGGTTTCCTGTTACGGGGTGCCTCCTTTCTCTTCTATGGTGCCCCCCTTGCATGCAGGGTGTCACGAGGGCCATGTACCTGATGTGAGACCGAAGTAGTGGGGAGGCCTCCCTTGCACCTCGGGTCCTTAAAGCCTCTGGAGATGGAGACAGAGACTTGGTGGGGACACCGAGTGGCAGAGGTGCCAAGGGTGCGGAGCACCCTGCAAGCCTTAATCTGGGATCCGAGCCAAGGTCAAGTCCAGTTGGGCAACGAAGCATAAGGGTTAATCAGAAGAAGAATGGTCGAGATCCAAGCCCGGGTTGGTTCCAGTCTGACAGCTGAGTACAAAAGGGGCAAAGAAGTAGAATGGTTAAGGTACAAATCCGAGTTCAAAGGCAAGCAGCAATCAAGAGTAGTCAAACAGGTTTCCAGGTCACAAAAGGTTCAGACAGATCACACACTAGCACAGGGACAAGGGGGGACTGAAGATAAAGCAATTTGGCAGTGTCTGGGCTGGGCTCATATAGGGAAGTTTGAGGTCACTTCCTGTGCGCCTCCTGGGTATTTTCCTGCCTTTTTTCCATCAGGTTGAGATCACTTCCTGTGCGCGTCCTGCCCTTTTCCATCAAGTCTTCTGCGCAGGTGCGGGTTGGTGCCCCGAGGCCTCTTTGGCGCATGCTCAGTTGGCACGGATTTCCTCTTGCGGCAACGCACCATTGGTGCATGCATAGTAAGCCCTGGACTCTTACACAGGGTCTTGAGTTGTTTGTTCCTACACTGTGTGCATCAATAGAAACACACTGCCCCATAACCTAGGATGGCAAGGCAGTGCCCTGCTCCTCCCTTCTCTGCCCTCATTACTTTAAGTGAACACACTGACTAACAGATTGGCTGGAGAATGACCTAGCCACCTTTTACTACACCATAACAATATCCCCAGGAAGTCTTACAAGACATCCATTCATCCTTTCTCATTTGATTAACGCTGCAAGGAGCGTCATCTTTGATCTGGGTAAACAACCCCAGATCTCATTCATCTATGTGGATATAAATATAAATGAATAAATAAAATCGGGCAAATGGAAGACCTTATTGCCTAGGATAGAATTTCTCATGCAAGGTTTTGGAAAGCTTAGTTCTACTGGAATGAGTTCTCAGCTACACCAGAATATGCAGCTCTTATGCACACTGGCTTTTCGTATTGACCTCTGAAACCTTTCCTGCGATGGAAAGCAGCACCCAGGGGTAAGTAATGGAAAAGAGTCCCTGTTCTTTAAACTCTCTAAGACTTTCCTATTCTTATCCCTTTACTCTCTCTCACCAATAAACTTTAGGCTGGGTTCACACTGTTGCGAATTGGATGTGGGTTTCCCCGCATCCAATTAGAATAGCAGGAGATTGTGACCAGCTCTCCATGGAGCCGGTTCACACATCTCCGCAGCGGCTCCGGTGCGAATTGCTCAGGGGTCCTGTGCGTCTTTTGGTCAATTTCAGGTTCAAATTCAGCCAAAAATGTGGGCTGAAAGTGGACCTGAAACAGTGAATGGAGGCTCACCGGACTCTTGCTGTGAGCCACTCCGTGCTGCAGTGTGAGCCCAGCCTTAGTGTGGAACATGTAACGTTCCAGCTCCTACCGCCATTTACCCCTCACCCTCCCTTGGTGTGACAGTGGGCGGGGGATCTTCTCCCTGCACCCGCTGTCACCGTTTAAAAACAACATGGGCCTGTGGGTCTCAGCCCACATGGCCGAATCATTCATTCACAGTTTCCCTTGAATGAAAGAACTACAACTACCATCAACCACTGTGGCTAATGGCTTGCAGTTCTCATCCCTAGGTGGTAACACACATGCTCTATGCAGTTTGTCAAATTTACTTGAAACTATGTCATCTAGTCAGTTTATAAATTTGGATTACATAATTGTACCCTGTGTATGAATCCTTGGTTTACGTTAAGAATATATAAAGAAAAAATAAATAAAAATGATGGTTTAATACTACTTTAACTACTGAATGTAAGGTGTCTTCATATCAGCATGCAGAGCTGTAGGCTGATGTGATTTTTAGTGCAGGGAGGGAAAGGTCCACTTGGAAATGATATGTGAATGCACTACTTTCAAAGCACATTGTAGTACAGGAAATATTACAGTATCATAATTGCATTTATTTTGTTTTAAAATAAATATTTTGTGCATTTTCATGTTGTTTTATTTGGCTTCCAGTACAAACCTCCTTTGGATCCCTCTTCTTCATAGTGGGGCCATGTCCATTTAGTAAGCAAACAGGTAGTGTACGTGTCACACATGGCTAGAACACCCTGTAATGAGGGCATCTCCCAAATGGGCAACAGCTGGGCCTCTGTAGTGCAGTTCTGAGGCTCCGACCGCCACAGACATACATATTTACAGTTCTGCTTGCCCGCTGCTTGCCCACTGCTCTGTTCAGCCACCATGAGTGAAGGGAAAGTCCAGAACAGAGCAGGAAGTATGCATTGCTGGAGACATAACTTACAAAGGGCTAAGGATCTCCAGTGTGACAGTCTTGATTGACCTAGTATTCTCACATGAAGTGAATCACATGGAAGTATTGCATATTTCTTCTGTTAGTGCTAAACCGAGCAACAGGACAGCAAAGAAAAAGTAAGCATATGCTCCTAAGGAGGGGAGACAAATCTGTTTAGCATTAAAACGAGCTTGTGCTTGGCCATCCACTTCAAAAGTTTTTAGATATGGCAATCTTTACTTCGGTACTTTGGTTCAGCTTGCACAAGTGTGAGTATGTATGTGTGTGTGTGTGTGTGTTATATGTGTGTCCGTGTGTCTTATGTGTTTTTGTGTTAATCATTGGCTCTTGGGGCAATCTATTCTTGTCTGTTGGGGTACAAGGGATTGGTACCTAGCATAGTATTCTATTCCTGGTCTACTTTTTAAACATACTTCTTTGTAATTGTAATAAACCACTTTGATATACTGTATATAACTTTTCATAAATCTTATTTGTCCATTATACCTGTAGTAGCCATCTTTTGCCATTTAGGAACGCTGCCTCTTCTCAAGTGGTGCCCTAGATGGAAAATCTTTTTTCATATGTATGTGCCATACCTGTGGGATCCCTGTGGAAGCTGGCAATCACTTTAGTAGGCACCTTCAAGCCTCGTGCACATGGGCCAAACATCGGTAGGTTCAACAGAAACCATCCGACATTCAGCCTGTGTGTACACCAGCCTGTCCGACAGAAGCCGGCTGAACGGGCATGCTGGAAAACCGGCGTCAGATCAGCGCTGGCAGCCAATGGCTGCAAGTGATGACTGGGGTGTTCTGGCAGGGCAGTCAGTCCCCCAGTCAGAACAAAATTGCTCAGCAAGGGGGATTGCTGTACTAACATCAGATAGTAAAGCAAGCTCCTCCCAATCGTCTTTTTTTTTTTTTTCAGGCTCTGGGTTAAACGAAAAAAAATTAAATAAAAATATATAAATATATATATATATATATATATATAAGTGGTGTACCAGGCTTTACTGTAGTGATCATTGGCGTCTTGTGGGTCCAGTGCAAAACAACTGCCCTGCTGCACTGTGAACACAGGAGGTCACTTGCTCGGCAAGGTAGGTATATTTTGGGCAGAAAATGCTGGTTTCCTCTGTGTCAAGGAGGGCAGGAAAGATAAGTATACCTTCACAAAAATGTTTCAGCACTCTAATTTACAACAATTTAAACGTGCACATTAGATACATGTGAACCATTCTGTGCTGACGTTTCTTGGCATGTACTTATACATAGAACATTAACACTATGATTAAGCTGTCCTGTGTCAGTGAGGGATTACAGTAGCAAAGTGCAGAGGTCACAGTCAGTCATTCATCTCGATGCTTTACTTTGGCTCTTTCCCTCTTGACTACTTTCTAATGACATGTAAACTTCTCTAGCTAATGCTAATTAAAAAAGAAAACACTCTTCCTGCAGAGGGGTTTTGCATGCATAATCGGAGATTCACTGTGTAGATCAGTATTTAAATCTGACCTTTTATTCTTCACAAGGCTCGATTATCATGTGTAAATATTCTCTCTATAAATTTGCTAGTGGTTTTGATCTCAAGCAGCTTATATGGAATGCTGAAGAAAGCAGAACATGCATATATAATAGAAATCCCGATAAAGCTATTTGTATTATCTCACAAGGCTCAGATTGGCCATCTGGCAACTCTGGCAATCGCTAAAGTCGTTTTGTGTTTCAGAGTATTAAAGTCAATTGTAATTGCTTGGATGCAGTTTCATTTATTTTTTTAAGTTCATTCTGTTGTACTACTACTATTTATTTAAAATCTTTATTTTACAAATAATTTATAGTGGATCTTCACCTCTTTCCTTAACAGAAATGACTACTAGTTATTGAAGCGGAACTTCATCCAAAAGGGAAAGTTCCGCTTGTCTGCCGCTAACTCCCCACCCCCTCCTCTTTAAGTTTTGGCCCTTTATTTTTTGGGAGGGGGGGTACTTGGTTTTGACAAGTACCTGCTCCCACTTCCGGTCGGATCGCAGTGGCGATCTGAGCCGAAGTTAGACCTCCTTTCCCCCGCAGCCTTCAGGGATAATTTATAGGTCCCGGTAAGTGACTGGACCATTCACAAAGAGCAGCTTGGCTCACGCATGCACAGTGGGAACCCAACTGTAAAAAAAAAAAAAAACATGTCAGCACCCGAAGACCAGCAAAGAGCTGGCTCGGGAGAGAAGCACCCTGCATCCCTGGACAGGGGAGTGTTCTATTATTAAAAGTCAGCAGCTACTGTATTTGTAGCTGCTGATGTTACATTTTTTGCTTTTCGGGTGAAGAAATGCTTAAAGTGATTGATTGTAAAGGTTTTAAAACAACAAACGTCATACCTCCTCTGTGCAAGCGTTTTGGACAGAGCGGCCTTGATCGTCCTCTTCTGGGGTCCTCCGGCGGCGCTCCTTTCTGCGTATTGAGTGTCCCCATGGAGAACCACATTCAATGGGGGCACTTGTGTGGGCGCACTCCCGAGTCCTGCTGCTGCGTCCATTGACACAGATGGTAGGACTCGGCCCCGCCCCCAGGCTCCTGTGTCACTGGATTTGATTGATAGCAGCGGGAACTAATGGCTATCTATTCACTTATCCAATGAGGATCTGAGACAGCAGCTGGAGCTGCTGGGCTTTTTCTTGTTGCTGGAATGATCAGGTTCAGGTAAGTAAAAGGTGGGGGGGTCTGGGTGCAGAAGGTGCAGAAGTCTTGTGAAAAACCACAAGACTTTACTACTCCTTTAAACTAATAACCTTAGCACTACTTCCTCATTGTACTCTTTCCCCAGTCTCCATGGTGTGCCCCCTGCTGGTCAGAAACCCATTTCCTCATTTAAAAAAAAAAAAAGCAATTGGCAGCCAACTGCTTCTTCGTTCTTTTTTTTTTTTGTTCACTTTTTTTTTTTTTTTACTCCACTGTTCTTTCTCCACCGATTTTTATGTCTGGGTTGGCATGGTTTGCTTTATTTAGATGAATTTCACCCATGACATAGGTTTCATAATAAGTGCTAAAAATATAACATTCTTGTAGCTAAAATTCAAGCCCTATTGAACTTTCAATTTAAATCCGCTAAATACAATCCAGATGCATCAAATCAGGCAAGTCAGACCTATAGGTCTGCAATCGGCAAAGCTCTTGCTCCCTGCTTATGCTTTGACTACCTCTATAGAGAGACCACTGCTTCTGAGCTCAAGTATCCTTCTCTAAAGCATACTGGCAGGGAATAGGTTTTCTACTCAGGCTGTGGCTGCTTTCCAAAGAAAAAAATGCTCCATGCATCTGGAATCTAGCTGATCTTAGCTCAGTTGAGCTTTAGGGCCTTTTCACACTGGCAGACAAATTGTGTCCACCTGTCCGTTTTTAAGGTGGAACTGACCGTATCCTCCAGTCTTCCCTATGGAGCAGCAGACGTCAACGGACACGTGTCCGTTGACACCAGCCGACATCTAATCTCCATCCGTCTGGCGGATTGGATCGGATGGCAGTCGGGTGTAAACGGACAGCTGGTCTGTTTAGAGCTGCAACTAAAAATTATTTTGTATGTCGACTAATCTATCGATTATTTTTAAGATTAGTCATCGACTAACGATTATTTTTATTTATTTAATCTAGTGTTCTTTTTTTTTTTTTTTTTTGATTAGCCAATTAATCATTTGGATAACTTTACAAAAAAATAAGTACATAAAAAAAAAAAAAAAGGTAAGATAATAGAATATAACTACATACATTATTATATGTATGTAGTTCTATTTTATCTTATCTTTTTTTTATGTACTTAATTTTTGTAAAGTTAAGATAAAAGAATATAACTGTATATATAAATAATGTATGTAGTTCTCTTTTTTATCTTACCTTTTTTTTTTTTTTATGTTCTGTTTTTATTTTCTGTTCAGAAGATTATAATTTATTTTTTACAATGCTTTTTTTTTTTTTTTTTTTTAAGGGGGGGGGGGGGGGGGGGGGGGGGGGGTGTGGGGACAGTGTCAGTGTGTTTTTTTTTTTGTTTTTTTTTATTTTTTTTTTATTATTTATTGCAATTTTTTTATCAGCCCTGTTGGGGGTGGGGGGGGGCTATGGTGAGATATCAGGGGTCTTAACAGACCTCTGACATCTCCCATTTGAGACAGGGAAAGGAACTAGGGACACATATTCCCCACTCCCTTTCTCTGTAACCTCCGCTGCACTGATAATGAATGGAGAGAAGACAGCGGCTTGTCTTCAATCATTAATGTGAATGGACAGAGTCAGTCACTGACTCTGTCCATTCAGAAAACGAAGGAGCCGGGTTTACCGGCTCCTACCTCCGCTCTTCATCCTGAGATACCGAGGGGGACAGCAGCATAGAGGGGGACAGCAGCACGGAGGAGTGGGGGGAGACACGGAGCAGCACGGAGGATTGAGGGAGACACGGAGCAGCACAGAGGAGTGAGGGAGACACGGAGGAGTGAGGGAGACACGGAGGAGTGAGGGAGACACGGAGCAGCATGGAGGATTGAGGGAGACACGGAGCAGCATGGAGAAGTGAGGGAGACACGGAGCAGCACGGAGGAGTGAGGGCGACACGGAGCAGCACGGAGGGGGGACAGCAGCACGGAGGAGTGAGGGGGACACGGAGCAGATAGGGGACAGTCAGCGGTGATGGTGAAAGCCGCGGTGGGGGTGTATTTACCTGCAACCCGCACAACGTGTGACGCATCAGTGCTTTTCGCGCACATCAACGTATTTTCGTAGTCGACTACGTCGAAGCGTCGTGGCAGCTCTAGTCTGTTTACATGCGACCGCCCATAGAGGAGATCATCCGCCTGCTCAGCGGGGATCAGTTGACCGATTCCTTGCTGAGCAGGCGGTCTCTGTGTCTAGGGGGCCTAAATGATCAGTATGGCAAATAGTGCATGCATATATGCCAGTTTGCCAGAGTTGAACAAGGTTAGAAAGGTCATTTATAGGTCACCTTGGGTTACCCTGTATTTCCAGACAATAACAAAGTAGTCTTGGGCTCCATAGTCTTCCTGTGACTCTTATCAGTTCAGAATCACAGAGGCCCTGCAAGCTGTGTCAGACATGATCGTTTGTCTAGATTAGCGAACCCACACATAGGTCTTCATACGCCTGTAGCCACAGCTGCCATATATGGGAAGTTTGGACATTTCAGGTTACCGGTTATTTTTAGGTTTTCTCTTACATTTTGCCAGAGGGGAAACAAAATCCTGTAATATTTGTTTGATCTGTCTGGCGCCTTATGTTCCCGGTGAGCCTAGCTGTTATCAAATACAATCTTCGCTGTTGCGGATGAATTATGACAGTGCAATTCACCTAGGAGGTCTTTAACCTAATGTCTTGTATGGGAACACAGACGTGCTCGGCTATTTGCTCAGACCTGATAAATGGAACACAAAATGACAATCATCTTTTCCAAGACGATCACGCACACAAGCTGAAACTGAAGCAGAGGAAACTTCAGAGAAGGCGCTGTATATTTTAGCTTTGCAGCCCGTTACTCTGTTCGTTGCCACGTTGGGCAAAAGTTAGTAAAAAAAAACCCATCAAGTTCTATTCTTCCTAATTACTCTTTTAACAAAAAGCAGTTTATAGAAATTAAAATATATTTAGTGTTTACGTTAAGTCGTCATTGGCCAGATCTTTAAAGAAGAACTCAATGAAACAATTCTCCCATGTAGTGAGGCAGTGCCCGCACTGCATGGGTTATCTGCTCGTTTTGTCCAGGGAAGCTCTGAAAGGCTATACTTACCCGATCCTCTGGAAAACCACGCTCCCCTACTTCCAGTGGTGGACTGTTCCTGCCGTCCTCGTGTTCACAGACGGTCTATGGGCAGTAGCAAGGACCAGTCTTGCACTGGGATTATCGTGGATTAACGAAGTATATCTCTGCTCTGCAGTCCCCTAGACAAAATTGGGCAGTTAACCCATGCAGTGCGGGCACAGCCCCACTGCATGGGAAAAATAAAAATTTAACTTTTTTTTTTTCTTTCAAAGTGTGTGTATGTAAAGCCAAAACTAGTAAGGAAGGATAAAACCTGTAATTTCCATTTTGTTGTGTCCCCATTAGGCTTCATTCACGTAGCCGTAAAAAGTTTACTGATATCACACATAACTGATCATTACATTCCTTACATTACATTCCTGCATAATGATCAGTAAAATATTTGTGTATAGATGCGTTTAAATGCATCAGTACCTATCAGTGCATCCTATCAGCGCACATCACAAGAAAAATTACTTCTTTGCAAAATTTTATAACAAAAACATTTTTTTTCAAACTTTTTGGTCATTTTATGGTTTGTTTGGCAAAAAATAAAAACCCCAGTGGTGATTGAATACCATCAAAAGAAAGAAAAAAATGATAAAAATGTACAGTACATTAGTCCCGGTCGTGCTGGTGGTGCCAGCAGCACGGCCGTGACTAGTGGCCACCCGCCAACGTACTGCACCACATCATCCCCCAGAGTGGATGAACCTTGTACTGTGTAACATGCGCTGATGTTCTACCACTTTGTGAGTTTTTTTATTCTTATAGTGTATTAAACATACACTAATGCTGCACTTAAATGGCACTGCTCTTTTTTTCCTCTTCGAAGTTTATACAATGTCAAAGGTTATACAAAGTCAAAGGCACAGCCCCGCTGCAAGGCATAATTTATAGTTTCCTGGAGTTGGGCTCTAATGTTCAGATTGGTATATGGTGTTCTGTATATGGTATATGGTGTTCTGTATATGATGTTCTGTATATGGTGTCCTGTATATGGTGTTCTGTATATGGTATATGCTGTTCTGTATATGGTGTTCTGTATATGGTATATGGTGTTCTGTATATGGTGTTCTGTATATGGTATATGGTGTTCTGTATATGGTGTACTGTATATGGTATATGGTGTTCTGTATATTATGTTCTGTATATGGTGTCCTGTATATTGTATATGGTGTTTTGTATAAGGTATTCTGTATATGGTGTTCTGTATATGGTATTCTGTATAGGGTATATGGTGTACTGCAGGGATCCTAAAACTACGGCCCTCCAGCTGTTGCAGAACTACACATCCCATGAGGCATTGTAAAACTCTGACATTCACAGACATGACCAGGCATGATGGGAATTGTAGTTCCTGAACAACTGGAGGGTCGTAGTTTGAAGACCCCTGGTGTACTGTATATGGTGTTCTGTATAGGGTATATGGTGTTCTGTATAAGGTATTCTGTATATGGTATATGGTGTTCTGTATATGGTATTCTGTATAGGGTATATGGTGTTCTGTATAGGGTATATGGTGTTCTGTATAAGGTATTCTGTATAGGGTATATGGTGTTCTGTATATGGTATTCTGTATAGGGTATATGGTGTACTGAATATGGTATTCTGTATAGGGTATTTGGTGTTCTGTATATGGTATTCTGTATAGGGTATATGGTGTTCTGTATAGGGTATATGGTGTTCTGTATATGGTATTCTGTATAGGGTATATGGTGTTCTGTATATGGTATTCTGTATAGGGTATATGGTGTTCTGTATATGGTATTCTGTATAGGGTATATGGTGTTCTGTATATGGTATTCTGTATAGGGTATATGGTGTTCTGTATATGGTATTCTGTATAGGGTATATGGTGTTCTGTATATGGTATTCTGTATAGGGTATATGGTGTTCTGTATAAGGTATTCTGTATAGGGTATAAGGTATTCTGTATATGGTATTCTGTATATGGTATATGGTATTCCGTATATGGTATATGGTGTTCTGTATAAGGTATTCTGTATAGGGTATATGGTGTTCTGTATATGGTATTCTGTATATGGTATATGGTATTCCGTATATGGTATATGGTGTTCTGTATAAGGTATTCTGTATAGGGTATATGGTGTTCTGTATATGGTATTCTGTATAGGGTATATGGTGTACTGTATATGGTATTCTGTATAGGGTATATGGTGTTCTGTATATGGTATTCTGTATAGGGTATATGGTGTTCTGTATAAGGTATTCTGTATATGGTATATGGTGTTCTGTATATGGTATTCTGTATGGGGTATATGGTGTTCTGTATAGGGTATATGGTGTTCTGTATATGGTATTCTGTATAGGGTATATGGTGTTCTGTATAGGGTATATGGTGTTCTGTATATGGTATTCTGTATAGGGTATATGGTGTTCTGTATATGGTATTCTGTATAGGGTATATGGTGTTCTGTATATGGTATTCTGTATAGGGTATATGGTGTTCTGTATATGGTATTCTGTATAGGGTATATGGTATTCTGTATATGGTATATGGTATTCCGTATATGGTATATGGTGTTCTGTATATGGTATTCTGTATAGGGTATATGGTGTTCTGTATATGGTTTTCTGTATAGGGTATATGGTGTTCTGTATATGGTATTCTGTATAGGGTATATGGTGTTCTGTATATGGTGTTCTGTATAGGGTATATGGTGTTCTGTATATGGTATTCTGTATAGGGTATATGGTGTTCTGTATATGGTGTTCTGTATATGGTATTCTGTATAGGTTATATGGTGTTCTGTATATGGTATTCTGTATAGGGTATATGGTGTTCTGTATATGGTATTCTGTATAGGGTATATGGTGTTCTGTATATGGTATTCTGTATAGAGTATATGGTGTACTGTATAAGGTATTCTGTATAGGGTATATGGTGTTCTGTATAAGGTATTCTGTATATGGTATTCCGTATATGGTATATGGTGTTCTGTATAAGGTATTCTGTATATGGTATATGGTGTTCTGTATATGGTGTATTGTATATGGTGTTCTGTATGCTGCCCTTGATGACTTGGGAAGTTTGTTATCCATATTTATTTACGGCTCAAGTTATCGGCGTGTGTGTGTATATTTTATATGTAAATTTCATTAAAAATAGAGAGTTGTAATTGACATTGAACTCTTCCTGTGAATATTAAAAGCTCTCTGAAAATGTGGTCATTTGTAATGGGATCGGCACCTATTCTTGTAATTACTCGCAGCACAGTAAAGAGCTTAAGTTCAGACCATGCTGCCCGCTGCCCGCTGCTTTAATATGTGGCACTTTAAAGGAGTGTACTTGGTTGTCATGGCAACCGTTCCACAGAGCGTCAAAAAAAGAGTCTCCCATAGAGAATTCTTATCAGGGGACCTGCGGAAAGTCAGGAGTCAATGACAAACAAATAGAAATGTATTAATTAGTGTATTGAAATATATGTACTGTATGTATAGACAGAAGTGCAAGAAGAGGTATTACTTACACACTCTAGTATATATACTACTACTACAAAACTATAGTATGTAGGTGTCTGCTGGTAACATAAGCAGTACTGGTGCTATTGATTTAACTTTTGCTTCTTATGCACCATGTGGAATTGTTAGTTATAAATCATTACCCTGGTTTTGTTACATGCAAATATAATTTTCCTATTAAATAGAATACACACTTCTCACTTAAAGTGGTTGTACACCTCAGACATGAAATATGAACAAAGCATATCCGTCTATAGTGTGTACTTGTCCCAACTAAGAGCATTAAGTGCCATTTCTGTCTGATACCTCATTCCTCTGCTATCAGCATGAACGATTTCTGACAAGTTTTCCTGACACCAAAATAAAAAAGGTGACAGGGGAGGGACCTGGGACCTCCAGCTGATTGACAGCCTCAGCTCTGTTTCTGTGTGCTGTGTGAAGTGGTGTGTCTGTTCCCTCCAATCAAATCTCGGAGGTCTCCTCACTGCTCTGCAGAGTCTCTGCCCCTTTTTTCTGACAGCTCAGACATGCTTTATAAATTGTGGACTTTGAACGGATGAAGAGAAGACTGCAGATAAACGGGTACAACTTATGTAGCAGGATTTGTGTTTTCTCTGTGCATCACCTGAGGCCAGTCACTTGATTGGGTATATGTAAGGGTTTACAAACCTTTTACCTGAGAACTTCTACAAGCCCCATGTGTCAAAAGGCAGGCCCACTTTTAGGTCTGTCCCTCTTTCCTTTAAAACTATTTTCCTTTTGCTGTTTTAGATTTGCCCACCCACGACATACCTGTTATACAGGGATGATGCCTGCAGCTGCAGACATCAACCTGGTACCGTTTTTTTAGAGCCAGTCAGCCCTCTTGTAAAAGCCATTCTAGCAGCTAAATAGCCACTGGATTGCTTTTACAAGCAGCGGAAGGGGCTCTCCCATCCCACCGGAATTCAGTATTCTCTAAAAAATAGCCAGGAAAAGGGGGAAGACTGGAAAGGGACCCACAGGGGTCTGGAAAGGATTCTTCTACCAGGAACGCCCAGGCATTTTAACAATTAAATAGAATTCTTTATTATAAACAATTCAACCCACAAAGTACAAATATATGTTATTTTCAATTTATTACAACAATAGGCATTCAGCAAATTGTCTGGAGACGGTGCAGTGTTATTTCCATATTATCATTTTGATTAGGATACACTCCCCTCCATTCAGACATATACTATTGATAGGAATCTCCCGATCAAATGCTCCCTTTTTTCAGGAATTAATTATTCTGTACTGTAGACTGTATTCTGACAGGGGGACTCCCCCGCCCTCGTAATACACTGATCAGCGATGGAGCCCATACACTAACCAAGCGTCAATTTTTTAGTAAGCTTGTTAAGGAGCAGTCAATTGATTAACCACTTGACTACTGGGCACTTAAACCCCCTTCCTAACCAGACCAATTTTCAGCTTTCGGTGCTCTCACACTTTGAATGACAATTACTCAGTAATGCAACACTGTACCCAAATTAATTTTTTGTCCTTTTTTTTTCTCACACAAATGGAGCTTTCTTTTGTGGGTATTTAATCACTGCTGGGTTTTAAATTTTTTGCGCTATAATTCAAAAAAGACTGAAATTCGGAAAAAAAAAATATTTATTCTTTGTTTCTATTAAAATGTATTGCAGAGTATTGCACAAAGTTGCACAATACTGTCACAGAGCAGCGCTGTGGGCACTACACATTCAGCCCACAGCGCTGCTGCAATCTCTCCCCCTCTCCGCTTCTCCCCTCCCTGTACCGATCAGTACAGAGAGGGGAGGGAGGAACCGGCGTCATGACGTGACGCCAGTTTGTTTACATGTGATCGCTCCGTCATTTGACGGAGCGATCACGTGGTAAACGGCCACTATCAGCGGCCATTTACTGTGATCCGTGATGCGCCGGGTCACGGATGTTCCCAAGTGCGCACCCCATGGATTCTGGGAGGACGTCCCACGGATGTCCACCCAGAATAAGCCGACCGCGCTGTAGCCGTCTTTCGGCTATGGCCCGGTCGGCATGTGGTTAATCAGTGATGGCAAACCTTGGCACCCCAGATGTTTTGGAACTACATTTCCCATGATGCTCATGCACTCTGTTACTCATGTTACATATGTTACAGTTACAAAACATCTGGGGTGCCAAGGTTCGCCATCACTGGATTAGATCAATTTTTATGAATGGGAACTGCCATACGTGAATCAAAATTTGCCTGAATCCTGCTGAACTGGCTGAATTTCTAACCATGTATTGCCAGCTTTAGAGCAGCAAAGCTCACGCCTGTAAGAACAATACAAAATCACATATTTAGGAGTAAGGGTGGGTTCACACTTGCAATTTATATGCGAGAACCCAAGTAGGTCGTCCCAAGATTAGCTGCGAGTGGCAGCCCCATTAAAAGCAATGAAAGTCTGCCGGGTCCTGCAGCTAATCGCACCGACTGGCATGTAATCGCTCATGCTGTGATTACATGTGAGTGATCAGCCCTGGACGTAGGCAGTCTGCATCCAGGGCCTTCATTCTATTGAAGGGTGTGCAGATCACCAGTGTATAGCATATGAGCAGTAATGTTTCAGATAGGTATGTTACATAAAGACCTTATGGTTCGGGCCCCCTGGAATGTTTCCTGAAAAAAATTGTTCAGTAGGATTAAGCATAGATTTATTCGGTGAATTTGTTGTTTGTTGAGAGGTAGAAAATTCCAAAGGTTTGAAGTACTTAGGGGGGTTTATATACATTGCATCTTGTTCATAAAGCTCAGCGTGACCATTATTCGTTTTCATTTCTCCTTCTCTGTAAAGATATTTATGTCAATTTTATGCAGTGGCTCTCCAGACAATTTTTAAGCTACACATTTTCTTACTATGGAGCAATTTAAGATCTATAATAGAATATTTTTTTAATTATGTAGAAATAACCTAAAATCACCACCCCACATATACTTGGATTAAACCATGCCTGCTTTTGTCTGGGTATTTATTAAAATGTTACTGGAGGCAAAATCAGAAATGACATATATGATGCAGTCGGTCACTAACATCAATCCCCATGTAACGTATGGTTTACCTGTTGATCCTGCTGTTATTCTTCAGCTCCCTTTAACAATCAAGCTGTGCTGCAGAAGTGGCAGTTAGAGAGTGGAGACTGAGGGCCTGGTTTGGATTAGGGGGGGTACCCCACACCGTTTTTTTACCCTTTTTTTATTTTTAACTGCTGGCAATTTTTATTTTTACATTCAGCTCTCAGCGGGGAACGACTCATCGGTTGTTGAGGACACAGCGGACGGCTTCCCGGCCTGCTACTTTACCGCTTCAGCCCCAGAAGATTTTACCCCCTTCCTGACCAGAGCACTTTTTGCGATTCGGCACTGTGTCGCTTAAACTGACAATTGCGCGGTCGTGCACCGTTGCACCCGAACAAAATTGACGTCCTTCCGCTTACCGGATTCCTCCCTCCCTCCGGTGCCACAATTGGCACCTTTCAGGGGGCAGGGGGGTGCAGATACCTGTATAATCCAGGTATCTGCACCCACTTCCGGGACTAGCTAGCCGCCCCTAGCCGCAGATGCCCGCCCCTAGCCGGAGATGCACCCCTCGTTGTGTTCTGGGAAACACACAGTTCCCAGGACACTTGGGGACCGGTAAAGACGCGCAGCGCCGATTGCGCATGCGCAGTAGGGAAACGGGCTGTGAAGCCGCAACGCTTCACTTCCTGATTCCCTGACAGAGGATGGCGGCGGGGGCAGCCGAGAGGCGAGCAATTGCTCGTCATCTTCTGCCGACATCGCTGGAACAGGTAAGTGTCCATTTATTAAAAGTCAGCAGCTGAAGTATTTGTAGCTGCTGACTTTTAATATTTTTTGTGCAGGTGGCCATCCTCTTTAAGTGTGTCCTAGGGAGTGATTCTAACTGTGGGGGGGGGGGGGGGGCTTCAAGTCACATGACAGTGATCACCGCTCTCCCGATGCCAGGTAGCGGTGATCTCTGTCATGACACAAGCCAGAACGGGGAAGTACCTAGTTTACATAGGCACTTCCCCGTTCTGAGGCTCCGTGACACGATCATGGGGAGACCGACAGACATCGAGTCCGCCGGTCCCGTGGGCATGGTCACGCTGTACGTGGCGGGCGTGCACCCCTGCTATCCCCAGCTCTTAAAAGGGACCTACAGGTACGCCCATTTGCCCACCGCTGCCATTGTGCCGACATATATCTGTGTGCGGCGGTCGGCAACTGGTTAACATCCAGCTATACACAGCTTGTTATGGGGGGGGGGGAGAAACACTAATCGCAACACCTGCATTTTTGGTGCGGGTCCATTAAAGTCTATTACATGCAAAATGCAATCTGCTGAGGGAAAAAAGGTCACTGACCCTTTTCAAAAAGGCATCGGCTAAAAAACGCATGGATGTAAATGTGTACCATAGGAAACCATGTTACTGTAGTGCGTTTCTGCAACTGCATAATGCACTAAAAATTGCATTGGTGTGAGCCGCAGGTTAGAAAGAGTGGGCGCTAAAATCCTGGATTTAGTTGGACTTTAACCAAATCATTTTTATGCATCTGTTGCAAATTTTCTTACCTGGAGATCCTGCCAGCAAGAGCACTTCTTGTTGTAAACTTGCCTCGCAAAGCCACTGTCTAGTTATCAGCAGCGTTGTCAGCCTGTCGTATTTTATATGTATACTGTGTATTTGGACAATTTACAGTCGTTTTACGTTTCTCAATTTGCAGTTAGAATTCTTTAAGATTACAGACGTCTGTATAAAATATAGTGTATGAGAATTCTCTTGAGCCCGCTACTCAGTCTGCATATTCTCAGTGATGGTGGATGACGGCTCTGTAAAGGATCTTTATCTTGGTAAATCTCTGCTGCTGCTTTGTGACTGGGAAGAAAAGGGGGGGTGGGAGTGGGGGGACCCAGAGACAGATGTCATTGCTATTTTCTGGCTTGGCATGCCGCGGCTTCTGCCAATGTATATGGCACATTTAATCACACATACGCAGCAAGCAGAACTTTCCTTACCGAAACATCACAAGGTCCCAGGCTACTTTGAAAGGACATAGTTATCCAGGATTCCCATTTGCACACAATGTGTGAAGTTCATTGACTATGCAAAAGGCTGGACTTACTGAAGTGTAAAATAGCAAGTGTGTCTGCAGAGCTGCCGCCCTGCATCTGGGCACGATGGCTTTCCTCGTGTACCCACACTATGTCGTAGATTTGCACATTATGGAAATTGTAGTAGAGGAGATTATTAGATGTTATATATTCACATAAAAAGGTCAAAATGAACCGGTGACTGTGAGTTCTGAAATATATGCAGTATAGACTTTTGATTTGAGATATGACTATTCAGTGAATTTTAGGCATGATGATTCTATTTCAAATCCCTTGGAGGACATGTATACTGCTGGGCAGAAAATACAACCTTGCTCAAATTAATGACTGTATAGAACACCATGCTTGCCGGAGTGAGAGCAATAATTCTAGTGCCTATGAGAGCTGTAAAACATCGTCTATGGACAGACAAGTGTATCGAAGTTTGTGGCCACTCACGCAGTTTTCAGGCTTGACATGTCTATTTACTCAGTGCAACCTCATCTTTTATACTTTACAAAAGAATTGGGTAATGTATTTCATTCTAAATGTGTGCATTTGATAAACCGTTTCAGTAATATTATGTGACACAAAAAATGGCAACTAGCACAATTTTATTCCCCAGGGTCCCCTGTATAATGTTTGAGGATTTTCACTAATCTTCAGGCCAACACATGTGCACAAAAAATGCTACAAAAAGTGCCCGCCTGTCTGCTGGTCATCTCTTTCTACAACTTCCTGGATTCCATGTAGAGATGCACCGATACCATTTTTTTTTTTTTTTACAATGAGTACAAGTACCCGGATACTTTTTTTTTTTTTTTTTAATACTATACCTACCGCAACAGTTATTTGTTTTTAACTTCAGCTGTCAGCAATGGTACAAAGCATTGAAAAGTTATTTACAAATTTTTTTTTTTAATTTAGTGTTTTTTCAATGTGAAATGTGTAAATATATGTTAATATATATGTGTAAAAATATTCACTAACAAAGCAAACAAAAAAAGTTGTAATTGTTTATCGTTTATAAAATAGACGTGAACAAAAAAGAAAAAAAAAAGCAGGAAAATAATAATTAAAGGGAGTTAATTAAGGCTGATTGGAGTAAATTAAGGGTTATTAAGGGGTTAAACAGAGGAACATTTGTTCATTCCTTTGATCTGCAGATGAATAAACAGAAATATACAAAAAGAAACAATGTTACTTTTTATTTAAGTGTTTCAGGGGTGAGCAATGTTGTTAATAAACATTGTCGGTAGAGCTGCACAATTAATCTTCAAGAATCGTTATTGCGATCTTGACTAAAGTGTTTCACAATTCTTTCTATGCAAAGAATTCTCTCTGCTCTTCTGAAGAAAGGAAAAGAAAAACTGGGCAGTCTGCCAAGAATCAAAACATTCTTTATCAGTTGAACTTAAGTATAAACATTGTAACAATTCCCACTTCCTGACCAGATCGTTTTTTTTTTGCGATTCGGTACTGCGTCGCTTTAACTGACAATTGCACGGTCCTGCGACGTGGCTTCCAAACAAAATTGACGTCCTTTTTTTCACACAAATAGAGCTTTCTTTTGGTGGTATTTGATCACCTCTGCGTTTTTTATTTTTTGCGCTATAAACAAAAAAAGAGCGACAATTTTGAAAAAAAAACACATTGTTTTTGCTATAATAAATATCCCCAAAAATATATAAAACCACATATTTTTCCTGAGTTTAGGCCGATACGTATTCTTCGACATATTTTGGTAAAAAAAAAATCTCAATAAGCGTTCATTGATTGGTTTGCACAAAAGTTATAGCGTCTACAAAATAGGGGATCGTTTTATGGCATTTTATTAATAGCGATTTTTTTTTATCGTGACTGCGATATTTTGGCGGATGCATCGGACATCTTTGACACATTTTTGGGACCATTGGCATTAATACAGCGATCGATGCTATAAAATTGCATATATATATATAATTTTAGTAGACACCCTAATGAAAAAAATGGTGGTTGTTGCAATATTTTATGTCACACTGTATTTGCAGCGGTCTTTCAAATGCAATTTTTTTTAAATAAATTACTAAATTTAAAAAAAATTTAATAAATAACCAGTAAAGTTAGCCCATTTTTTTTTTGTATAATGTGAAAGATTTTACGTCGCGAGAATCGTGAGAGAATCGTGATCTTTTTATTCTAAGCAAAAAAATTGTGATTCTCATTTTGGCCAGAATCGTGCAGCTCTAATTTCCGGCTTGATTCACACTAATGCGTTTTTTTTTTTATGCATTTTGCATTTTGCAGAAATGCAGGGAATTTTTTTTAACATGGGTTCCTATGGAACATGTTCACATCAATGCATTTTTGTGCCTCTGCGTTTTTGGAAAGCGTCGGGGACTTTTTTTCATGCAAAATGCAGCGAGCCTAAGGGTCTGGTATAGATAGGGGAGGATCCCTGTTTTTTTTCATTTATTTTTCATTGGTGGCATTCTTTTGTTTACAGTCAGCTGTCAGCGGGGAAACACGCTGACAGCTGATAAGTCATCGGCTGTTAAGGACATGATGGCCGGCTTCCGGGCTTCTGGGGCCGCTCCTTAACAACCAGCTATTCTTCGCACACAATTCGAATCAGTCAGTCAAGTTTTGACCAATTCGAATTCAGATCGTTCTGAAAATTTGGAATTCGTTAGCAAGTAAAGAACCCAAACAAAACTAAACAAAAGTTTCCATTCTGCACATGTCTAACGACGTTGTAGAGCGCATACAAAGCCATAACAAAGTCACACTAATCCAAAGTTGCATTAAGTCGCAGTTTTAAATCGCAATGGAAATCACATGATTTTTAAGTCGCACAAGTGTGAATGGACTCAAAACAAACAGATTGTTCAGATTAATAGGTGTAGGCTAGAAATAATTGAACTACAATGTGGAAGTGAATAAATAATTAAAAATTTTGACCATTGATGCACTTTAAGACTAGGTTTACAACTAAGTGCTTCTGCGTGCCACGTTTGCGTGGGCACAGCAGCCTATTCATGTAAATGGAATACTGTACCTACGTTTTCTGCAGGAATGCCAGAAACCGCACTGCCTTTTTCAGTGCATGGACTGGCCATTAAGAGTTAATGGTACACCATGCGGTTTTGTTAATATCAGGACATTTTTTGTGTGGCTGCATGCGGGAACCCATGCGATTTTTGCAGAAGTGCCACCAAAATTTTGCAGCTATTGTTTTGGTCCACAACTTGTATAAATACAACATCTTGGCAGTCCATAGAGCAGCGATGACAGCTGAACAGAAGCCTCGCTTTTCTTGCTTCAGCTTAGTTCTAGATCTATGCAGAAGAAGGTAATGCAGGATTATAGGAACAAGTAGATTAGAATGTGAAAATATTTATCTGGATTTTGACAGATGATTAGAAACAACTGTTCAGCCCACCCAGTTGTGTCTGGGGTTACATTTGATTTATGCCTTTTTAGTTAGACTCTGTGAAGGAAAAGAGATTTAAAGACTTGTATTGATGGTGTCACAAGTAAATCTAAATGGCTGATACTATACTGGTCCTTTTTGAGTTCTCTGAGTGGATAGATGCGATTACGGTCCATCCTGGCTATTTTTTATTCTTCATTAATTTTTTCTATGCAATTAGTTTTTATTTATTAAAGAAATAAAAGATAGAGACTTGAATGACTAAGATCACAGATTCAATGGAAACTAGTACAATCTGTAACTTTATCATTATAACAAACAAGTCATCAAATCTTATGGGCCTTCACCCCATTGTTATGGGGTTATTCCTTATATGTTGGGGAGAGAGAATGGAAGACTCTGTTTAGCTAGTCTGCATTCGCATGGGTGATTAGCCACTGGAGATGGGCTCGGGCGTGTTCGGGATCCTAGTCCCAACCCACCTGCCCGATACCACCAGGAAGCCGTCACCGTACACGGCTAATCACAGGCAGCGAGACATTTCCTGATCTGTGCAGCTGCGGCCCTGGAAATGTCTCGCTGCCTGTGATTAGCTGTGTGTAGTGATGGCTTCCTGGTGGAATCGGGCAGGTAGGTTGGGACTAGGATCCCGAACATGCCCGAGCCCATTCCTATTAGCCACATGGTGAATCTCAGCGACAAGAATATACTGATTTCTGTAGCTTGGATTAAAGCTGTGTGCGTCCAGCCACAATAACCACAGGTAATCGTTGACTGTGTGAACATTCACGGATAGCTGTGGCCACAGACATCCTGTCATTGCTCTATCTGCACACAGCTCTTAATCCCAGCCTTGGGAATCTGTAAATTCTTGTCACCGGGGTGTGCAGCATGGCTAAATGCCTATGTGAATGCATTTATTTTTAATGGCACCTAAACGTGGGTGCGGTTCTACAGCGGTTGTCACGTGATAAATCACGCTGCAGTCATGGCAAACAGCATCACAAGATGCTTGTCACTCAAAAGAAGCTCCTGTTTAAATGACAATCTTGGTGCGATGCGGTTTGCTGTGATTCTGCCTACGATCGCAATCGCACAGGCGCCTAAGGCAAGAAGAAAAGGAAAGGTCTATACATTTTTTATTTTATATTTATTTTTTTGTGATGCATGCTTACGTGCAAAATCGAAGGTATCCATTTTTAGTACCTACATCTTTCTTTTACCTTTTAAGCCTCATTGACATGAGCTCTGAGGCTGGTAGACCACGGCTGGTTGTTTTATCACGGTTTACATCACTGGGTTTTTCGAGATATGCAAAGGGAGATCACACAAACACTTGTAGGTAAAATCCCAACCACTTCAATACCGGGCACCTTCCTGCCCAGACCAATTTTCAGCTTTCATCGCTGTCACATTTTGAATGACAATTGCGCGGTCATACAACACTGTACCCAAACCAATTTTTTATAATTTTGTTCCCATTAATAGAGCTTTCTTTTGGTGGTATTTGATCACCTCTGGGATTTTTATTTTCTGCTAAACAAATAAAAAAAAGGCTGGAAATTTTGAAATAAATTTTTTTTTTCTGTTTCTGTTACAAAACTTTGTAAATAAGTAAGTTTTCTCCTTCACTGACGGGCACTGATAAAGCGGCACTGATGGGCACCGATGAGGTGGCACTGATGGGGCACTAATATGCAGCACTGATGGGTACACATAGGCGGCACGAATGGGCACTGATAGGCACTGGTAGGTGCCATGAATGGGCACTAATAGGTGGCACTGATGTACACTAATTGATTGTACGGATGGATGCCAATCAGTGCCAAATAATAATGGCTGCCAATCAGTGATGCATATTGTGGGCACTGATTGGCATCCATTGTGGGCACTGATTGGCATCCATTGTGGAAGGCGAGTGAGGAAAAGCCGATCAACGGTTCTTCCTGTTTACACTGTGATCATCCATGATTGGACACGGCTGATCAGAGACTCTTTACCTAGATCGGTGCTGCGGTGTGTCAGACTGACACACCGCAACAACAATCGGCGCTATGCGCACCCCCGGGGGCGCGCATCGGCTTGATATTCTGCTGGACATCCTATGATGTCCGGTCATGATAATGAAACCACTTTGCCACCATCATTTTGCTATATGGCGGGCAGCAAGTGGTTAAATAATAACAGATAAAGATAACAGGTGTAATAATATTGGAAAATGTAACAAGAATACATCGCTATAGATGCTTTTTGTCAAGGAGTCCCCCATCTTTGCTGCTTGGCACAATGATCAAACCAGATGCATGCATAATGTAGCTCTGATACAGGATTATTTTATTCAAATTTTGTCTGTGGTCTATACAGGACTTAGTGGGTAACGCCCAATTGTAACCCTTTGGAAAATATTACCTTTTAAGGAAGATGACACATTTCTGAATGGGCTTGGTGGGCCTGGTCATTGTCAGTTGGTAATGATATTGTCATAGCATTAGGTAGGCTAAGGTAAAACCATCCTTATCTCCTATACATTGGTGAGCCACAATCAAGAAAAAATTAATTTTCTCCATCAATGGTCCCCCTGTTTATGCGGCATTAGCCGCCAGGCGCTGTGTGTAGGCAGCCGATGACACAGCGGCTGCACGGACAGACACTTATCACGTTCTACAGGCCTCAGAATCCGTGTGTATGAGGCTTTATAATTCTATCCCATGAATGTTTTTTTTTTTTTCATGCCAAATAGGAATAGAGCCTGGAACTATGGTGTAGGGACCTTCTAGACACAAAGCTGGCCATACACTAGTGCAATTTTCCCCTCACTTTTATTTCTTGTGACAGTGGTCACCAAGACGAATAGTAAAGCTGAATCTCCCTAATTGGCAAAAATAGAAATAAAAATTTGACAGTTTTGAACCCCTCCCTAATTGATGCAAAAAAAGAGAAAATAAAATTTTTGACTTGAGTTCTACTTCAAGCTTTCAATTTTCGAGTGTCTTTGGTGGCTCAATCAATTATGATAATCCAGAATCATTGCTGAATGAGTAGATTGAGGCAGAGAGGTGACAAAGGAATCTGCAAAACTGAACCAGAAGATGGTGGTTCCTACAAAGTGCAAAAGACTGGTATGAATTACAAATCCTTTGGCAGGTAAAGCAATTCCCATAAATGAATTTCATCTGAGCGTTTTACAGTTTGCTTGGAGTTAATTTATGGTCATACTATTTGAGGGTCCTAATAATGAATGTTGATATTTCAGGCGCTAGTCCTCTCAGTAGATTCTGCTTCTAGAAAGGTATGCATTGTTTTTATTGCAGAGCTGATGACAGAGAGGTTAATTGGCAGGGACCAAGGCAGTGTGTGGGGCGCAAATACTTGATTGTTCTCCTCCTTCCACCTTTATGGACACAGCTGGGACTCGCTGGGTATCCACCCCACCGCCCGGCCTTGAAGAAACGAAGATCTTTGTAGTTGGTGTTTTTATCTTCACTACACAGCCCAGATGGCGTGTGGGAAAACAAGAAAAACATCTAAATGCCACATTAGAAAAATATCTATCTTGTAAATAACTCGAGTTCAGAGGATCTGCTGTACACTGAACAGTAACTTCTCACCGGTGATTGTAACATACGTTCGCTTGACACCAGTTTTAGACTCCTTTCACACTGGGGCCGCAGCCGCGTTAGCGCTAAAGTGAAGCTCCTTTTAGCGCCGCTTTAGTGCTGTTTAAGTGGCACTTTTCGTCTGCTAGCGGGGCGCATTTAATCCCAAAGAAGGGGTTAAAAGCAACCGTGTTGCGGCGCTTCCAAAGTGCTTTTCAGTTGCTTTGGAAGTGCTGCCCATTCATTTCAATTGGCAAAGCGTTTTGGGAGCGCTAAATACAGCGCTCCCAAACCGCCCCAAAGATGCTGCTTGCAGGACTTTTCCTAACGTCCCGCAAGCGCACCGCCCAGTGTGAAAAGTCACACTGAAATGAATGGGAGGTGGTTTTTAGGTGCTATTTCTAGCGCTAAAACTCCTGAAAACCCCCTCAGTGTGAAAGGGGTCTTTGTTTAATGTCACTTTTTATCTGAACTGGCCAAAAAAAGCTGGAAGGACCACATAAACACAAATGATTAACATTTTATTTCTAGTTTTTCTGTAATGCCTAAGTGCTGCACTAATTGCTTTTTCTCTCTAATGGATAAGAAAGTCAAGGTACCCTTGTAACATTTAAGACATCAAGCTGGAGGAGCGCTCTTCTTAGACAAGGTTATGCACAGTTTAGTGTTTTATGCACAAAATTTGATCGTTTTTTTTCACCTATAATAGAAAGATAAATCTTTTCAGATGAAATGTGTGGGTTTTTTTTTGTGCAGTAGTACAGGAGTGGAATGATTCATTTTTGGCCCTAAGAAGGGTCTAAAAAACATGTGTAAGTATGCGTTTTTCAGGAAACCCCATTAAAATGTACGGGGGGAGAAAAATGCACGATTCTGCCCCAAAAAAGTTTAATGACTTATTTCCAGCTTCAGATGACAAGCAATGTGTGCTTGTTGTGAATGGGCTTATTGAGAATAATGGAGTTCCTCAATTTTTTTTCTTTCACCTCAGCAATCCAGTAACAAAATGCTCAGGTGCAAATAGGGTCTCAGTCTGGGCTAGCAGATGACTAGGGAACATTTGGTGTTACTGACAATGCAAAAGTCTTGGAAAAATGTCTCCTACTCAATTTTCCAGTACTACCTGGCTCCAGACATAATGACACAACATCGGGCTTATTGATAATACGTGTGACATATAGAGTATTTCCTCCTGTACTCCATCCAACATGTAGTCAGGCTGAGCCAAACAAAAAATTCTACAGAATATGTGATCTTTAGTTCTGGCTAAATTCTGTCTCACAGTTTTCACTACGCCTAAGTTGCTCAACATGCAGAATTGCATTCTTTCTAATTGTCTGTATTCACATTTGTATGCTTCTTCGCTCTACAGCTTATGTTTAAAAAAGTACATGAGTTTTTTTTGGAGCATATTTGTTTTTTTTTTATTTTTTATTTTTTTACATTAAATGTTTATAAAAAAATAAAATATCATAGCATACATAAATGTAAGAACAGTTCTAGAGGATGAGGACATTTTGGTCATTTTTGGCCATCTAGACTTTAATGGAAGTATCTGCAAGCCTAGGTTTACATTGGAACGATTTGGCATGCGATTTGACATGTTATTGCTGCCAATGGCACCATCCGAATCGGTGCAGCGCCGACTTTGCGGCACCGCATCAATTCCCAAAAGTAGTTCCTGTACTACTCTTGGCGAGTTCAGGGGGCAATTTGTACTGTACAGGAACCTGCACAGATGTCTGTAAAACCGCCCCCGGAGTCGAAATGCATTGCTGGGTTAAAATTGAGAGAGTTCAGCTGAACTCGCACAATTTCTAACCTGCAATGTGAACCTAGGCTAAATGTGTGATACAGCCCAGAAAACAAACACCTGAAGCTTAATATATGTGCAAAAACGCTTGCACTAAGATTGTATTGTTTAACAATTGTAAAACGCCAGAAAAAATTGCTTCAAAATCACCAGGCATACACACTGCTGAGGTATTAATGCAGGTTAGTCTACAATGCTCTAGCCCTTTACCTACATCCTAGTTGCAATAACCCTGGTTACCATCATTTACATTTTTTTCCAATGACTATACTGTATAGAGCCATGTTACACCTTCCCCAATACCTCTGTCTATAACAAATTTAAAAAACCTGCGGATTCCTTTGGAAACCAGGTCATTGGGCTGCCATGCTATATACACCCTCACACTGCCAGCCACTGTCGTAGTTTGTACTACCATCCGTCCTTCCTCCATACTGTGTGCATGCTGTGCCCCTAGTTTGTTATGCTGTATACCTACAATGTGCTAGACTCTGTGCTCTTTCTCCTCTCTCTCTCTCACCTGCAGTGTCAATTCTGCCTTTTTGGACTAAACTTCTGCTTTAATATAATACCCGATGATCCTGCCATGAAGGTCCCCGATAAGGCACTTCTGGTTGTAGGGTGACAGCTTCCTGTTCCTGTCTTCCAGTAGTGTTCCTATGTTGTCACCCTGTCGCACAGGCTTTTGAAGGAAACTACAAGTGGCTGTTGCAATCAATATTAAGCTGGCTATACATGGATCAAATTCGGCTGGTTCAGCAGGAACCAGCCAAATTCCGATCCATGCATGGGCATTGGGGTTGTACAGAAATCTGCCTTAAAAATGCCATGCAGCTATCACTGGAATCCATGCATGTAGTCAGGGAGTGATTACACAGAGCCTGCAGAAGATCAGCAGCATAGAGGTGCAACAAGGATTAAAAAGGATTAAAAAGTGGCAAATAATTATAGCGCTAAGGCTAACGCTGCACTAGAAATATAGAATACACGATACAGCTACTAGCACCTTCAAGTCAGATACAAACTTCATATATTTATTATGTTTTATACCATTAAATTTAGATTTTTAAAAGTACTGCACTATGGGAGCATTTCTTTTTATTTTACATCTCTGAGTTCCAGAGCGGGGATTCCGGCCATTACTAAAGGTTCCTGGGGAGACCTATTTCCAGTGTTTGGTGAGACCATTTCATAGTGGTCACGGAAAGCTGGTAAGCAGGATTACTTGCACTCAGCAGAATGTGGAGCAGGATCTATCCTATGTGAAGGATCATCACCTTTCCCCTTACCCGTGGCTTTCTCCTCTATATGAAGCACGGATTTTGGTTTTTGGTTTCTCTTTTATACATGGACTGTGCATTTGGGACTCTTCATTCATTCTTCACTCGTCTTTTTTCACCTATACAATTTTTACTGTATTAGCGCTGCACTTTATTTTGTATTTTAAGGATTAAAAAGTTATTGAAACAGGTTCTTCCTTTAACCACTTCTCGCCTGCGCTGTAGCCGTCTTTCGGCTTACTTTTCCGGGAGGGCATCCTAGAACGTCCTCCCGTGATCGCACTGCCTGCACACCCCCTGTGGCTTCGGACTTAGCTGATCACAGATCGGGGTAAAAGGCCAGTCACAGCAGCCCTTTACCACGTGTCCAGTGACAGCTAATCACGATGTCAGTGCCCATCAATGCAGCCTCATCAATGCCACTTATCAGTGACCATCAGTGCAGTCTCATCAATGCCACCTATCAGTGACCATCAGTGCAGCCTCATCAATGCCACCTATCAGTGACCATCAGTGCAGCCTCATCAATGCCACCTATCAGTGACCATCAGTGCAGTCTCATCAATGCCACCTATCAGTGACCATCAGTGCAGTCTCATCAATGCCACCTATCAGTGACCATCAGTGCAGTCTCATCAATGCCACCTATCAGTGACCATCAGTGCAGTCTCATCAATGCCACCTATCAGTGACCATCAGTGCAGTCTCATCAATGCCACCTATCAGTGACCATCAGTGCAGTCTCATCAATGCCACCTATCAGTGACCATCAGTGCAGTCTCATCAATGCCACCTATCAGTGACCATCAGTGCAGTCTCATCAATGCCACCTATCAGTGACCATCAGTGCAGTCTCATCAATGCCGCTTATCAGTGACCATCCGTGCAGTCTCATAACCGCACATCAGTGAAGGAGAAAAAATACCCCTTTGCAAAATTTAATCGCAAACTAGGAAACTTTTTTTTTTTTTTTTTTTTTTTCATTTTCTGTATTTTCTCATTTATTTAGCAAAACCCAGTTGTGAATAAATACCACCAAAAGAAAGCTCTATTTGTGTGAAAATTATAACAATCTCCTATGGGTACATATGTGTAGCATGACTGCAATTGTCATGTAAAGTGTGACAGTGCTGAAAGCTGAAAATTGGCCTGGGCAGGAAGAGGGTAAAAGTGCCTAGTAGGTAAGTGGTTAAAATAAATGTGGCAATTGATGCACAGAACTTTAGAGAAAAAAATATCTACTTTTCATTCAGTGTTTACATGTACTTTAATTATATGGGTTGGTCAGCACAGGCTAAAGGATGTGGTTGGCCATTTCTGTTTGTCTTTGGCAAATGAACAAAATCAAATTTGACCAAAAATAACCAGAGCCCTTAACTTCAGATCCCCCAGTAAATCTACAGACATGAAATAACAGTATCTACCCTGAGCTTACTAATAGTTATCAGCAGGTCTTATTATGAGTATTATGACTGTTGTGGGATGTGCTGAAAGAAGGCAAAGAGATGATTCATTTTCTGTCTGAGGTAATTACAGCCGCTGTAAATGTGCTAATATTAGTAGTGACAGAGATTGGAAATTGGGTTGTCTGCAGTGTTATACAAGCTGTAAACTGCAGAAAAGTAATATGAATACAAGTGAATTGAACAAAGCATTATTATAGTGCCTAGTGCTTGTGACCCTGCCTTGGAGGCCATTGTGGCCCACTACTACCAAATCCATTCCCGTCCGGTTGTAGACCTGTGTCTTGTGAGCACATTCACATATACTTTATCCTTTGCTGTGGCCATAGCCGACCTTGGCTATCATGGCCCACTACTGGTAGATTCATTCACAGGATGGTACAGTCCGGGCACCATCCTGGGAGGCACTCTGCTCAATTTCAACTTAAGCCCCATACACACCATTAGATTTTCTTCAGATTTTTGTCTTCAGATTTACCAAAACCATGTAGTACAAGAGCCTGCCTGATTGCATCCAAATTGAAACTCTTAAGATTTGACCTTATATTATATGGTTTTGGTAAATCTGAAGACACAAATCTGCAGAAAATCTAATGGTGTGTATGGGGCCTAAGTATGTTTCTTCTATATAAGTATCTAACATCTTCATGTTATGGTGGGGAGCTTCTGGGTCATCGGCTTATACAAAACATAGGCTCAAGCAGGGTTTGGCTTACACTATTGTGAAGTTTTATTTATTTTCAGGTACTTATTACTCAACTTACACAGCGCTTTATATATATATATATATATATATATATATATATATATATATATATATATATATATATATATATATATATATATACATTGTACATTCACATTAGTCCCTGGCTTCAAGGAGCTTACAATCTAAGGTCCCTAACTCACATTCATTCATACATTTCTGCCAATTTAGAAAGGATCCAATTAACCTACCAGCATGAGTTTAATGAGGTTCTTAAGGTAGTTAGTCTTTACACTTTTATAAAGGGTATTGTTCAATGATTCATAGCCCAAAGCTCATTAACATCCATAGTCAACTCCATAGAGTCAGCTGATACTAAGACTAGATGTGCTGCTGTGGATACCATACACTCAGATGCCCTCAGTTCCATCTCAGCAGGGGATCCTAGACTGAGCTCCTGTTGTGTTGGATCAGAATGGAAATGGATGTCACATATGTGATAATTTTTCTCTGATGGATGATGGAGACCCATGTAATCCCTATGGGGTGGCTGGATGTGAGGAGATGTGTCTTCAGCTTTATCTGCCCACATCCAGTCAGGTCAGTAAAAACAGACCTGGACGTAAACCAAGTGCGTTCAAATAAACCCGAATGGCCCTGGATGTGGGTAGATTCAGGGATACAATGAAATCCGTTTTTTATTTTTGATTTTGTGTAATCAGGGGTCAAAAACTAGCTGCCGGAACTTACCGCTTGTAGCACCTGCTTTCAGTGACCTGGAAAAGGATGTGTACATCATGTGACATTGGCTGCATGCTTGTTCAGGTAGTAAAGCAAGGATGAAGATGCCCCTTAGCATGCATTGTCAAAAACAAGTCAGCAGTAGCAGGTTCCATATTTCTATATTTGCAGATTTCTATCCTTACAGAGCAAAGGGCTGCAAGTAACGGAGCCATCTTCCTGTAGATGTAGTTTAAAGGGATTGTAAAGGCCTATACACACGGTCGGACTTTTTGACAACAAACATGCAAATTAGTTGTTTTAAGGCAACATCCGACCGTGTGTATGCTCCATCGGACAAACTTCTTCGTTTTTCATCGGACTTTTGTTGGCTGTGCGAACGGACAAACTTTCCGGCAACAAAAGTCTGATGGAGCAAAGTCCGATCGTGTGTACAGAAAACCATAAGAATTTTGTACAAAGTACAAACACGCATGCTCAGAACCAATGCAAAAGATCAGACAACAATACAGAAGTTGACCAAAGGTGGCGGTATAGAGCAGAAAAACCATGTGATTTGGTGAAAGTTGGCTGAAAAAGTCCTGCCGTGTGTATGCAATATAAGTTCCCGGCCAACGCCCTTTGTACAAAATTCCACAGGAAAGTTTGTACAAAGTCCGATCGTGTGTATGAGGCTTTAGGGTAATTTTTTTATTTTTTTTTATTAAAGCGGAGCTCCACCCAATTTTACAATGAATATCTCCAGATGATTAGTTCTCTCTATTTGATCGAAACATTACAATTACAAAACAGTACCTTTTTTTTTTTTTTCTTCTCCTGCTGATATGCAGCATTTCCGGGTTCTGGGGATTGCGGGTATGGGCGGGGTTGTGGCGGCTATTATGCCACTTCCTTAGTGCCGCACTGTCTCCTGGGATCCTTTTCTCTTGTTCCCAGGAGACAGTGCGGCGGCCTGGTGCGAGTTCTTGCGCGATTTCGAAGCCTCGGCGCTCCTATGGTAATAGTACTGCGCATGTGCAAGATCTTAACTAGAACGGGCATTGCATTATGATGCACGTCACTAGATCCCGGAAGAGGATGCCTGTGGGCTTCACATGCCCACAGGCAAGATGAAAACGATTGTTATGAACTTTATAAAGCGTTCTTTCATGAAAAAAAAATGAATGGGACACCTTATAAAAACGGGACATGTGAGTAACAAATGTCCAAATTTATTTGTTTAGAACTGTACCTTAAAAAAAAAAAAAACGTCAGAGGCATGTTTGTTGTAAATAACAAACATGTCATACTTGCCTCCTGTGCAGATCATTTGGCACAGAGTGGCCCAAACCTCGTCTTCTGGGGTCCCTCGGCTCCTCCCTGCATCAGGTAACCCCCTAGGAGAAGCGATCTCCCAGGGGATTACCATGCGGGTGCACTCCCGAGTCCAGCATTTGACGTCCATAGAGCCCCCCGGCACCCGCATCATTGGATTTGATTGACCGCAGCGGGAGCCAATGGCTGCGCTGCTATCAATCTATCCAATAAAGAGAGAGACACCATGTCCCCGCTGACTGAATGAAGGCATTCAGGTAAGTAAAATGGGAGGGATGGGGGGGAGGGCCGGTGACTGCCAGGTGTTTTTTCACATAGGATGCATTAAGGTGAAAAAACACAAACCTTTACAACCCCTTTAACTTTTTCCTAGAGAACATCTTTCACTTTTCTTTCTATTCTTTGAGTTTAGTGGCTGTAGAAATAAGGAATGAAATATTTATAGACTCCTTCATTGTGATCTAGGTTGATGATGAAAAATCCATCTCTTCCCATTACCGGCACAGCAGTCATTTAATGGCTCAGATACGGGGAACATTTTTCTGCTGTTGTATGATTCTCCTGTTTACCTGCAGGTCATCTGTTTCTGGTATAATTCAGACCTCCTTAGTCCCAAGATCTTGTAACTCTGACCTAAAGCCACGAGGAATGCGACCGTTTATGTAAAGTTAGCTGCTCAATACTTACACTGAGAGTTACCATGGCAATGATAAAAATAGTTCTTAATTTATCCAGCACACAGCCGTGCCAAGCTCCGCACATCTACATAGGACTGTGTGTGGTTTTTGTTTCTTTTTATGATGATTTTAGAACTTTTTTGTACGTTGTCATGAAAAATGTATCGAATGTAGTTTTCCAGTATGCAGTATATGAATGTAGAGCAACGTCCGAGCACAATGAGCCATGACAAGGATTCATTATCTTGATTTTTCTATTCTTCTAACTGTATGTAACGCTTGTGTGCATGTGCCGATCATTTCTTCACTCCATATGGATTCAAGGGCCTGGTTTTATTTAGAAGTTTGGAATTTTAATAAATATTTTAAACCACATTTTATAATGCTTTGTGGTCCATTTTTGTTGTCATATGCTTCAATTTAAACTTTTCTTTTTCGTATGCATTTTTTTCAGAGGGACACAAATTTCTTTTCAGCTTGCATATTTGCAAGCACATTAAAATCCAATTCTAAAGTACATATATCCATCCGTCTGGAGCCATCCCCAGCATGAGTCCTCTTCCTCCTCCTGCAATGGACAGTATTAGCATTGGTGTCTGTAGCATTCTTTTATGGGCACAGGGTGGCTTAATGACACGCCTTCAGGGCGTGTGTCATTGACACCCTAGGCTTACAGGAAGTGAGTTGAATTACATTGAGCATCATTCTACCCGGTATTAACCACTTAAGCCCCGGACCAATTTGCAGCCAAAGGACCAGGCCCCTTTTTGCGTTTCGGCACTGCGTCGCTATAACTGACAATTGCGCGGTCGTGCGACATGGCTCCCAAACAAAATTGGCGTCCTTTTTTTCCCACAAATAGAGCTTTCTTTTGGTGGTATTTGATCACCTCTGCAGTTTTTATTTTTTGCGCTATAAACAACAATAGAGCGACAATTTAAAAAAAACAATGCAATATTTTTTACTTTTTGCTATAATCAATATCCCCCAAAAATATATAAAATATATTTTTTTTCCTCAGTTTAGGCCGATACGTATTCCTCTACATATTTTTGGTGAAAAAAAAAATTGCAATTAGCGATTAATGATTGGTTTGCGCAAAATTTATAGCATTTACAAATTTAGGTGGATAGTTTTATAGCATTTTTAATAATATATTTTTTTACTTGTAATGGCGTCGATCAGCGATTTTTATTGTGACTGCGACATTATGGCGGACACATCGGACATTTTTGACACATTTTTGGGACCTTTGTCATTTATACAGCAATCAGTGTTATTTAAATGCACTGATTCCTGTGTAAATGACACTGGTAGTGAAGGGGTTAACCACTAGGGGGCGGGGATGGGTTAAGTGTAACGTGTGTGTTTTTTTTTTTTTACTGTAGGGGGCATGGCTTGACATTTGACATCACTGATCGGCTTTCCCAATGACAGGGAACAGACGATCAGTGACAGTGTCACTAGGAAGCACGGGGAGAGGTTTGTTTACACATACCTCTCCCCATTCTTCAGCTCTGTGACCCGATCGTGGGACTCCAGCGGTGATCGGATCCACGGGTGCCACGGAGCTCAGGACCGGGTCGCGAGCGCGTCGCCAGCAGCACGCGCACAACCCACAGCTGGGCACTTAAAGAGCAACGTACCTATACCTTGATGTGCCCAGCCGTGTCATTCTGCCGACGTAAATGTGCAGGAGGCGGTCCAACAATTGATCAAATCAATCCAAAACTAAAAAAAACTGTGAAACTTTAGGCCTCATGCACACTGGACGTTTAAATAATGTTATAAAAACGTCAGTAGCTTTGCAGTGAGTTTTTCAACTTTTTCCAACGTTTTTGCAATAGCGGTTTTTAGCGTTTATTTCTTTTAGCATTTTTCCGCGTTAGCGTTTTTTTTTTGTTTTGTTTTTTGAAAAAAAAAAATCTATATATTTTTTCAATGGATCAAAAACGTTAAATGCTGGTGAGTGAAGTTTTTGAGCGTTTATTAGCGTTGGAGCGTTTTTACAGTTGAAAAAACGTCTCTCAGGACCCACTAGTTTTTATTTAATTTTTTACGTCTCAAAAACGCCACTGCCCAAAAACTGCTAACAGCCTATGTGTGCATGGACACATAGGATAACATGACGTTTAATGACTTTAGAAAAAAACATTTACAGCCAAAAACAGCTGCTGTAAAAACGTCAAAAAAACGTCCAGTGTGCATGAGGCCTAAATGTGAAACATACTTAATAGAGTGCAAATTAAACATATTATGAAACATATTGCAACATAACATCAGTACAAATCAAGCAATTAATGTGCAAATAAGCTAAAAAAAAATCAAATGCAAAGAAATGGAGACTAAAGTCACTAAATGCAAAAAAGTCCTTTGTATGTTTACTGGTGATAGAAGTGCTCAGTGCTGAAGACCATCTTTTATTTAAAAGTGCTGAAGTGCTCAAAGTGCTCCTCGAGAGGAAAGTGGCTTCTTACCAACCAGTGTTGATCCCAAATTATAGGGATGAAAAACGCATGTTAATGCATCTCTAGATAAAAAGCTCCCACACAAAGTCAAATGACCTGCTTAAGTGGAATAGGATGGGTAGTTGGAGATCGACTCTCATACATCATAAATGCTTTCCATAAGGCCACACATGGAAGACAAGCAGGGAAAATCCATAGTGCAGTAAAGCCAGATATATTTTTTATTTATAAATTAAAATATACTCACACTTAAAAAATGGCATTGGGTTTAACCACCTCCTGCCTGCTCAACGTCTTATGACGTTGCAAAATTTGAGTGATGATATCTGAATGATGCCTGTAGTAGTCATTCATTCATATCTTCTTTTACAGCCGGCGATGCTCTTCACCGTAAGAACAATCCTAGCGGCTGCTCAGCCGCTTGATTATTCTTACAGGCGGTGGGAGGGGATGTCCCCCTCCTTCCGCCGCCCTCCAGTGATTCTACCGGCTCCCCCGTGCGATCAGCGACCTGGAGAAGGAGTCTAACGGCGGGCCAGATTGTCCCAGAAGTCTCTGATTGATTTCAGGCTTCCAGCCTAGAGGCAAGATCTGGGGACTTACAGACCCTAGATCTCACTGTAAAGAGGACCTGTCATGCCCTATTTTTATTACAAGGGATGTTTACATTCCTTGTAATAGGAATAAAAGTGATAAAAGAAAGAATTAAAATATAAAAGTAAAATAAACAATAAAAAAAAAAAAATTATAGCGCCCCCGTCCCAGTGTGCTCGATCGTAGAAGTGAACGCATACAAAGGTCGTGCCCACATATGTAAACGGCTTTCAAACCACAGATGTGAGGTATCGCTGTGAACGTTTGAGCAAGAGCAATAATTTTAGCACAGCACCCCCTCTGTTACTCTATGCAACAACCACCATTTTATTCCCTAGGGTCTCTGCTAACAAAAACATATATAATGTTTGGGGGTTCTGAGTAGTTTTCTAGCAAAAAAAATGATGAAGTGTCAGAATTGGCCCGGGACACTAGGCAATGGTGTCTTTCGTCCCATCGGCATGTGATGACCTCAAACACACTCCTCCCAACAGGTTTCACTAAAAATGACATCTTCTTTGATTGGTGGCCCGCTGTCGGGTGATGTCACAGAGCCGGTCCAAATTTGAGCAAGATATCGACAATGAAGTCAGGATCTGCCCACATGCCTGCACAGACCCCCGGCTCAGCCTCTCATCGAGCTGATGAGAGCCCGAGCTGGCCACTCCTGCCCCCTCCACAGCTCAACTCTGCAGTGAGCGTGTGTGTGTGTGTGGCGGGGGCAGAACAGTGAGAACCGAGCGATCGTGGTGTTGGATCGATCGGTTCTCAGTGTAGGAAGGTACCGGGGACAGATGTAGCATCGGACCGGTTTTACCTCTTACCTGACCAGCGCACTTTTTACAATTTGGCACTGCGCTGCTTTAACTAGTAATTGTGTGGACATGCAATGTTGTACCCAAACTAAATTTGCATCTCCCCCCCCCCCCACAAATGGAGCTTTCTTTTGGTGGTATTTGATGACCTCTGCGGTTTTAATTTTTTGCGATATAAAGGAAAAAAGACCAAAAATTTTGAAAAAAAAAAAGATATTCTACTTTTTGTTATAATAAACCCAATTTTACTCATACATGTAGGCCAACATGTATTCAGTCACATGTCTCGGGTAAAAAAAAAATTCAATAAGCGTTTATTTATTGGTTTGCACAAAAGTTATAGCGTCTACAAACTAGGGTATATTTTCTGGAATTTACGCAGCTTTTAGTTTATGACTGCCTATCTCATTTCTTCAGGTGCTAAAACGGCAGGGCAGTAGAAAACCTCCCCAAATGACCCCATTTTGTAAAGCAGACACCCCAAGGAATTTGCTGAGAGGCATGTTGAGCCCATTAAATATTTAATTTTTTTTGTCATAAGTGATTGAAAAATGACAAAAAATAAATAAATTGACACAAACTTGTCACTAAATGATATATTGCTCAAACATGCCATGGGCATATGTGAAATTACACCCCAAAATACATTCCGCTGCTTCTCCTGAGTACGGGGATACCACATGTGAGACTTTTTGGCAGTCTAGCTGCGTACGGGACCCCGAAATCCAATCACCGCCTTCAGGCTTTCTAAGGGCGTAAATTCTTGATTTCACTCCTCACTATCTATCACAGTTTTGGAGGCCATGAAATGCCAAGATGGCACAAAACCCCCCAAATTACCCCATTTTGGAAAGTAGACACCCCAAGCTATTTTGCTTAGAGGCATGGTGAGTCCATGGAATATTTTATATTTTGCAGCGTAAAATATCTGTTGCAAAGTTTGTTGGGGTTGTCATTCAGAAGGAACTCACTATTGTATGTAACGTTCCAGTAAAGCTCCCCCTTGGGTAGGTTGTACAGGGTACCGTGACCCCCTTGGGTAGGTTGTACAGGGTACCATGACCCCCTTGGGTAGGTTGTACAGTGTACCATGACCCCCTTGGGTAGGTTGTACAGTGTACCATGACCCCCTTGGGTAGGTTGTACAGGGTACCATGACCCCCTTGGGTAGGTTGTACAGGGTACCATGACCCCCTTGGGTAGGTTGTACAGGGTACCATGATTTTTAGTGGTGAACCTGAACCTCAGATCAGTAAATCTGTGGGGGACAGTGCCTAAAAGGAAATGAGTGTTAAAGCTCAAAAACATAAAGCTGTTTTTATTTGAATTATTTGAACTATATAGATCTGGAATTGCGCTTTTGTGTGTGTGTGTGTGTGTGTGTGTGTGAGATCGCCATAATGCTATTGAAAACAGTTCAAAATCCCTGAGATTTGTACCATTTGCTCTTATTAAAAGACTTACTACATTGAAAGATGAATACTAAGGAGTCTGGCAGCTATTAATGGTTTTACTTACAAAATAGACCAAGGATTGAACATATTGCCTTAGGAGGCAAAGCAAAAACTTCACTAATAAAACCACGCTATGAATATGACTATTTATCTGTGTCACTTGTTTGTTTTGGATGCACGGTTTGGCAGAAAAAGTTTTAGACTTTTTTTTATTTGTATCAGCACCGAAAGTCTGTTACTGATACCAGCTTTGCTGTGTGATTTATGGATGCTACCATGAATGGAAGCCAAGTTAAACGGATTTATCAGGGCAGTGATCCCCAAAGTGTGGGAAGCATACCACGGGTGCTGATACACTGCTCGGGGGCAGAGTGGGTGTGCAGCATTGCAGGTCGGATGGCGGGCCTCATACAAAGTGCGTCCAGCTTCAACCACCGCGGGTATTCGCTGGCTGTACAAATAGTCACTAGTGGCTGCCATCTACACACTTCGCTCAAATCCAGCCACAGGAATTTACAGATTCTTGCTGCTAGAATTTTGCAGCGTGTGTAAACACTTGTGCGAATAGAGCTCATTCACACAGACATACCTATCCAGGGGCTGTCCTTGCCTGCACAGGATGCACAGTTACATCTGGGTGTAGGCAATCATTTCCCTATCTATTGGGAAGTGGTGGCTGTACGGACACAGCCGCTGGTCCCAATTTGACAGCTGTGTGTCAGTGCAGCCAGCCACTGTGTCACAAAAGACATGAATGGAACTGCCTGCATGCAGATGCAGAGAACCCCTGTGCGTTTCGTGCAGGCAAAGCGGGCCCTTCACACAGGTGTACGGACAGGTACACCCCTCTGATGCCTTAGCTCTGGCACTTTGACCCTACGTTCATATCTCTACTTATGGCTGCATCTGCGGGAACTGCAGATATTCCCAAACCCGCAACCACCCACAGTGAAAACGCACTGCTCTGCGGAAACGCGTAGAGCTGCTGTAAATTCTACACGGCACAGCCACGCATGTAAAATTGCAGTGTGGGAACCGCAGAGAAAGCACAGATTTTCCCCTGCGTCTGCCTTTTTGAAAAGGTGCACGCATCTTTTTTTTCTTTTTTTGCAGGAACGCAGGCACAGCAGCCCATTCATTTGAATGGGCTGCCATGCCCATGCAAACGCAGCCTGCAACGATCTGCAGGCTGAATCCCCACCCTTTCAACCTCTGCAGCAATGCTGGCAGCACTCGTACGTCTATTTCCCAAAGACAACCTCTGGATATGACACTGAGCACAAGCACTCAACTTCTTTGGTCGACCATGACAAGGTCTGTTCTGAGTGGAACCAGTCCTGTTAAACCGCTGTATGGTCTTGGCCATAAACTGTCAGTTTCAGGGTCTTGGCAATCTTCTTATAACATAGGCCATCTTTATGTAGAGCAACAATTCTTTTTTTCAGATCCTCAGAGTTTTTTTCCCATCCTGGATGGACTTGTGTCTTTTTTCAACCGGACTAACTATGTAACTATATGAGGTGCCATGTTGAACTTCCAGTGACCAGTATGAGAGAGTGAGAGCGATCACACCAAATTTTTTTTTTTTTTTTTTTTTTTAAACTTTTTATTTAAAGAATGCTGAATATACAAGTATACAAGTAAGACGACATAACAATTATCTGTGTCCGTTATTGAACATTCATGAGAACCCACACTAGTCTATGTATATTAATGAGATACAGGACTAAGATCTGTCAGAACATGCTGGTATAGCAACAAGTTATGGTTAAGAGATTTAAACTATAATTATCTTACAGTACCATCCTGACAGTATGAGCGACCTTCTGTCCAGGGGGGAGCTGTGTTCCATATTTAATATGACCAACCGAGTGGCGTGGGACTCTCTGAGGGACGACACTGGTTTATCCCTTTTGTTTAGGTATTGCGTTAGCCCATTTCATTAAGCTGGGTCCAATTGTCGTCTTTCGTTTAAGGTATGGGACTCACTCCTATGAGTATGGGAGTGGTGCCAAAATGGGGTATCGCATTCCAGGGGGTTTTCTTATTTATGGAAAAAGGGGTGGGTAACACCATTGGTGTCCCTAGAGAAAGGAAAGGATAGCAATAAAGGGGAGTAAGAATGGGGAAAGCAGAGGGAGAGGAAGTGAGAGTGTTGCTCTGGCGGGGCCGAAGACCCCTGGCCCTAATCAGCCCAAGGGCTGCCTGGTTAGATCACACCAAATTTAACACACCTGCTCCCCATTCACACCTGAGACCTTGTAACACTAATGAGTCACATCACACCAGGGAGGGAAAATGGCTAATTGGGCCCAATTTGGACATTTTCACTTAGGGGTGTACTCACTTTTGTTGCCAGTGGTTTAGACATCAATGGCTGTGTGTTTGAGTTACTTGTTTGTTATACAAGCTGTACACTCGCTACTTTACATTGTAGCAAAGTGTAATTTCTTCAGTGTTGTCACATGAAAAGATATAATAAAATATTTATAAAAATGTGAGGGGTGTACTCACTTTTGTGAGATACTGTACACCTGTGGTTGGTTACCTGTTGCCCCAGACTTTTCAAAGAACCGTTCTGCTTATAGACCAGTAATACTCTGAACGTCTTTTAATAGGTTTTCTCTGGCCAGCAGCTGATTTTTCTTACCTCCTTGTTAAATTGTCTTTTGGAACGGGTGTCAGGCATCCATTGAAAAAACTCTTCCCCTGGCACAGTTAACAGAACTCATTTACTGTATGATTGGCAAGATTGCTGGGACAACTGATAGGCAGAGAAGTCAAGGCGGCTTAGAACCACTTTTATAGTATATTGGTCGTTAAGAGGTATCTGAAAACTGTAGAGAAAACTCTAGGGCCCATTCTGACAGAGGATTAGCTTCTCAGTTGGCCAGTTGCCCCATACATGCGCTGACTGTGTGAACAGCTGTGTCCAGCAGCCACATGACCAGATGTGATGTGATTGGGGTCTCTGATCAGCCATGGAAGCAGACGGTTTGCATGCAGGTTCAGTGTTTCTGGCAGCTAATGGTCCACTTTGTATGCTTCCATAGAACAAGGTGGTTGATCTACCAAGGCCTGGTTCACACCTATTCAATTTTGAATGCATTTTCAGTTTTGCAGAAACACACTACAGTTCATTTAACATGGTTTCCTATGGATGTAGTTCACACCTGTGCATTTTATGGAAAGGGCCAGGGACTTTTTTTTTGTTTTTTGTTCCATAGACTTGAATCAAAAATGTGTATTGAAAAATGCATAATGCACCTTGAATATGCCAACTGCAACCTGCATAGGTGTAAACCAGGCCTAAAACTGGAATACACAGAATATGGTGCAGCTGTGCATGGTAGCCAATCGGCTTTTAATTTTAGCTTGTTTAACCTCCCTGGCGGTAATCCCGAGTCTGGCTCGGGTTGAGTTTTTTCTACCAGGAGCGGTAACCCCGAGCCAGACTCGGGCTGCATTGCAGGATACAGGGGGAAGTTACTTACCTTTTCCCCTGGATCCTGCGATGTCTCCCCGCTGTGTGAGCGAGCCGTCCTCTCGCTCGCTTCACACAGTGCCGAGTGCTGCTGATCTCCGTTCCCTGCGACGTTCCGACGCACGGGAGCGGAGATCGGCGCCAAATTCAAAAAAGTTTAAAAACACACAACACATACAGTACTGTAATCTTACAGATTATATACTGATAAGATACTGTATACAAAAAATACACACCCCCTTTGTCCCTAGTGGTCTGCCCAGTGCCCTGCATGTCATTTTATATAATAAAAAGATTTTTTCTGCCTGGAAACTGGAGATTGTCCATAGCAACCAAAAAGTGTCCCTTTATGTCAAAAGTGGTTTTAGACCAGCTAGAAAACAGCGATAAAAAAATTAGAATCACAATTTATCATCAAACAATAAATTTAATGACAGCGACTATTCTGCAACTGAGCAAATTTCAGTGTTTTTGATTTGATTACATTATTGAATCATTTTATATATATATTTTTATTATATTATAATTTATGATTTTGTGTTTCAAACTTTATCATACCCGATGTCTACTAGACTCTGGTTCGGACAGATTTAAGTGAGTTATTCATAAGAATTGCATGCCTACAATATAAAAACGCTAAATTTCCATGCAAAATAATTGTACCGCTTTCAGCACTAAATTCCAGACAGAATCATACCGCCAGGGAGGTTAACCACTACAATACTGGGCACTTTCGCCCCCCTTCCTTCCCAGACCATTTTTCATCTTTCAGCGCTCTCGCACTTTCACTGACAATTGTGCAGTCATGCTACGCTGTACCCAAATGAAATTTTTATCATTTTGTTCGCACAAATAGAGCTTTCTTTTGGTGGTATATTTATTCTCGACTCCGTTTTAAAAAGAATTGTGAAATAAGCTAAAAAAGAGCGAAAATTTGGAAAAAAAAAAAACAATATTTTCTTCTTTCTATTATAAAAGAAATCCAATAAAATCTAATTTTGTCAGAAATTTAAGCCAAAATGTATTCTGCTACATCTTTTTGGTAAAAAAAAAATCCATTTAGACCCCTTTCACACCAAGGGCGGATTGCAGGCGCTATAGCGTTAGAAATAGCGCCTGCAATCCACCCTAAAACAGCTGCACCATTGTCTGTAGTGTGAAAATAGCAGCGTTTTACCGCCGACGCTATGGGCTGTGTGGTGTAAAAGGGATCTAAGTGTATAATAATTGGTTTGTGTGATCACGGACATATGTACGCAAATGAGCATGTACAGATGTGCGCAGGTGATCATTGGGACATGTGATTTTAGTGGGACATATGTGGGGACATGTGTTTTGGGGACATTGTGTGGGGACATGTGTGTTTACACTAGGTTGGTGATCAGTGAGTAAAAAGCTGTAAAAATAGCACATACTCACTGATCACCAGCCGGCTGCAGCGATCTGCTCTCCTCTCCTCACCTCACAGACAACTTCCGTGTGAGTAGAGGAGAGCCGATTGCCTAGAAACCGGCTCTGTGTTTACATCACATGACGGCTGTGATTGGACACGGCCGTCATGTGATCAGGAGGGACAATCACAGAGCCCTCCTGCCGATCGGAGATGTGCCGTGTCTGGGTGACACAAGCGCATCGCGATCCCCCTCTTTCTGAGGGACATTCCTGAATGTCCACTCAGAAGAAGAGAGCGCCCACCTGGCCATTTATATGCATTGGCTGGGTGGGAAGTGGTTTAATAAGCTGTGATGATAAAACCTGGAAGCGGATTGGTTTCTATGCAGAGCTGCGCCAGATTTCGCACTCTCCAGTTTTATTAAATCAACCCTAAAATGCTGCTACATGTAGTTTTACATCTGAATGTAGAAACCTAAGGCTGGCTTCAGACCTTTGTGGTCTAGTGTTCCAGTATTATGCTGGCAGCCTATTCATTATGAGCTCATTACCATAACGTACAAGTCTGAATGAGCCCTTAAGGCCTGCTTGTTTACAGATTCTTTTATATTCCCTCTTTCAAGCTTACATTTTGCCTCTTTTGCTCATAATTGTAGAATATGATGTGTCCTCACACGACTTTTATCTTTTTTTTTTTTCCTAAATAAATAAAAATACTCCTACTTTTTTAAATTAAAAAATAATTAATGAATATACAATTCACATTATCATTAACCTGTACCAAGGATGAAAATTGTGAAAAGGGGCTCTCTTTTTTTCCTTTACCACATTGGCTAACATTTTGTCACTTGGTAGTTTATAGGGCTTTGCACACCCCCTGATATGTGGGGCTGTTCACTTGTGCCCCATTTTGGAACAAGAACCAGAAGTTCCTGGTTTCTGAGGTTCACATTTGCTTATTCTATTAGAAGCAATCTGTGGTGGATCGCTTTTCAGAGTGCTGCTAAGCAGTGATATTGCCGCCTCCTGAATGCCTGTTTGTTTTTTTTTTGTTTTTTTTGCAGAATATCAATTTTATATAGGGCTAATGTGCTGCAACTGAGAGCCAAATACTTGTGGTTGTGGTGTGTCCTCATTGATATGAATGGACAAGTTTGACAGCCGGTGCCAAGTGTCAACACGTTGCGTTGAATGAATGAATGAATGAATGAATAATTTGTATAGTGCTAACAATGCGAACTGAATCGCCTCAAGGCACTGTATTGGTGCTTTGTTGTCAAACTTCTTAGAAGAGGTGGGTCTTGAGTTTTTTCCTGAAGGCCTGATGGTTTTCTTCCATGCGGATGTTGGTAGGAAGAGCATTCCATAGCCGTGGTCCTTGAACAGCGAATCTCCACTCCCCCTTTGATTTGTAGCGGGATTTAGGAATGATGAGGAGGTTTTGGTTAGATGATCGAAGACTGCGATTGGGTGTGTAGTGTTTTATTTTCTCAATTGGGTATTGAGGAGCGTCTCCATGGGTACATTTGTGGGTGAGGCAGAGGGTCTTGAATGTGATCCGATTCTTTACGGTTAGCCAATGTAGGCTCCTCAGGGAAGGAGAGATGGATTCCCAGGTTTTTTTTCCTGTTATCAGCCTTGCTGCAGTGTTTTGGATAAGTTGTAAGCGCGCAAGTTGATATTGGGGTAGTCCTATGTAAAGGGAGTTTGCGTAGTCAAGTCGTGAATTAATGATTGTTCCAACTACCACTGCTTTGTCCTCCTTTGGAATGAAGGGGATGAGTCTACGTAGCAGGCGGAGCAGATGGTGAGAACCACTGACTACTGCTCCTATTTGTGCATCCATTGACATTTCTGAGTCAAAAATGACTCCGAGACTCTTGGCCTTGGTGCTTGGGGGATGGTCTGTCCAAAGATGGTGGGTAGTGACCAAGGGATCTTGGTCCGGGAATTTTGATTTGCGTGCAGGATAAGAAGCTCTGTTTTTGATTCGTTGAGTTTCAGGGAGCTAGTGGTCATCCAGTCATCTATCAAGGTGAGGCATTTTTCTAATTGCTGATGATGGTCTTTTTGTCCGGTGATACGAAAATATAATTGCGTGTCGTCAGCATATGAGTGGAAGCAGAGGTCTGATCTTCTGATTATTTTTAGGAGTGGGCGGATGTATATGTTGAAGAGCACTGGCGACAAAGGTGATCCTTGAGGGACTCCACAAGAGATTGCCCGGGTTTCCGAGGTGAATCCTCCTAGTTTCACTGTCTGAGAGCGATTTCCTAAGAAGGACGCAAACCATTGTAGCTCTGAGTCTGTGACTCCTGCTACTTCTGTGAGGCGGATGAGTAGAGTATTGTGGTCCACAGTATCAAACGCTGCACTGAGGTCCAACAGTACCAGGAGACATGATTCTCCGTCATCTGCTGCTTCGAGGGCGTCGTCCCATATCTTGAGGAGTGCTGTTTCTGTTCCATGGCCTGGGCGGAAGCCTGATTGTAGAGGGTCCAGGAGTTTGTGTGTGTCCAGGTGGCTTTGAATCTGTTGTACTACAGCTTTTTCCATAATCTTGGAGATGGTGTTAAGGCTTGTTATCGGTCTGCGGTGGTTAGGGTCCTGAGGGTCGAGGTTGGGTTTCTTTAGTAGGGGTTTGATGATCCCTTGTTTGAGGGTGTCCGGAACAATCCCTGGTTAGAGATGCGACGCAAAGTATTGTAGCTGCGGCATGTGAACAGCCCTCTCTGGCTGTGTTTGTAATCTTTAGGTGGGCAGTCCGGGGGCTGTAAATTCACAGTTCAGTCATCTCTTCTTTCTGGCTCCCGGGGGCTTACAGTATGTGAGAGACACCTTACCGGCTTGATGCAGATTTCTTTAAGTTACAATTCTAGGCAAATAGAGGAGAACACCCAGGGACTGACTGTCTGACCTTAAATTTTAGTTTCCCAGTCCCCTGCTCAACAGATATTAGACTGATAGTGAAATATTGTGCAGCCTACCACCTTCTGTTGTCGCCATGCTACAGGATTTCAGGCACTGGGAGCAGAAGGGGTTGGAGTTTAGATCCCACAAAGGAGGAGGGGAGCACAGGAAGGACCTCAGCAGCCCTAGGATATATTTTCTTAAAGTGGTTGTAAACCCTTACAAGCCACTTTGACCTACAGGTAAGCCTAAATTAAGGCTTACCTGTAGGTCCAATAAATATCTCCTAAACCTACATGGTTTAGGAGATATTTAGAAAAGAAAAGGCACCGCTGTCTACGGCGCATGCGCCGTAGACAGAGGCGCGCAGGCGCACTGAGCATGCCGAGATCACGGCGATATGCCGCTCTCGTGCGCATGAGTCCGAATGACAGCGATGGAGCGGCGAGACCCGGAAGTCACTCCGCGAGTGATGGCGCTGGCAGAGGTCGTGGACGAGGGTCGCTTCGGGGGCTTCGTTCTCAGGTAAGTTATGCATAATGAGCTAGTATGCTATGCATACTAGCTCATTATGCCTTTGCCTTGCAGGTTCCTTTTTTTTTATTATTTTTAAAAGAGGCTTTACTTCCTCTTTAATCTGGCCATACTCCAAGCTTTAGGAGAATTACCTGCACCACAAGACTCATCTGTCAGAACCATGAAATCAGACCGAGACAGAAGTACAGTTAAATCACACTTGTTTAATAATAAAAATAAATAGAACAAACATAGTCAAAACATAGCCAGAGTTCAGGAACCGGAACGGATAGTCAGACAAGCCAAATTTCAGGGAGCTGGAGATGAGCACAGTAAGACAGCAAGCAGGATCTCGAGCCAGAAGGGATGTCAGCCAAGCAGTCTTTTAACAGGAATGCAGGAGAGCATCTGTGATGTTGGTGAAAGCAGAGATCCTCTGGGCTGGACGGCTTAAGTAGGACTGACGAGCAAGATATCATCAACAGCTGAGTACCTGTGGAGAGATAGGAGCTGGCAATTAGCCAACAGCTGAGTGGTCAGCTCAGAGAAGGAAGGGCTGAGCCCAGCCCTGACATCATCGCACTTCAATAAAAAAAAATAAAAAAAATCATAGAAGCCAGGTGGAAAACTGTCGGCTGAAAACTGGCTGCACCTTTTTAGATGGAGTCACTGTTAAGGTATTCAAACAACCATGGGTTGTCAGCCTGCAAAGAAGATTCCTCCATCCTGATGTCACCATCTTGACTGCACAGTTTGGTTGGTTGTTTAAAGCACACAAGTGCCTAAAAGGATTTAAGAATGTTTTGGGAGCTAAAAAGCTTCACAGTGATATACAGTATATTTTAACTGTGCATTTAGCTGTCTGCTAGGTGTTCTGCTTTGATTGCCATATTGCCCCAGTTTTATGGAGTTTCCAGTAAAAAGAAATCAAACAATCCAAAGGTAAATCAGAGCTCTTGCTTTGTTTCTTTCACTTTATTGCACTAAATAGTTGACATGCTAAATGCATTTGGCTAACAGCAGCTGATGTTTAACTCGTTCAGGGACAGGACTGGCTCATAATATACTATAGGTGCCTTGAAGGAGAGCAGCAGATTATGGATTTGTGTTGTCAGGTTGCAGGCGCTGTGAGATAAATATGTTGGGGGTAACAGTTTACTGTAAGGGACTGTCAGGTAGATGTGACATTAGTCTTTTAATTCTGCTAATAGCTCATTGTTTTGGAACTCTGCTGCTCCATAGGTTTAAGCTGAACTCTAGGCAGATAAAAAAAGACAAAGAATAATGCAGCTCTGCATTAATATGTAATTAAGTGCAAGCAGTTTAGGTACCTGAATTGTATGTAATCAGCTGCTTTCAGTGCTGAGCTCAGAGTGGAAGAAAAGGTAGCAGCGCAAGGAGACAACCGATTCATAGGCTGAAAAAATGCATGCTGATTAGAGGAGAAATCAGGGTGACCGATATGAGCTCATCAGTGTGCTGCTTCTCCTTTCACTTTCCAACAGTGTTCATTTCATAGACCCAAATATTTTAATCGACTAAATTAATACTACTTTAGTCGACTAAGATACAACAAACTAAAACAATTCAGGTGACTAAAATACGACAAAAATTAAAATGGCATTTTAGTTAAGACTATGACTAAAACAAAAGCGAAATTGGATGGCAAAATTAACACTGCCCTACCACATACATATGAATAAGTAGGGGGCATCGGCAAAGCTGCTTTATTTATATATATATATATATATATATATATATATATATATATATATATATATATATATAATATATATAAAAATCTATACATTTTTAATGGATGTCAGCAGCGGTCTTGGATTGTTCCATATGCATAATTTGACTTCCTGTAATAGGGGTCAATTAAGTCTGGTGAGTGCATTATGTTTCTACATGCGGGTGGAGAGGAACCTTTCCTATGCTCACTGAGGACATAATTCACGTGTGGGATTTATACATGGACTTCACAATTTTTATATTACAAACGAACATGTATTTATTTACAGCTGTGCTCAAAAGTTTGCATACCCTAGCAGTGACATTTTGGCGTTGATATTGAAAATATGACTGATCATGCCAAAAAAAAATTATTTTATTTAAGGATAGCAATCACATAAAGCCATTTATTATCACATAGTTTTTTGGATCCTTTTTAAATCAACTGGCCCTGAGAAAAAGTGTACATACCCAGGAATGTTTGGCCTTGGTACACACACAGGTTCAAATAGCAATTAAAGGTTAATTTCCCACATTTGTGGCTTTTAAAAATCACGAGTGTGTATAAATAGTCAATGTATTGGTTAGCTCTCACATGGATGCAAGCAGACTAGACACTGAGCCATGAGGAGGTAGAAAAGAACAGTCAAAAGACCTGCGTAACAAGGTAATGAAACTTTACAAAGATGGAAAAGCATATAAAAAGATATCCAAAGCCTTGAATATGCCAGTCAGTACAATGTCCAATCACTTAATAAGAAGTGGAAAATTTGTGGATCTCTTCACACGAAGCCAAGGCCAGTTAGAACAAGAAAGATCAACTGCCACAGGAACTGTTCGGGATACAAAGAAAAAACACACAGGTAACCTCAGGAGAAATAAAGGCTGCTCTGGTTAAAGATGGTGAGGTTGTTTTTAAGGAGCATAATACGATGATACTTGAACAAAAAAGAGCTGCATGGTCAAGTTGCCAGAAAGAAGCCTTTACTGTACAAGTTCCACAAAAAAGCCTGGTTACAATATGCTCAACAACACCTTGACATGCCTCGTTGGCTTGTTTGTGGCATTGGGGCAGTAAAGGCTTCCTTCTGGCAGCTCAACCATGCAGCTCTTTTTTGTTCAAGTATCATTGAATTCTGCTCCGTAAAAACAACCACATCGTCTTTTTGGAGAGAAGCCTGTATTTCTCCTGCGGTTACCTGTGGGTTTTTCTTTGTATCCTGAGCAATTCTTCCGCCAGTTGTGGCTGCAATCTTTCTTGTTCTACCTGACCTTGGCTTGGTATCAAACGAGCCCCCAATTTTCCAGTTCATAAGTTATTAAACAGTACTGACTGGCATATTCAAGGCTTTGGATATCTTTTTTTTTTTATCCCTTTACATAAAGTTTTATTACCTTGTTACGCAGGTCTTTTGACTGTTCTTTTGTACCTCCTCATGGCTCAGTGTCTAGCCTGCTTAGTGCATCCATGCGAGAGCTAACAAACTCATTGATTATTTATACCCAGACACTAATTGTGATTTAAAAAGCCACAAATGTGAGAAATGAATCTTTAATTGACATTTTAACCTGGGTGTGCCACCTTCTGTGCCTGTACCAAGGCCAAACATTCCAGGGTATGTAAACTTTTTATCGGGGCCATTTGGGTGATTTCTGTTAATATGTTTTAAAAAGGATCCAAAAAAAAAACTATGTGATAATTAATGGCTTCATGTGATTGCTATCCTTAAATAAAAGACAGCTTTTTGGCATGATCAGTCATATTTTCATTATTAATGCCAAAATTTCACACAATTCCTGCCAGGGTATGCAAACTTTTGAGCATGACTGTATATGTTTATTCACAATGGTGATATGTAATTTATGATCTAGAAACATGGTCCCTTTGTTTATTTTCAGGTAAAATCACTTATTGAGGTCGGATGGTTGGGCAGCCTTATAGCTTTCAATGTATAATAGCATTTGAAATAAACACATATTGTAATGCAGATATTGGATAAAGTTTGGTGCATATAAGGGCAATTCTGTAAAATAAGGAATGGAAGATACTGATCCAAAAGAAGGGCTGTACATGCAACATGTGGACAGCTGAAGCTTTAAAAGCTTTTCTTTGCAATAACAGCCAGATTAGTAAGTAAAAGCAGCACACATTACACTTGTTAGGCACACAGTTAACCAACCCCATGATTGCCCTAGATGTTAACCCCTTCCCAGCCAATATCATTAGTACAATATCAGTAATGCAGTATTATACTGTATAAGGCTTCCTTTCGACTAGTGTAACTTTTCATGTGACTTTGGACACAAAGTCGCATGACAAGTCACTGCCCATTGATTTCAATAGCTCCCGCTCCCATCTATGCGACTTTGAAAATCAACAACATTGAAATGGTTCCTGCACTTCTTTGATGCGACTTTGATCCAGAGAGTGTAACGTTGGATCAAAGCTGCACTCACACTCTAAATTGCGCAACTTTGGTGTCGCAATAGTGAAAACGTAGCCTTAGTGTCCTAGCGACTTCAGTGTGAGTTAGTGACCCTCCCAGCCAGTGTCTGTTAGTGCCAGATTGCCTGCCACCCTCTCACAATCACACTATAAGTCGCTAATCTCCACCATTACAGTATAGCGACTATAGCTGGGTAAATTCCAGTATATATACCATAGTTTGTAGATTCTATAACTTTCACACAAATCATTTTCTATACACTTATTTGGACTTTTTGTTTATATAGTGTGATCAAATACCATCAAAAGAAAGCTTTTTTTTTTTGTGGGGAAAAAATTATATTAATTTAATTTGTGTAGTTTTGCACAAAAAGGTAAAGTAGCACAGTGCTGAATAGCAAAAAATGCACATCGTGAAGGGGGTAAAACCTTTCGGAGTTCGAGTGGTTTAATTATGTTTTTATACCTAGCCTGATTCTCTGTCTACCTATCACAGCACTCCTTCAGTGTTACTTACAACTCCGTCTCCTCCTCTCCATTCCCCCTTTCTGTGGGGGTCCCCCAAGGCTCTGTCCTTGGACCCCTTCTCTTCTCTATCTACACCTCCTCCTTTGGTCACGCCGATGGCACCCAAATATATCTGTCTACTCCTCACCTCACTCCTTCAGTCTCCACTCCCATTACTAACTGACATATCAGCATGGATGTCGCACCACTTCCTTAAACGAAATCTCTCTAAAACTGAGCTATTAATATTACCCCCCTGCAAGTGCCCCCCTCCATGACTTTTCCATCAAAATCAATAATGCAACCATCAGTCCCTCCCCTCACGCCAGGGTACTCGGTGTAATCCTAGACTCTGATCTGTCCTTTCAGCCTCAAATCCAATCGTTGTCAAAAGTTTGTAGACTTCACCTCTGTAACATCTCAAAAATGTGCCCCTTTTTAACAAATTAAACCACCAAGCTCCTCATTCACTCCCTTGTTATCTCTCGCCATGACTGTTGCAACTCCCTTCTCATTGGCTTGCCTCTCCATAGGCTATTCCCCTATCAGTCTATCATGAATGCTGCTGCCAGACTTGTCCACCTTACCAACCGCTCAGTGTCTGCCACCCCTCTCTGCCAATCCCTACACTGGCTCCCAATCGCCCAGCAAATTAAATTTAAAATACTAACTACAACATACAAAGCCATTCACAACTCTGCCCTGAGCTACATCACCAATCTCGTCTCCAAATATCACCCAAACCGTCCTCTCCACTCTTCTCAAGACCTCCTACTCTCAAGCTCCCTCATCTCCTCCTCCCATGCTCGTCTCCAGGATTTCTCCAGAGCCTCTCCCATCCTATGGAACTCGCTACCTCAACCTGTCCAGCTATCCCCTACTCTTTCTACCTTCAGGTGATCCCTGAAAACGAATTTCTTCAGGGAAGCCTATCATGTCTCCAACTATAACCTTTACCGCTTCCATCAGCTCATTGCTCACAGTTACAACCTTTTGTACCACCTCCCCCACCCTATTAGATTGTAAGCTCTTCTGAGCAGGGCCCTCTTAATTCTCTTGTATTTTATTGTATTATAACTGTTTTGCCTCCCTTTTATATTGTAAAGTGCTGCGTAAACTGTTGGTGCTATATAAATCCTGTATAATAGTAATAATAATATTTGCCTGTAGGTCAGTTTTGAAAGGTCAATGAAAAGCACATTGCTGATACGGGGTCCCATGTGCAACATGTTACAGATTAAATCCTAAATATAGCTGTAACATGGATTAAAAGTTAGAGTTGGCCTTTAAAACCCATGCACAAGATTTGGTGAATGTCAATCACTGCTTTATAAATGTACCCCATGGCAGCCATAGGAATGGGCTAAGAGCAGATGCAGTAGTTGATTCAAGTACAAAGGTTCCAGGAAGGGTTTTTAATGGTTATGTGCGTGCATGTGCTTTATGACATTGGCGTGTTATTGTTATAATCATTTTACAGTTTATTGCTTCAAATCTCAAACGTGGCTGAACTTATGTGAATGAATAGTGACCTCCTGCTAATGAGCTTCTGATTCTAATTACAGGAACACCTGCAGAAATTAATTAACATGGTTTGATTAAGTAATGCAAAAAAATTGTTTCTAAATGTCATGGCTGCTTGAAGTCCAGAACAAAAGAGAATTGGAACATTTTTTTTTTCACAAACAAATGCAGATCAGTTGGTTTCAGGCTGGGTTCACACCTCCGCCGTATTCGGCATGCAGCAGGGGGTCCGGTGCATCCCTGTTCTCTGTTTTCAGGGATAAGGCCCCTTTCACACGGACGGACCGTCTATCCGTTTTTCTTCCATCCGTCGACGGACGACAATGCATTCCTATGGGCAGACGGATGAGGCAGACGGTTTTTATCCGTTTTTTTTTAACGTAGAAGGCTACGTCCAGATCCGTCAAAACGGATATTAACTGACGTTGACGGACATTGTCCGTCAACGTCCGATCCGTTAAGATCCGTTTGAAAGAAAAACATGGGAGGAGCAATGCATTCTGGGTAATTTTCTGGGGAACAAAACGGATGAAAAAACGGACGTAAACGTGTACATTTACGGATGTAAGCGGATGTTAACGGAACAAAAGACGGATGAAAACGGACATTAATGGAACGGCTGAAAACGGATGAGACAACGGATAAGAACTGATACGTTTTTGACGTGCCTAAACTGACTGCGTCCGTGTGAAAGGGGCCTAAATCGGGGAGAAGTTTTTGCCTGAATTCGGCCATGAAACGGGGCTAAAGACACACATCGTTCCTGTGCAAGCCGCAACGGAGATATGTGAACCGGCTCCATAGAGAGACAGTCACAATCTCCTGTCATGCGAATTAGATGCGGCGAAACCCGCACCCAATTCGCATAGTTGTGAACCCAGCATTAGTGATTATTGTACCACAGTACTGGTTGGGAGTATGGCTGAGTTTAGGAAGTTGTATAAGCACTATATGTATGTTAAAGTGTATCCAAGGACTCAAATGTAAATAGTTGCAGCTTACTACTCATTTTGGATGTAGTGGCAATATTGTTTTTCTGTTTCTGAGAAATTTTTCTTTTATTTTCAACCAGTGATCCTGGCAGTAACCCAGTTTCCGTTTTAGGGTGACAACAATTACTGTATGTTTGGAGGAGCAGCGTTGTCACCCTAGTTTGCTCAGACTACAGAACACGTACCCCTCTCCCCATCTCCATAACAAAGAGCAAGGTGTTCAATGAAGAGAACTGGGCAGGTCTGATTATTTGTACATTTTTAAATAACAGAAGAATTGCAAAAAAATGTATCTGTATTGGAGAGATGCACTGAATATTGTTTTAATTATGTTCTAACATACTGGCAGCACAGGAAAGCATGTTCATTTGTGGAATTATGTACTTTGTGCTGGAAGTTTTTGGTGTGAGACAAAGGGGTCCTAAAGGAGCCGCTGATGCTAGGCACCATTTATAAATGGCGCTGGTACTGTAATTTGCTGTGGCAAGTCAAAATTATCTTTGGTCCTGTTTTAGTAATATACTAGTGGAGGTATAATATATATATATATATATATATATATATATATATATATATATATATATATATATATATATATGTGTGTGTGTGTGTGTGTGTGTGTGTGTGTGTGTGTGTGTGTGTGTGTGTGTCTCTCTGCCATATGACAGACAGCAGTCAATATCTGCTCAGCTATGTTTTTCAATGAGTTACACTGGGCTTTTTCAACTGGAGTGCCATCTGGGTTTGTCAGGGTTGCCTCTAGCCTAAATGGCTTCTCTAGCTTCAAGCACTCAACCACACAGTGGGAGTGGACAGTAATGAGAAGAATTGTGCACTGGGGAAGGCTGCCTCTTGATTCTCGACCCGCCCTGCCTCCCTTCCATGCATTACCGTGTACACAACTATCTTTCTTGACAGTGAAGGTTCCGAATGTGGGTTCTGGCATCAACCAGGTACAGTAAGAGGCAGTTTATCAAAAGGCTATGTGAATAGGAGTGTGTGTGTGTGTATATACAGTACATGTACTGTATATATGGTATGTACTCATAAGTTTACATGGCAGAATTTATGATTTCTTGGCCATTTTCAGAGAATATGAATGATAACACAAAAACTTTTCTTTCGGCTGAAGCCATTTATTATAAATCAACTGTGTTTAGTCTTTTTAAATCATAATGACATAAGAAACTACCCAAATGACCCGACCCTGATCAAAAGTTTACACACCCCAGTTATTAATACAGTGTATTGCCCCTTTAACATCAATGACCGCTTGAAGTATTTTGTGGTATTTGTGGATGAGGCTCTTTATCTTCTCAGATGGTAAAGCTGCCCATTCCTCTTGGCAAAAAGCCTCCAGTTCCTGTAAATTCTTGGGCTGTCTTGCATGAACTGCACGTTTGAGATCTCCCCAGAGCGGCTCAATGATATTGAGGTCAGGAGACTGAGATGGCCACTCCAGAACCTTCACTTTATTCTGCTGTAGCCAATGACCGGTTTACTTGGCTTTGTGTTTTGGATCATTGTCATGTTGGAAGCTTCCTGGCTGATGAATGAAAATGTTCCTCCAGTATTTTTTGATAACATTCTGCATTCATCTTGCCATCAATTTTGACCAAATTTCCTGTACCTTTGTAGCTCACACATCCCCAAAACATCAGTGATCCACCTCCGTGTTTCACAGTAGGAATGGTGTACCTTTCATCATAGGCCTTGTTGACTCCTCTCTAAATGTAGTGTTTATGGTTGTGGCCAAAAAGCTCAATTTTGGTCTCATTACTCCAAATGACTTTGTGCCAGAAGGTTTGAGGCTTGTCTCTGTGCTGTTTGGCATATTGTAAGCAGGATGCATTGTGGCATTTGCGTAGTAATGGCTTTCTTCTGGCGACTCGGCCATGCAGCCCATCTTTCTTCAAGTGCATCCTTATTGTGCATCTTGAAACAGCCATACCACATGCATTTCACCTGAAGTTATTTGTGGGTTTTTCTTTGCATCACAAACAATTTTCCTGACATTTGTGGCTGAAATTTTATTTGGTCTACCTGACATGGTTTGGTTTCAACAGAAGTACAGAGCCCCTCATTTTCCACTTCTTGATTAGAGTTTGAACACTGCTGATTGGCATTCTCAGTTCCTTGGATATCTTTTTATATCCCTTTCCTGTTTTATACAGTTCAACTACCTTTCCCCGCAGATCCTTTGACAATTCTTTTGCTTTCCCCATGACTCCGAATCCAGAAACGTCAGTGCAGCACTGGATGAAAGATACAAGGGTCTGTCAGGATTTTAGCAACTCATTGACCTTTTATACACACACTAATTACAAGCAAACAGATCACAGGTGAGGATGGTTACCTTTTAATAGCCATTCAAACCCCTTTTTGTCAACTTGTGTGCATGTTATCAGGGTATGTAAACTTTTGATCAGGGTCATTTGGGTAGTTTCTGTTGTCATTATGATTTAAAAAGAGTAAACAGAGTTGATTGATAATAAATGGCTTCAGCCAAACACTAACCACGAGTAAAAGAAAAGTTTTTGTGTTATCATTCATATTCTCTGAAAAATGGCCAAGAAATCATAAATTCTGCCAGGGTATGTAAACTTCTGAGCACAACTGTATATATGCATGTTTGTGAGTTTACATATGTGTGTATGTAGGTTTATATGCCTGTACTTGTATATAAGTTACTGTTAGGCCACTTACACTGATGCAAGGGCCATGTTTGCCCACACAAGCACGGTAATGCTCAGGTGTTCTATGTATGCCCAATGCAGGCAGTCCTGTTCATGTCATTTGAGATTCAGTGGCTGCCACTAATCATGGGGTACTTTGTCGCAGTAAGTGGGCTTAAGCACCATATAGCAATATGGTGTGACCAAATCCCCATATTTTTTGATAATTTTTTTGAAAATGTCTGTCTAGGTGCTTTTAAATAGCCTTGCTGGTGGTAAATGTCAGTTTTGCATGTGTGCGCTGTAATATGTTTGTTCTGTTGTATGGTCTTATGGCAGCACCATCTTTATGCATTTTTTAGGGTGTGCCCCCCAAATATCTCTTTTGTCAGTGGCTGCATGGACACAGCCGCTGCTCCCAGTTTGACATCTATGTGTTGAAGGTCCCTGAACGCAGTGTGCGTTTGGGGATCCGTACCCACCTGGATGCCAGATTGGGAGCAGTGGCTGTGTCCATGCAGCCACTGCATAAAAAAAATCAAAAGGTGCTTCAACAAAGTATTAGTTTAAGGGTGTGCACACTTATGCAACCATATTATTTTAGTTTTTTAGTTTTACTTCCCTCCACTTAAAAGATTTCAGTTTGTTGTTAAACTGAGTTGTACAGTTTGTAGGTCCCATTAAAGGTGAAAAAAGTTCTGAAATGATTTATCTTTGTCTCATTTTGTGACATCACAGAAACCTGACATTTTAACAGGGGTGTGTAGACTTTTTATATCCACTGTATACACACATCCATATTCATATAGCCTTTTGAAAGAGGCCTTACTTCTGACCCCTACACCCTCTGTATGATCAAAACTGCTTTCCTAAGCTGGCAGTACTGCTTCTTTAGACTGGGATACCTCGAGATGGAAAATACTTTTAAAGGGTGCTGTGACTTGAGGGTTGTTTTCTTAATTTATTTCAACCAAGACAGGACAAGACAATTTATACGATAGGAAAGCGTTTTTTATTCGAAAATCTGCAGTGTCATGGAAATTCTTGAAGGTTTTGGTGACTTCACCATTTTCTCAGGGCTGTAAAAATGGCATCTCTTTGTGACTTGTAGCGGTTTTGCTCTAATGAGTTCACCGATATAACAGACAAGATGAGTGCAATGTTGAATTCAAGATATGCCGTGCCGCTCATATTGTGCTTAATAAAGTCATGTGTGAAATTCCACAGCTGTGCTTCAGTTTTGACAGCGGAGAGCCTGCTGGCTACGGGATGTCTTCAGCTTCTTTAAAAAGCCCTGGTGGAATTTCATGTTATTGTTGTACAATTATTCACAATCCACATCCAATTACCATGAAGAAATGGGGTTAGTGTTTACACTGTGGTGTTACATCTACGTCTGTTAATTATTTCCATTTACTGAATATATAGAAATTAAATTGCCCTTACTTAAAATAACAGTAAACACAAGGATTAATATAAATTGCTGTATAGACTGTTCAGTTATCGGTATCACCTACAACCCTTGTCAGATGATCTGGTTGTGGGTTCCCCATAACAGCTACTACAGATGGTTTCATTACATCACTGCTGTGTGTAGTTTTATTAAAATATTACAAGATTGAAAAACATGAAAGCCCAACTATGTTTTTTAATTCTTCAATTAACACATCAACACTGTCATGTTTTTATTTTTACTACTTCAGGAGCTCTTTAAGCTCCGCTCAGTGATTCTGCTATGTACAGCGGGGAGCCACTCTTCCGCCTCCCTGCTGCATCGGAATGGGGCCTATAATTGACACCAGTTCCAGTGTTGTCTCTCCATCCCTGTCTCTTTACTATGCCATTCATAAAGCATAGCCGCAACATCATCGCTGTGCTTTGTGAATAGAGCAGTAGAGGGGGTGGGATAGAGACACAGCACCAGAACTGGTGTCAATCATAGACCCCATTCAAAGCCAGAAGTGGGTCTCATTTTGAATGGCACCTCAATGCGTAACTACAGTAAGAAAAAAGTAGTGCACCACAACACACAACTGTCAATGCTCTGTGCAATGCAGAGCGCTACAAAAAAAGTGGAGATGCATTATTTTACACAATGTGGGCCCATTTAAAAGAAACAGTTTGCCTTAATGCAGTGTATGTCAATACATAATATACTGCATCCACACATGGTTAATTGGTTAATTCATACAAATGTATGAATTGGCCCTAAAAGGTCTTTATGGAGCAACATTTGAACAGGGGGCTATGTACAGTGCCTTGAAGATGTATTCATACCCCTTCTAATTTTTGTCCCACCTCCTGAACCCCTTCTGCTCCTTTTCCCCACCGCTGTACCCTTCTGCTCATCTGCTTCACCGCTGTACACTGTTCTCATCTATGATATGCGTGATATGCAGAGTGGTGCAAGGAAGCAGAGGTGAGACACATCTACCTGTCCTGGCACACTCATCCTGTTGATCCAACTCTTGCATCCAGCCCACGTGCCTGTATGTGATGTATGTGATGTCACATACAAGCATCTGGAATGGATGCGCAACGGTGAGCTCAGGTCAGGGGCATTTTCTGAAAGCAGTGGGCCTGTGTGCAGGATCATAAGTTGGGCCTCCGCAGTTAAGAAAAAGTTTCTGCGCCGCAACAAAAGTTGGGTGTGATTTTCATTGCGCTGAATACTGGCGGTGGCTTAAAGGGACATTGTGTGCAGGCGTTTAGTAGTAAGTGACGCAAAGGTTAAGGAATAATTTCAACAAAGTTCCCAGAAGCTCAACAGTAATTCCACAAACTGTCACCTGATTGTGGTTTTCTCAATCACAGTGAAATCCCTTCTTTCTGAGATTGGTAGTGGCAACCAAGCGAGTCATCTTCCTCCAGATTGTGGACGGGGCTAGCAGGACTGTGATTTGGCTTTAGCAGTGGCCAATGACAGTCTTCCTCTTAAAAACAGGGACCACCCCCCCCCCCCCCCCAGCAGAACTGCACACAATCTCTTCCCCATCACAAAAGCTGACAATTGCAGCTACAGCAAATTTAGAGAACCAAACAATGTTTCCCATCTTTTAGAATGTGTGGGGGCACAGTTCCTCCCCCTCAGTGCAGGTGCAGCATGGGGAATTCTGAAATTGGAATGCATTAGTGTCTCACTGACACTTCCCTGTGCTGCTCTGCTGATGGGGAGGGAGTTGAGTGCCGGCAAAAGAGACTTTGCGTGCCGCTTGCAGTACCCGTGCCAGGGGTTGCCTACCCCTGTGGTAGACCAACACAAAGTGGCACATAATTGTGAAGTGGAAGGAAAATGATAAATGGTTTTCAATTTTTTTTTACAAATAAATATTTGAAAAGTATGGCGTGCATTTATATTCAGCCCCCTTTAATCTGATACCCCTAACTAAAATCTAGTGGAACCAATTGTCTTCAGAAGTCACCTAATTAGTAAATAGGGTCCACCTGTGTGTAATTTAATCTCAGTATAAATACAGCTGTTCTGTGAAGCCCTCAGAGGTTTGCTAGAGAACGTTAGTGAACAAACAACATCACGAAGGCCAAGGAACACACCAGATAGGTCAGGGATAAAGTTGTGGAGAAGTTTAAAGCAGGGTTAGGTTATAAATAAAAATCCCAGGCTTTGAACATCTCACAGAGCACTGTTCAATCCTCCATCCGAAAATGGAAAGAGTGTGGCACAACTGCAAACCTACCAAGACATGGCCGTCCACCTAAACTGACAAGGAGAGCATTAATCAGAGAAGCAGCCAAGAGGTCCATGGTAACTCTGGAGGAGCTGCAGAGATCCACAGCTCAGGTATAAGAATCCGTCCACAGGACAACTATTATTCGTGCACACCACAAATCTGGCCTTTATGGAAAAGTGGCAAGAAGAAAGCCATTGTTGAAAGAAAGCCATAAGAAGTCCCATTTGCAGTTTGCGAGAAGCCACGTGGGGGACACACAAACATGTGGAAGAAGCTACTCTGGGCAGATGATAAATCAAATTGGAACTTTTTGGCCTAAAAACAAAAAGCTATGTGTGGCAGAAAACTAACACTGCACATCTCCCTGAACACACCAGCAGAGACAGAAAAGCTGGTCAGATTTGATGGGAAGATGGATGGAGCCAAATACAGGGCAAACATAGAAGAAAACCTGTTAAGCCCCATACACATGGTCGGATTTTCCGATGGATTCTGTCCTATCGGACAATGTTGTCGGAAATTCCGACCGTGTGTAGGCACCATCGGACATTTTCCATCGGATTGTCCGACGGACAAAGTTGTATCTCCTGCTCTAAAAATTTTCCGACAACAAAGTCCGATCACACCAATTCCGATCGTGTGTATGCAACACCAGTGTCGGACTAAATTCGATGGATTTGGTGGTCGGATTTTCCGACCGTGTGTATGGGGCTTTATAGTCTGCCAAAGACTTGAGACTGGGGCGGTGGTTCACCTTCCAGCAGGACAACGACCCTAAACATACAGCCAGAGCTACAATGGAATGGTTCAAAGTATATGTATGTGTTATGCCCCGTACACACGAGCGGAATTTCCGTCGAAAAAAACGTAGATGTTTTTTTCGATGGAATTCCGCTGAAGCCTGGCTTGCATACACACGGTCACACAAAAGTTCTCTGAACTTTCGACCGTCAAGAAGACGGTGACGTACAACACTACGACGAGCCGAGAAAATTAAGTTCAATGCTTCCGAGCATGCGTCTAATTGTTTTCCGAGCATGCATGTGTCGAAATTGCTACAGACGATCGGAATTTCCGATCAGAACTTTTTCCGGCCGAAAAATTGAGAGCATGCTCTCAATATTTTGTTGGCTGGAATTCCGCCAGGAAAAGTTTGATGGAGCATACACACGGTGGCATTTTTGGACCAAAAGCTCACATCAGACTTTTGCTAGGGGAATTTCCGCTCGTGTGTACGGGGCATTAGAGTCTGCAAAAGACTTCAGACTGGGGCAGAGGTTCACCAGAGCTACAATGGAATAGTCTAGATTGTTAGAATAGCCCAGTTAAAGTCCAGACCTTAATCCAATTGAGAATCTGTGGCAAGACTTGAAAATTGCCGTTCACAGATGCTCTCCATCCAGTCTGACAGAGCTTGAGCTATTTTGCAAAGAAGAATGGGCGTAAATGTCACTCTAGATGTGCAAAGCTGGTAGAGACCTACTCAAAAAAACTTGCAGCTGTAATTGCAGCAAAAGGTGATTCTACAAAGTATTGAGGGGGGCTGAATACAAATGCACCCCACACTTTTCCCATATTTATTTGTGAAAAATTTTGAAAACGATTTATTATTTTCCTTCCACTTTACAATTATGTGCCACTTTAGTGTTGGTCTATCACATGAAATCCCAATAAAATAGATTTACGTGTTTAGTTGTAACCTGACAAAATGTTGACAATTTCAAGGGGTATGAATATGTTTTCAAGGCTCTGTAGTAGTAACATTTTGTATTGGCAATTCATCATCCATTATAACAAGATGGCCATTGATGTTCCGATTTCTGAAACCACATCAAAGCAATACAAAAGAAAATTTTGTAATAAAACTGTTCATAGAATGCACTGAAGAAAGTGAATAAGAATGAAAAGAAATGGATTTAAAATTGATGTGTTGGATTTCTAAATTCGACCAATAAGTTTTATCTTTGGCTCAGTCTCGCAACATCAGTGAACAGGGTTTGAAATGGTTGTAAAAATTTGACTAAAAATTGGTAATGTTGGATTTGGTCAGGATATCAAATGATTGATAGGTGTATGGCCAACATAAGACATTGACCTTAAAGAGTTGCCACCCATGTAGATGGGATCCAAAGCTACGAGTCCTCTGTTGTGCTGAAGATACAAATGGATATGAGGGGAGCACTGCTGGCACTAGTTTATCAGGGGAACATTGGCTTTTGAGGAAGATGTTATTAACATATCAGATTTTTTTTCTTCTCGCAGATCTGGTGACTGAGGTACTATTAGCTCAATGCTGTAACAACAGACTTATCTGTTTGCTCACACTCAGTATGCCAATTCATATTGCAGAGGAATTTTAGAATTGAACAGTAACGTTGCTGAATTCTGTCCTTGTGTGCTCGATCCTTCTACAAGTGTAAATAATTATGTCCTTGATCGTAAGATAATAAACAGTATATTTAATAAGTCATTATGAAGTGCAGTAACATACAGCCAGAAATCAACTAGCGTTAGTATGACCACAATAAATTGCTAACAGCTTTTGTTCTGGCTTTTTGATTACAACTCATGAGTTGGCTGACAAGTCCTTTAGAGTTTTTTTTAAATACAAAGCCTTTGGCTCCCAGATTTGTATAAATGCACATAGACATTTGCATGACACACATACAGTTTACATGTTTAAAACTGAGCTGTCAGATGGTATTCAAAATTTGAGGAATGGGATATATGTCTGTGCTTCCTTTTGTGTCAGGTTTAGCGTATTTTAAACCACAGTAGCCAATTGGTTAATTGCATTGACGTCACTGGTGTTTGTGGAATAACACCAAGGTGAGTGTGGCTCACAAATTCTTTTCGTATATCAGTGCTTCTTCTCTATTTGTATTAACCACTTCAATACTGAGCACTTTCCTGCCCAGACCAATTTTCAGCTTTCATCGCTGTCACACTTTGAATGACAATTGCGCGGTCATACAACACTGTACCCAAACACAATTTTTATAATATTTTTTCCACAAATAGAGCTTTCTTTTGTTGGTATTTGATCGCTTCTGGGATTTTTATTTTCTGCTAAACAAATAAAAAAAGACCGAAAATTTTGAATTTTTTTTTTTTTTGTTTCAGTTTCAAAGCTTTGTAAATAAGTAAGTTTTCTCCTTCACTGATGGGCACTGATGGGGCTGCACTGACGGGCACTGATAAGGCAGCACTGATGGGCACTGATGAGGTGGCACCAATGAAGTGGCACTGATGAGGTGGCATTGATGGGAACCGATGGGTGGCATGGATGGGCGACACGGATGGGCACTGATAGGTGGCACAAATTGGCACTGATAGGTGGCATTGCAGTGTAATGTATTGTACGGATGGATGCCAATCACTGCCAAACAATAATGCATGCCAATCAGTGATACCCATTGTAGGTACTGATTGGCATCCATTGTGGGCACTGACTTGCATCCCTAGTGGTCTAGGGTGGCATACCTGGTGCTGGGCATCCCTGGTGGTCTGGTGGCGTCCCTGGTGGTCCAGTGTGGACATCCTTGGGGGGGCTGCACTGATAATCGATCAGCACAGACCCCCCCCTGTCAGAGGAGCAGCAGATCGGCTCTCCTCTACTCGCGTCTGACAGACGCGAGTGAGGAAAAGCCGATCAACGGCATTTCCTATTTACACTGTGATCAGCCGTGATTGGACATGGCTGATCACGTGGTAAAGAGTCTCCGTCAGACTCTTTACCGAGATCGTAGTTGCAGGGTGTCAGACTGACACCCCACAGCGCCCGTGGGGGCGTGCAGCAGCTCAAAATCCTGAGGACGTCATAGGACGCCCGGTCAGGATTTTGAAACCACTTTGCCACTGTCATTCTGCTATATGGCAGGCAGGAAGTGGTTAAAGTGTGTTGCCTTTTAAAGAGAACTGGTTCAGAAGAGGATGAAGGGTTTAAAGATCAAAAATTCTACTCTTAAAGTGACCCCAAACTCTTCAGGTATATATTCTAAACGCAAAAAGTATATTCCGTTGCACTCAGCCCTCCCAAATCTCTGAGGCTCATGTTATTGCTGCTGTGAGTCTTCCTCCTACTGGCTACCTTTTGTTTTCCATGGTCACACAGTATGTAGGAACACAGCCACCCTCTCTTGCTCTCCCCAGAGATGGACTATGTAATGTACTATGGATGGTTGACTATGAGATCTGTAGTGTGCATAGAGCAGTGCACATGACTGCTACTAACATGCACTGCTTGCTCAAAAAAAATTGAAGTGTTCGGGGAGAAGACCAGGTTTACAAGCTCACGGAAACAGATACAAGGAGGCAGACAAACATAGTAAGAAACAATGTAATAAAAATAGATTACATGGCCATTAAGTAGCGGATGTGTATGGATTATTTTGGGAGAATAAGAATATTGTTGTTTCACTTTAACTCCAGGCAGGGACCCATTATCGAAAATATAGAAATGAGCACAGCGCCAAATAAAAATACATACAATAATGTAATGCTGCACCAAAAAATTTGTGAAATACTAATAAAGCAAAAATTGATTAAAAAAATTGGGCGCAAAACCATATGCAAATACCCAATCCAGCGTGGATATACAATAAACTAATAATCAACACATGAATAAAATATCAAACTGTCCACCATATATGTCAAATAATAAAAGTCTATATATATCTGTGGTGAAAAATATACATATACACATATATAGAAAAATCCTTGTATATAATGGTGTAGATTCTTCTTTATACACTGTGCTCCAACCCCGTGCCTTCCTAAAGTGCAGATGTGCTTAATTCATATAAACTGTGCTTCACCCGAAGTGACACATCAAACTTCTCACCAGATATCTCTGGCCACAAGGTGACCACCAGGCATATAAAATAGGAAAAAGGATTCCTCAATGAACCAGGATTCTCCAAGCCAGACCACACTCCAAACGACCATTTAAATATCGATCGAACTCTAATCACTGAATGGTAATCCTCCAAATGTATCACTTTAGAGTGCCAATCCAGCACTCATAATCCTTATATCTGTGAAAGATGGCTCCCCCAAATATGAGCCACAGAGAAGGCGATAGAGTGTAATGAAGTCTTTTTTATTTAAAAGCACTTATGTCATAAAATGCCATAAACCAGGGATATGCAATTAGCGGACCTCCAGATGTTGCAAAACTACAATTCCCTTGAGGCATAGCAAGACTCTGACAGCCACACGCGTGACACCCAGAGGCATGATGGGACTTGTAGTTTTGCAACATCTGGAGGTCCGCTAATTGCATATCCCTGGCATAAACAATAGGCAGCTCAGCTGATGGATGAGGCAGGGGCCGGTCTGTCATTACAATCGTGAGGCAGGAAACAGCTAGTATTAGAAATGAGGGCTCCTGTATCTTATGTGTCAAGCCTCGTTCTCAATGCATTTGGTGCTCATGTGCACGTCTTCATTATCCATTATCACTAAACTAAAATTCCCCCAACACATCACAACCCATTTCTTGCAAATCCCCCAATAGACAAAAACAAAAAAAATACTACACTAAATGGCCCAGATCCGTTCCTAAAGCCTTGTACACACGATCAGATTGTTGGCCAACAAAGCGTCAGACTTTTGTCCGAAGGGCATGTGCCAGGAACTTCTTGCATACAAACGGTACACAATTGTCGGCCAACAAACACAAACATAGTGACGTGCTACGTAGAATTTCAGCTCTTGAGCGCCACCCTTTGGGCACCTTCTGCTAATGTGTTTGGTGAGCATTGATTCCGAGCATGCGTGTTTGTGCTTTGGACTTTTGTGTGACTGACTTGTGTACACACGATAGGAAAATCTGACAACAGACCGCTGTCCGCCGAAAATTTACTAGCCTGCCATCCAACATTTGTTGGCGGAAAGTTGGACAACAATTGTCTGATGGAGCATACTAATGGTCAGATTTTAGGCAGATATGTATTCTGCGACATGATTTTGGTAAAAAAAAAAAAATCCCAATAAGTGTAAATAGATTGGTTTGCGTGACCATTATAGCGTCTACAAATGAGTGGTATTTATTGTAATTTTTATTATTTTTGTATACTAGTAATAAAGACAATCAGCGACTTATAGTGGGACTGCAATATTGCGGCGGTCTATTGGACACTAACTGACACATTTGACACTTTGTTGGAACCAGTGACAGTACAATACAGTGATCAGTGTTAAAAACATGCCCCGTCGCTGTACTAATGACACTGGCTGGGAAGGGATTAAACATCTAGGGCAATCAAAGGGTTAACTGTGCCTAGCCAGTTTTTTTGTGTACACAATGCGCTGCTTTCACTAAGGGAAGAGATCGATTTAAGTCTCCGCTTTGCAGAGACACAGGATCGTCCCTTCCCCCCTGTCAGGACTGAGATCAGCCTTGTTTACTGTGCTTTACTAACGATCGCTGAGTGCCAGAGGACATTGAGTCCTTGAGACCTGCAGATCGGCCCCTGCTGTGAATTATCACAGCAGAAGTGGCCTGCGCGTGCCCTCTACAGGCAGAAGTGCAGAATTACATATATATACGTGATCCTGCACACAGATGCCGCTTTGTAGCTGTAAAAGTTCTATAGGGCGGTCAGCAAGTGGTTAAAATGTCCAGTGTACATGAGGTCTTATAGTGGTGCAATTTTTACCTCTCAGGGATTGACACTGTTTGCTTGTACTTTTTCCCTGTCATACTGTTAGATCATTATGGAGGCTGACCTGTTTCCTGTCTGAGCTCAAGGCTAATAACAGTCAACAAAGCCTTTATAATACACTGTAGAGCTGCACAATTAATCGTTTAAAAAAGTAGCGATTTCGATTCAACCCACCTCTCGATCCTAATCTGTAACTTTCCCGATTCTATGTTAACCGTGCAGAGTCGTACTCTGCTCAGAGCTGTCAAAAAAAAAAGCCTGCAAATGTTTGATAAAGAAAAAAAAATGAGATAGAAAAGAGATGCATTGTATCATTTGGTTCTTTTAGATCAAAGGGATAAACTTCTGTCTGTAAATGAGGTCAGTTTAACCACTTAAAGACTAAGCCTTTTTCTGACACTTGTTGCTTACAAGTTAAAATCAGTATTTTTTTGCAAGAAAATTATTTGGAACCCCCAAACATATATTGAGATATATATTTTTATATATATTTATATATATATATATATATATATATATATATATACAGTGGTGTGAAAAAGTGTTTGCCCCCTTCCTCATTTCCTGTTCCTTTGCATGTTTGTCACACTTAAGTGTTTCGGAAAATCAAACCAATTTAAACAATAGTCAAGGACAACACAAGTAAACACAAAATGCAATTAGTAAATAAAGGTGTTTATTATTAAAGGTGAAAAAAAATCCAAATCATGGCCCTGTGTGAAAAAGTGATTGCCCCCCTTGTTAAAACATACTATAACTGTGGTTGTCCACACCTGAGTTCAATTTCTCTAGCCACACCCAGGCCTGATTATTGCCACACCTGTTCACAATCAAGGCATCACTTAAATAGGAGCTGCTTAAAACATTATTTTTTATTTTTTTTTGCAGAGATCTTAAAGAATAAAATGGCGATCATTGCAATATTTTATGTCACACAATATTTGCGCAGCAGTCTTTCAAACACAATTTTGTAGGAAAAAATACACTTCAATAAATGAAAAAAAAACTAAACAGTAAAGTTAGCCCAATTTTTTTTGTATAATTTAAAAGATGATGTTACGCCACGAGAATCGTGATCTTTATTTCAAGCAAAAAAAAAATCGTGATTCTCTTTTTATCCAAAATCGTGCAGCTCTAACACGCTATTGCTATATATGATATGAAATGCATTTTACGTTGGTAAAGGTGATATATTATAAAACAAGTTTGTAGGAAGGTAGTTTTATTATTCATGTGAGTTGCAGGTTTGTAGATAATTAATCGGTGCACCTAGTCAGTTCTAATCCTTGTATTTGTGTGACTCGGTGGAGCTCCCTCCCTTTGCCTGTATTGTGTAATTCATTTGATGCAGGGAGTAAATTGAGCCCTTTTCACAGCTGCAATGTCACCTTTTCCTAAGAGCCTCTTTACAGTTTTGTGAAAGGAGTTATCTGAGAAATCACTATGTCACAAGGCTGTTATTAGCTGTCAGCCAGAGGTGCCCTGTACTGTACTGAATGCACCACCTGGCTGAACAGCCTTGAAATGTACATTTCAGGTCATACTAAGAGGAAGATGGGAGAGAATTTGTTTTATATGGAAAAATCTGGAGCTCCTGTATTACAATGCTAGGAAATAACACCTAGCATCTTTATTAGCTTTTATTGTCCAACCTGCATCACACCAACCCCCCCCCCCCCCCAAAAAAAACAGATACTGTCCAAGTGTTGCTTGTAAGGCTTTGGCCATTTCTACCACCAATCTGTGGGCAACTAAACACGTGATGGGTATGTTTGTTTCTTGCCACTGTGTTTCTTCAGGCAACACTAAAAAGCTAGCTCAACCCCTGTGCCAGTGGCGGCTGGTGTTATTTTTTTTGGGGGGGGGTCAAACAAACACCCAACCACAACCCCGCTGTTTGCCAGACGGTCCGGTACTTACCCCACCGTGGCGGGTGGCAGGCAGCATGGTGCAGCGGCTCTGTGTCCTCTTCTACATGATGGCTTCCTGCTCCTCACCTCCTTCTCCTAGGCATCCAATAGGACCACCTGTCCTTTCAGCCAATCGGGTGACACCGGAGTCAAAACTCGCTTCCTGATTGGCCAGGAGGAGGATCAGTGTTACAATAGCTTATGAATATTCGCTGTTGTAACACAGCTGGGTGGGATTGGAGCACACTCTCTGTGACCCGAACCCACCCTATATTAAAGCCTATTAGAAGCTCTGGCTCTAATCGGTGCTTCACAAAAAAAACAGCCCCTCCCCCCGCATTGGAATCCATGTTTCGGTGTCCTGAAAGGGGTCGGACACATGGATGGGGGGGGTGGCGATGGACAGGGGGAGGGCGGCACCCGCATGCCCTTAATTGATGCCCCCCCCCCCCCGCCCTGTACTAACCATTGGCCCATTTATAACCTTTTATATAGATCGTAATAAACTTGGGGAAGAAATGTAGAGCAAATTAGTTTTATACATAGTGTACTATGGGAACCCCTGTCAATTGCTCTGAAAGTATAATTCGGGGTCTTGTGTCCCTAGAAGAATACATTTTTCAGTGGAAAGTAGAGGGGCAATGGGAGTTTTAGGTTTAGCTTGTTCACACCAGCAGCATGTACTACTGTGCTGCAGCCGTTAGTGTGTGATGTAAAGCAGCAATACCTGTGCACTGTAACTTTTTTCTTTAGAACTTTATTGAAGTGTCACAAAGTGACATTTCATTCAGTTCTACTTGCTGCAGCTTGGAGAACGGTGTTCTGAAAATAGTACTGCATGCTTTTTTTTCTTTTTCCAACAAACGCAATTGCATCACAGTGGTGTGAACTGCCACGATAGGGAATGGTACGTTTTCCTTGTCTATACATTGGGACTTCATTGGACAAAGCTGCCCAGTGTAGCCCAATGCATCTTGTGTAAATGGGCCCTTATTGGTTTTGCTATGGGACCCCATGACATCAAGAGGTTGGTTTACTAAAACCGGAGAGTGAAAAATCTGGTGCAGCTGTGCATGGCAGCCAATCAGTTTCTAACTTCAGGTTATTTAATTAAAGCGGTTGCAAGGGCACAAGGTTTTTTACTTGTTTCCTATTAGACCATGGATAAGCAACGTTTGAGAGGTGGAGAGCTACCTGAATAACATGAAAAAGAGATCAAAGTGGTTGTAAAGGCACTTTTTTTTTTTTTTTACCTTCATGCATTCTATGCATGGGGGTAAAAAAAAACCTTCTGTGTGCAGCAGCCCCCCCCCCCCAATACTTGCCTGAGCCCCCTCTCGATCCTGTGATGTCCACGAGAGCCTTGCCACTCTGGGGACTCGCACTCCTGATTTGGCTTTTGGCAGTAGCGGGAGCCATTGACTCCCGCTGCTGTCAATGACAGCGGCTATTTGTGTGAATGCACACATGAAGCTGGGGGTCAGAAGTGCACCTGTTTGGGTGCCCCCATTTTGCACACTCCAGTTTTGGTAAATTAACCCCATAGGGTCTGTTATATAAAGTGTACTGTATGAATGTCTCAAACATTCACACAACCATCACAAACAATGTCTGTATTTTTCCTAATATTTTCATTTCACATGATCGTAAGCCCCATCTAGTGACCATAAGGCAGTATTTTCATTTAGGGTGCCTTCTGTGTTTCCTAAAGCGGAACGCCACCCAAAAGGGCAAGCTCCACTTGTTTGCACCCTCCCTCGCCACTGCCACATTTGGCATTTTCTGGGGAGGAGGTTGGCAGGTACCTGCTCCCACTTCTTGGTCAGATCATCGTGGTGATCTAAGAGGATCTCCAGCCCCTCCTCCTTCCCCCCCCCGCAGCCTTCTGGGACACACACAGGTCCCATAAGACTGCAAACCATGACGCATGCGCAGTAGGAAGCCAGCTGTAAATCCAGAAGAGTGCCTTGAGATTTGTGCATAATATTAAAGATTGCCTTGACTGAAATTACTGGAAAATACTTCACTATGGCCATTAGATGGAGCTAAAAATCATAGGAAATAAACATATTATGCAAAATACAAGGCTTACAGTATTTGTGACGTCTGTGCAATGGCTCGAGACCTACACACTGCAAATTATTATAAATGAACCCCATAGTTTTGACCCTGGCTCCTGTCACTGCCCTTTCATGAACCCAGTCCTGCCACTGTAGATACAGTATAAACACTACAAGTAAGTATATGCTGCATGCTGTGCCTAAAATACCAGTGGAAACGGCTAAGCTTCCAAGAGGCAAGGCGAGATCCTAATGCCATGTGATCTCTGGAGGGACAACAATCTCACATTGACTCTTAGAGGAAAAGGCCCAGGGGCAGCTTGAAAATTGGGCAATTTGTGTGAACTGCATGCTTATTGCTGAGTGCATCTATTTTCTTGCTAAAGCATGTAGATTTTTTTTTTATTATGCACAATTTCATACTTTTATATTTTGAGGTAAATAAGAAGCAAAGGTTTCTAATTTCTGTAAATCCCAGAAATTGCTTGTTTTATAAATGCCTCCTATTGTGTAAGTGAACGTTCTGCAGCATACACTTAGCAGTGAATGGCTTAATGATAAGCCTTTAGGACTATTAATGTGCTAAAATACACAGTAGCTAGGCCTTTTAAAAAAAAAAAAAAACTTGCAGGCTGATAACTGTGTTTCTGTGTTTTTGCATATTTTTTCCAAGGCATATATTTTTTGATTTGGAGTGTTTTTAGTGTTGTTGATGTAGTTGATTAGCAAAATTGCTTATTTTCAGAGACGTGCAGAGCAATGCTGGCTCTCAGCCTGCCTGAGACTTGTTTGTGTTAGATGGGTAATGGAAGCAGTTAAGCTCCTATGCTTTTAAAGTGCATTTAGAATTTTTTATTTTTGGACACAAAAACAAGAAATTACAGTATTTTATTTCAGAAGTAATCGTACAGTGCTGTTTGCATACAGATATTATGTATGAGGATAATCTCCTCCATGCCACATCACCAAGGAGATCTTCATTTACTTATTTTCAACTTATTTTTGTTTTTTGATTAATGTGCCCCCAGGAGATTTATTCCATCATGTGCTAAAATGCACCACATGTTGGCATATTATGGCAAGGTTACCTTTTAGGCCGGGTTCACACTGGTAAGACAAACGCTCCGACATTGAGAGCTCATGTCGCATGACATGTGAAAATCAATGTTTCCCTATGGGAGCCGTCTTAACTGGTCCGACACAAGTCGGTCCGACTTTGAAAATGCTCCCTGTACTACTTTGGTCCAACTTTGATCCTACTTCAATGATATTCAATGGGCTGAAGGAAGATCAAAGTCGGATCCTTGTCCTAACCATCCGACTTTGGCATCCGACATTGTGTTATTTCCTGACAAACAAAACTTAAAGCGGAAGTAAACCCATCAATTTAACAGTCTAAAAAAAAAATCATGCCGTGAATGCTAACTTCACATTGGCTGTGCTCTCAACCAAACAGTCAAACCATCCAATGGCTGGTGTCATAACGGATCACATGTGCAGCACTGTGGCAGTTGAAGATTAAACAGAGGCAAAGATGGCAGCTTCCTTGGCTGAAAACCATAGGGGGGTTTACATCCACTTTAATAACTTGCGCCAAAAGGAATGAACTACAAGAAAAACACATAAAGCACAATAGGCTGAATGAGAAATCGCATCAAACACACAAAACCGCTGCTGCTGCCTGCAAAGGTTAAATGAGCCCTAGAAATGAATAGAATATATAGGCTGCGCTAGGCTTGTGTTATTTCCTGCCCCCTGCTGTAGCCCCTCACATTGTGTGTTAGTACGACTTGTCCTTTGGCCAATCAAAACTATCTGAAAAGTCGGATCAAAGTAGTATCCTGTTCATGAAAGTTGGATGGATGTAGGACCAATGTAGTACTACTGTCGTGTAGTATAGTGTGAACCTGACTTAAAACAATGCCCTCCAGGGATGTGCTCTCATTGGTCACAGGTGCTTCCATCTTCTCCCGGTGTTCTTTCCAGGTTTCCTATGTTCAGCCAGCCGCTTAAATGGCCGGGTTACTATCCCATCACTCCTGCTCATGTGCACAGGAGTCACATCATCAGTGCACATACATGGCTTAGTGTACATTACTGCTGACAGGAAGGGAGAAGCATTAGGGTCTCTTCTGTCGTAAAAACCCTACCTATCTGCAATTTTTGAGTTCAGTTCCACTTTAATACATCATACCAGAACTACAGCTTTATTTTCAGTCTTGCACAGTTGTGCATTCTCCTCTCTTGTACTGAAATTGCCTACTTTAATTTTACTGCAAACTGTGAGCTTCTCACAACTAATTACGCATTAGAAGCTGCAGCAACTTATTTCCTGAATGAATGAATAAATGAATAATTTGTATAGCGCTACAAATGCGAACTGAATCGCCTCAAGGCGCTGGATTCGACCTGTGTTGTCAAGCTTCTAGAAGAGGTAGGTCTTGAGTTTTTTCCTGAAGGCCTGATTGTTTTCTTCCATGCGGATGTAAGTCGGTAGAGCGTTCCATAGTCGTGGTCCTTGGACTGCGAATCTCCGTTCTCCCTTTGATTTGTAATGGGATTTCCTGGCTGGAGGACATCCAACATCTTTTCTTCCCAGCCTAAAGCCTCATACACCCCACTACAACTGACAGCTCGGGTCGGAGCCGCTGTACGAACAGTCCAATATTAATACACTGATATCCCCCTATTGTGTTCTGAACACCGCGATCAGCGGTAGACCTTTTTCAGACACGAGCCTTCGACAGCTTGGACCGGCTGCCATACACACTATTCCCACACTATTTTCTATTGAACCAGCTGATGCGGGCCAACGTTTGGCCTGTGTGTACTAGGCTTTACTGTCCTTGGCCTGCCACTTTCATTGATTGGATTTCAGTTCTTTCAATTATGGAAGTTCTTCGTCACATGTGGGCAATACCTAGGGCAGTGATGGCAAACCTTGGCACCCCAGATGTTTTGGAACTACATTTCCCATGATGCTCAACTTCACTGCAGAGTGCATGAGTATCATGGCAAATGTAGTTCCAAAACATCTGGGGTGCCAAGGTTCACCATCACTGACCTAGGGGGACCTGCGTGCAATAGTTTTATTAGCATATTGAATGGCTCAATAAAAGCTTAAATATATGGTGCCCTCTTTAGTGTTGCCCAACTCCTGTGGGGGAATCTATACCTTTTAGCCAGGGAGCCGCTGAAAGGAAAGGCAGCCCTGTGCAGGCTTCAAGTCATTCTGTTTATAGCTTACAAAGGGCAGAGGACTCTCTCCATGTCCCAAGTAACAGCGCTAGGCCAGTCGTCAAGCCCCAGGGCCCTCAGGAAAGAAGAAGGGAAAACGAGTTGCATGATTCCTCAAAATGCAAAAGTATGCAGTATTTTCTTTACTCCCAGTCATAATTTATCTCTGAAATATTGTTTTGTAAAGGGTGGTGCAGAAAACCTTCAATTGTTTGTTACAGGGCTCTAGTGTTCTCATTTGTGGCATATGGATTCAATTCAGTCAAGCATTCCCCTGGAAGGAAACTGTGCCAATATACTTTTTATGCCATTAAATAATTTAATAAAATCTTTGTATTCTCACCCTCACTGGTAACAGCTACTATATTATTGAAAAAGTTGTATTATAACAACAATTATACGGCACTATAAATGCATGTGTTTAATTCATCATTCCTCACAGTGTTGTCATATTCAAACCATTTCTCACCCAGCATAAAAATTAGCTCAAAATGATATGCTCATTTTGTCCATATAGCAGTCCATTGCACTGTGTATGTATCTAAAGCTAAATTTCAAGCACTGTACATTCACCAACAAAACTGCTTCCCATATGATTGAGGATTGGTTACTGCTGGTTAGTAATCCTGTTATCCTTTAGACCAGGGGTAGGCAACCTTTGAGAGGTGGAGATTTACCTGAACAACATGAAAGCGATCAAAAAAATTATTTTTCTAGAGATATTAACTTGTAAGGCCTAACTAAAAAGTAAAAAAAACGTGCAAAAATATATAATAAAAAATGTGGACAGTAGGGCACTGTACAGTATCAGTGGGGCAGATGTTGGTGTCAATAGGGCAGTGTATGGTGTCAGTAGTTTATTTTTTATAGTTGTATTTTTAGTTTTTCTTTTACTATTTTAGATTTTGTTTATAATTTTCTTTAACAGCCCTGTTAGGGGTCTTTGGTGAAATATCAGGGGTTAAAGCACCCCTGATCTCTCACTTTTGAGACAGAGAAACGAGATTGAGGACTCAGTATTCATCTCTGCAGCCCCACTGCACAGAATGAATGGACAGGAATAACTCTGA